>JABTTQ020001694.1:0-544583 GCA_016081115.2 Rehmannia glutinosa | reverse complement strand
TTTTTTCTTTTCAGACTGTCACTTGACAAATTTATAACTATAAAATTTGTTTGGATTACATAAAATATAATGAGATTTAGTGAAAGATGCAATAACAAAAAATAACCTTCGGTTTAATATGGCTTTTTCCATGAAGAAAAATGTATCATCAAGTTCGGGTTACCGAATTATGGATGATTTTATTTAATAGTGAAGTTGCTAAATTCTGCAAATCACTCCAAGTTAATGTTTCTGATAAATAGCTCAACTTTTTGTTCACAATATGTTGAGGGCAAAAATATTCTTTATTCTTAATATAAAATTCAATTTATATATTAATTTAATCCTATTAATTGCCTATTAATTAGTGGACTACAGATGGAATAACCATGACCACGGGTCCGAACTAACCCACAAGCCGTTTTTTAATAATTATGTTATATATTTTTTATTTTTAAAATTATATATTAATTAGATAAATAAAAAACAAACTATGCTACACTAATGGTTATATATATATATATGTATGTATATATATAGGGTTGATCAAATGTGGTGGGGCTTAACTGCATAGTGGCGTGTGGATTGATCTCATCCGTCCACACATTTTATTCAATGGTCCGATTATTAAAAATAATTGATTTATGAATTAATTAATAGGTGGAAATGGCATAATAAGTAGCAAAAAATGCCATAAATCACGCCCCACAATCTATGGATTGATTAATATCACGTTTTCATAATCGGAATTGTGCACAATTTTAATAGTTGGATTGTACAACATTTAATAACTGATTGATGTTTATTTTATATCTAACAGTGCATCACTTTATAACTAATTGTACACCATTCAATCCCAACGATTTTTATGGGATTTGATTTTACTATTGTTCCCACTTTTCATTCAATTGTGGTTTACTGAAATAACAAGGTCATTAAGAGAAAAGAAAGTAAAAAACAAAAAGAAACAACAATTTGAGAACATGGGATTAAATGCCTAAAAATTGGATAACCATTAATGGAAAACAATAAGTAATACAAACTGAGAATGTTAGAAAGCCATGAAATGGTATGACTTGAATCTGATAATCAGGGCCTGATTTTCTTGAAACCTGTATTTTGGCTCTAGAGATTTTTGACCATATTTTCCTTGATAACTCTTCTCATTATTTTCCCAGAAGGTGATTTAGGGATTGTATCCACAAATTGAAGTAATCTGAGTTTTTTATAGGTAGCCACATTAGATGAAACATAGTTGAGTATATCTTCTTCACTTTCTTTGGCTTTTGAATTTATTACAACACATGCAGCTGGTATCTCTCCAGCTTCTTCATCAGGTAGTCTGAAAAATCAAAAATCCCAGGTAATAATTGGAAAAATATATTGTAAAAAAAAAAAGAGTTTTGTTGATATTAATTATAATATTACCCCACAACAGCAGCATCTTCAATTGAAGGGTGTGTTAGAAGGATTGCCTCCAATTCAGCTGGAGCAACCTGTCAAATGATTTTCAAGATTTTGAGATTCGGCATTATGAGTTTGGGTTAATTACAAAAATACCCTGAACTTAAGTCTAATTACAAAAAACCCCAGCCAACCTCAAGGGGACATTTGTAATACCTTAAGGGGTATTTGTAATTTGGAAAGATAATTGATTTTTTTTTTTGTAATTGGGTAGTTTTTATTACAAACACTGCGCCTGAGGTTTGGGGTAATTACAAAAAAAAAAACAGAAAGGTTTTAAAATTGCATAAAATCCCTTGAGATTTGATTATGTCTTACATTTTAACCAAACCGTTAGTTGACTTAACGAAATTTATTGAGGACATGCTTCAACTTTTCTAAATATTACAAAGAGCTTCAATTTTTCGTTTGACTATTACATTAATATTAAGAAAAACTGAGGGAAAGATAATTGAGTTTTTTTTTCTGTAATTTGGTCAAACCTCTCGAGGGTAGTTTTTATTACAAACACTACCCCTCAGGGTTTGGGATAATTACAAAAAAACCCATGGAGGTTTTAAAATTGACTTGAGATTTGATTATGTCTTACATTTTAACCCAATTGTTAGTTGACTTGACGAAATTTGTTAAGGCCGTCAATTATTTTTTTACTACACATCCCTCAACTTTTCTAAATATTACAAATAACTCCAACTTTTTGCTTGAATATTTGTAATATTAAGAGAAGTTGAGGAATGTAATTATAAATTATAGGGTTAATTACAAAAAGTACCATTGAGGTTTAACCTAATTACAAAAAAACCCAGCCCAGTTTTAAAATTACAAAAAATACTCTTGAGGTTTTAATTTGTCTAATATTTACCCCTTCATAACAAAAAATATTTCAAAATCCCCCCTCATATTTATAAAAATATTACAATTTACCCCTTAATTTTAACACTGAGTAAACCTCAGATACTTTTTGTAATTTTGAAAGTTAGCTGGGTTTTTTTGTAATTAGACCAAACCTCAGGGTACTTTTTGTAATTATCCCTAAATTATAAGACGAAAGGTTTGGGCTATTAATAATATCTAGAAAAGTTGAGAGATGAACTTGTGAAATATTTGGTGAAATAAGTGAATTCCGTCAGTTCAGCTAACAAAACAGTTGTAAAAAATGTAAAGATAAATTAAACCTCAGAGGGTTTTTTATAATTACCCCAAACTCCAGGGTAGTTTTTTTAATTATCCCTTTCTATAATTATTCCTTTTGGGTTTTGACTATGTTTTGAAGATGAAATATTATGCAATATTCAATATATAGTACCTGGAAACCTTTGTATTTGATTAATTCTTTGATTCGATCAACGAGAAAAATGTCTCCATCATCGTCGATGTAGCCAATGTCGCCGGTGTGAAGCCAACCGTCTTTGTCGATTGTGAGATTGGTCTCATATTCATTCTTGAAGTACCCTGCACAAATTTGTTATTGCATATTAGTCCTCAAAAGATGTAATAATTACATAGGGATAATTACAAAAGTACCCTGAGGTTTGACTAATTACAAAAAAGCCCAGCTAACTTTTTAAAACTTACAAAAAGTACCCTGAGGTTTATTTTACAAATATGAAGTGGGATTTTGAAATATATTTCAAACCTCAGGCTACTTTTTTTGTAAGTTTTAAAGTTAGCTGGGTTTTTTTTGTAATTAGGTCAAACCTCATGGGTACTTTTTGTAATTAATTATTCATGGTAATCTTTGTTCACCTTTCATTACACATTGGCTTCTAACACAGATTTCCCTGGAGTGTTGTTAGGAAGTGAGTGGCCTGTCTCTGGGTCAACAAACTTGACTTCCAAATTAGGAAGAATAAAACCAACAGAATTCTTCTTTGCAATGCCATGGCCCTTGTTTGGATCCCCATGTGTTAGTGTAATGCAGCTATGCTCTGTCATTCCATAAGCCTGCCAATATGTATCACAATTTAATTTCTGCCTGAAATCAATCTACATCTTTTTTATTAATTTAATTTCTAAATAAGTGGTTTTACGTAGATCTTAATTATTTGTCCGATTTCTTGTTTGTGATTTCGTTGCCCCACAAGACGCGATCGCTTGGTTTATCACCGTCTTAGTGTGTATTCTTTTTCTTGTGCAGATTCTGACAAGCAAATTTTCGATGCGACAGGGATAACAGATTAGATTATGGTCTTCAACAGGTTACAGGTGAGGAATCATAGATATTCTATATACTATAGAATTTTCAAAAATTATAGGCTTTGAGACGATTTTTATTATTAACCGTGATGCTATGAATTTTTTTTTCGTAGTTCATCTTTTATGGTTTTTAACATATTTGTTTTTGTCTTCAATCGATGTATTGCTAATTTCAACTAATTAATAAAATTATTATAGATATGTAAAATATCACACATAATCTTAGTCCGATGTATATTATATGCAGATCTATGGTAGATACTACACCTAAACAGTGTATTTACCTGAGAATAATATCTACAAGACCATGAGTGGGTCAATAGTAGAATGTGTAAAAGAATACGTAACAATGATTAGTAATTTGATGGTTTTTTTAAGAAAAAAAAGTATAAGTGATTGATAAGAGGAAAAAAATGAAATTGAGTGAAAAAATGCATTTTCTGAAAATTTTAATAAACAATTGCGTTTTGGACACTAAATGATATCGCTCAACCTTTGTAAGGTTGTTGACGAACCCTAAATCTTTTAGTTTCTTTGGAATTTACCCCCTCCCCTCCAACTACTACTCCCAACTTATTAAAAAAAATTGCGTTTTGGGGCAAAAACAATTATCTATCACAATGAAAATGAGATTTTTTACCATGCCAATTTTACCAAACCCACACATAAATCCAAACAAGGCCATAAAAGAAATTCACTTCAGATTAAATATTAAGATTTGTGCATTTTTACCTCTTGGACCTCAATCCCAGGAAATTTCTTTTGAAACTCATTTAGAATTTCTGGGGCAAGTGGAGCTGCAGCAGTCATAATGGACCTGAGCCTCAATTTACTGAGATCAAATTCATCCACAATTGGGTTTTTTACCAGGCCCAATATAATTGGTGGGACAATTGGTGCAAAAGTGACCTGATGGCTAATCAAAGCGCTGAGAAACAAGCGGAGCTCGTAGCGGTGCATAACCACCACTTTACCCTTGTTTTTCATGGTGGCGCAGCAAATTCCGGTGAGCCCATAAATGTGGAAAAATGGTATTAGGCCCAATATTGTGACCTGTCCTATTAATTCTGGGCCCACGCTGAAAAGGGTGGAGCAGAGATTCGCCACCAGGTTACGGTGGGTTAGCATAACGCCCTTTGACAAGCCGGTGGTGCCTGAAAATCAAAAGCCACAATTTTTTTATAATTTATTTTTTGGTACTTTATTTAAGGGATAATTACAAAACTAGACCGAGGTTAGCCTAATTACTGAAAAAAAAAAATCGACTTAGAGAAAAATTTGTATGTAAGTATTAAGATAACGGTAAAGTGCATGTAAATATTTAACTATATAATCTAAAACTATTGGTAAATACCTTTAATATTTCTATCGGTAAATTTAAAAATTATCGAGGATTTGTTGGTATAATTTGAGGAAAAAAAATATTTTTTTATTTTGTAGGTAACTGTAAAATTTGGTGACAAAATCATTTATGTAGGTAAATTCTCTCGATAAACCGGAATTTTTAGAACGTATATAATTACAAAAAAAAAACTCAATTATCTTTCAAAATTAAAAATGCTTCCTTAAGATTTGTTTTCATTTTATAGCAGATCAAAGGGGTATTTGTTAAGTATTTTACAAACCTTAAGGGGATATTTGTAATTTTCAAAAGATAATTAGAATTTTTACGATTAGGCTAAACCTCTGGGTCGGTTTTGTGATTCAGTTTTGAGTTCCATGGAGTGATTTCCTCCAAATGAGTTGTAAAACTATTGTATTAAAGGGATAATTATAAAAATTAGCCCTAATGTTTAGCCTAATTACAAAAATATATATAGGCATTTTGTAAAATAGAAATATATGGGGAATGAGGTATACTTAATTTTGAACTTTTTGTAACTAGACAAAATGTCAAGGACATTTGTTTAAGGGCTAATAGGTTTGGCCTAATTATAAAGAAAACCCAGCTAACTTTCGAAATTACAAAAAATACCCCGGATATTTTATTTTATCTAACATTTACCCCTTCATAAGCAAAACACATTTCAAAATTGCCCTTCATATTTATAAAAATATTTCAGTTAACCCCTTAATAAACATCTAAACAAACCTCATAGGTACTTTTTGTAATTTTAAAAGTTGTTTTTTTTTTGTAATTAGGTGAAACCTGAAGGGTACTTTTTGTAATTGTAAATACCTGATGAGAATGGAAGGGCGCATAGATCAGTTTGGTGCACATTTTCATGAATAGAATCAGTATTGGCCTTGTTAGCTGCCTCTAGCAGTTCATCCCAGTATATACTTCCCTCTACACGATCTTCACCTTGTATTATAACTGGCAATCCTAAATCTTTTACCTGATTCAGAATTTCTTATATCAACACTATGGAAAATGTTTGGAAAAGCGAAAAGTAATCGAGCGTCATAAGTTGGTAGTATTTGCAAATAAAACTAAAATTGAATAAAGGGATAATTATAAAAATGCCCCTGAGGTTTGGGTTAATTACAAAAAAAACCAGACATGTTTCAAAACTACAAAAAAATCCTTCAGGTTTCATTTTGTTTTAAATTTAAGGGCGGTTACTCTAATATTTTTGCAAATGTCAGGGTTTCTTTTGAAATATTTTCGAAAATTATCGGGAAAAATGTAAAACGGAATCAAACCTCAAGGGGTCTTTTGTAATATTACTCTGTTTTTTAATTAGCCCAAATCTTAGGGGTGTTTTTGTAAATTACTTGAATAAATTAAAACTGAGTATTTGATGAATAAGTTATAAAATACTTCTTTATTTTGTCTGTAAAAATCAAATCATAGGCACAATAGAAAATCTAAAAACACTCATTTCCTGCTTTTAAAGATTCTGATTAAATTATGTGAATCAGAACTGAAAATTATCAGATTGATTTTCTAATATTCACCTTATGATGAGTTGATCCATCAGTCACAATGAGCTTAGCATCAGCAGCCTCAACTTGCTTCTTGATTTCTGATGCATGAGCATTAGGGTTAGCGCCAGAGAAGATCCCACCGGCCGCCATGATCCCGAGGGCAATGGTGGCGTATTCCGCCACGTTCGGGAGGAGAACCACCACGACCCGGCCTTTCCTCAGCCCAAGTGACCTCAAAGCCTTGGAAAATCTATTGACATCTCTCTTTACTTCTTTGTAAGTGTACCCTTTTCCGGTGATCGCGTCGACAAATGCCACGTTGTCCAAATATGGTTCGATGTTCGAAAGTACAAATTCCGGCAGGGTTACGTCGTCGGGAACCTGAACCGGTGGATATTTGCTTCGGAAAATAATTTCCTCTGGCACTGAGGTTTGAGCATCAGTTCCCATTGTTGTCTGTTTTTTTAAGTTTTGCTTACATTGATTTGCTTTTTTTCTAGATTTATAGGAGAAAGATTTCTGGTGTTTTAGTCAATTGTTGATCATGGCAGAAGTGTGTTGGATTAGTTCAAGTTTAGGTTAAGACAAAACTATGATGGGCTTTGACAGGTGAAATTTTGTTGAGGTCAAGTGGTTCACATGAGTTTTTCCATGTTTCTGGATTGGGTGAATCAGAACTTTGAATAAATAACAGTATTCTAAAAAACGCTAGGCGCTAATAGGGCGGCAGACTGGGGCTTAGCGCTTAGGCGGAGCCTGGGCGGTGTTATGCGGGACCTAATCAGAAAAATAACTTAAGCGGACAAGAGGGGCCTAGAACCTAGACGGGAACTAATCGGGGTTAGGCGGAGATTTTTAGAACAATGATAAAGAACAAGTCATTCCTAATAAAATTAACAAAAGGGATGATTACAGAAACTATCCTGACATTTAGCCTAATTACAAAAAAAAATTAATTATCTTTCAAAATTACAAATATTTCATTGAAATTTATATTTACCTAACAAATACTCCTGTTGAGAATACAAATTTGTAAGCTAAACAAATATAATGGGTACTTGAAATTTTAAAAGACAATTAGATATTTTTTTATAATTAGTCTAACCTCGGGAGTATCTTTTGTAATTAACCATTAACAAAATCTAATAAATTGACATTTCCTTTTGTAAGAAGACATCCAATGTTATTGCCATTTCATGGAACTATTAGGTTGGAGTTGCAATAATATAGTCTAATGATTATCAAAATTTCAAGTTCATGGCACATTAAAATTGGTGTTGATATCCATTCTACACCAAAGATATGAATGATAGATGGTATCAATCAATCTCATCATATTAGCCTCTTGATGGATGCACACAAAAAGATGCGTCTTTGGCGAGAAGTCTTTTAACCAATGACCACTATCCGATTCCCTTTTGACACCTTAACATATTGAATGAGTTCAATGTACTTCATACCATTTCTAATATCTTCCTACAGAGAGTTTTCTGGATAGAACAACTTGAACCGAAACCAACATAAAGCAAAAAAGCAATCTATACTACCAAAAAGATATCCACTCAAAATTGTAGCATCCTCATTAACTGAGAAAATCGTCCGGTGTACATAAAGTTTTCTTTTCTCTCAACAAGAGCAATTAAATTACTAAAACAACCAAAAATTAGGGTAACCTGAGGAAAAAATAACTGTATGCTTGTTGCGTCCATGTATGCCTTCACCTTGAAGGAGTAGCATTGAACTCTTTATCTTGTAAATAATATTAGCCTTCATCTTGAAAGGAGTAGCACTGATTACAGCTTTAATTATTTAATAGACCACAGAATTTTACAAGAAAAAGTAAAGAGCAAATGGGCAAACCAATATGCTTTGCGGGCACCCGACCGAATGAAGGAAAACACGAGTGAAGAAAAGAAAAAAGTGCCAGTTTGAAGCGACCAGGAACCTAGTATCGGAGCCAGTAGGTCCTACGCCTGAACCAGTTGTAGTCTGGCAAGCCCTGGATGGGCCCCACAGCACTAATCGCAACGTCCTGCAATAAAATCAAGACAGGTTAATATGAAAAACACATTCTTCCATGTGGCGTTACAGCTCCTAAAAATCTGAAAAACCATTCTTACTCGATCGAATATAAATCGGTTTGCAACACGTTTGACAGTGCTGGCATCTACAGCATCTATCCTGGCAAACAGTTCAGCATATGGGATCCTTCTACCATATGTAAGCATCTGGAACCAACAATGGTGAAAAAAAATAAAAAAATTGAACATCCCAAATACTGCAGGCCACAGAAGTAGTAAAATTGCAAGCAAAAACGAATCTTGTTTTGGTAAGTAAATGATCAAATTCATCAGATAAAAAAATAAGAAAGGTTTCTTAATGACATTAACTCTCATTATCAAGCGTATATTTATTCACTTATCCCTAGACAAATATATAGAAGAGGGTCCCTGTAGAACTATATACATATATTTACACCATACATATATATATACCTGCGGTCATTTATTCTGCATGTGTTATTTGATTATGCTAAATGATTTTTAGAAACCAAAACATACCTGGCGTCCAATATCTTCAGCAACAGGACTGGTTCCATCAATGTGAAGCAGCAGAGATGATTTCAACTGCAGGCAACCACATTGGTGAGTTGAGGTGTGTATGCACGAATAAAACAGATTCATTCAGAGAGGGCAAGAAAAAGTTTTTTATGACCCGCATATGCTATTTTGACAACCCATTCGAAACATGTTCCAAGTAATACCAATTGGTAGTAGCTGAATAGGAAACCTCAGCAAAAGTGCACCAACATGACACCATGACTCGAATAAATTACCTGGTTACGAGCACGGATCACGTCAGCCTCTGATACTCGGTAACATAGTTTGGTCATCTCATACATAATTGCATAGGCCAAATCATCCAAGCAATCAGGCTGAAAAACGAAATGCAGAAGTAAGCAACAGATTAAATAGATAGGCTAAACGAATAATTATTATTATATCAGCGCAAACTTGCCAAGCCCCCCATGATTGTCAACCATAAAGATAAAATAGGCATTTGGCGTGAGAAAAAGGATTATTAATTATAAAAAGTTGCCCACCTTAGCAACAGCATAAACACCAAACAAGCCAGTGTCCTTGTAGTTGGTATTGAAAGCCATCATGCTCTCTGCTATTTCATTGATCCCAACCCTCTGCGCAAGCTCAGAACTGCATCACAGAGATAAAATACAAATTTATGCATTTGGGCATAATGAAGATCAAAAGCATCATCCAGTGAAATCAGATAAACTATCAGGATGTAATGTGGCGAATAATCACCCCATATGCTTTCCACCAATTGCATTTTGATTCCAAGAACCCAACATCGACTGCATAACCATCAAAGCGATGGAATCTGGATCTGTCCAAGAAGCCCCTTCAAAAGCAACGGCGAATTGGGCAAGAGGAACGTCGTCATCAAGCATCCTAACCTATATTTTCACAATATTGGTTACAAAGAACAAGATTAGAGCCCATGGTTATCACCAAGCACTCAAATAAGATAAGCTTACCTCTGATCCTGTGAAGATTGCAGGTTCTTTAGCCACTAACTCAGAAGCTGTTGTTGGATCTGATGACAACTTTGTAAATAATTTCTTCACTTCCTCAACAAAATCTTCATGCTTAACAGCACCAGAGGCAACAACCACCTAAACAGAAGCCAAAACGATAACATAAGAGCTATCAGCAACATACAATAAAATCATATAAGGTAGACAAGCAACAATGCCAACAAACTAGAAGGGTTCCCTTGAAAAGAAACCCAATTATTGTCTAAGTACCGTTCTGGGAGCAGTATAGTGGGTTGATATGTAGTTTTTATATGTTCTTTGCCAATTGTCTTGATATTTTCAGCAGGTCCAAGGATTGTTCTACCCAGAGGCGTATACTGGAAAGCAGTGGCATGTAGATGATCGAATATAACTTCTCCTGTTTGTCCTTCAACCTACAATAAGTTAAGAACATACAATGCAGTGAGTATGGCAAATATAAATTACAGAGGATTTTTAGAAGCAACAAGGAAACTTATGAGAATAAACGCAACAGAAGTAGGTAATTCAAATAACTCAAGAGTTTGAACCACCATCTGATTGCAAGTAAGTTAAGTTCTACAAAAAAATCTTGTCAAGTAGTATGTATACCATACTTCAATATGGTTTTGAGAATTGAACAGCTGGGAGTCATTGCAGTGGCATGGAATGTCAAGAATATCAGAATTGATAGCCAAATATTATAAGTTTCAATAGAATAACATGATCTCCAAATACCTAACACGGAAAGCAAAACAAGAAGAAGAAGAATCTTCTTTTTAACAATCCTCATGGATGATTCATCGTAAGGGGAAAATGTGGATTTTGACAGCTATGAAGTCACAAACGCTGTTCCCCAGGAGCAAAAATCAACCTCGACACTACCTTTCTTAACAAACACAAAAATAAAACCAACAGTTGCCAATTTTTACCTATCAAACACGAAAAACAATGATCAAGCAACAATCTTTACACATCAAGCTCTGTTCCCCAGGAGCAAAAATCAATCAGGAGACTACCTATCTTAACAAACAAAAAAAATAAAACCAATAGCGCCAATTTATACCTATGAAACATATAAAACAATGATCAAGCAACAATGTTTACAAATCAAACTCTGTTCCCCAGAAACAAAAATCAACCAGGAGACTACCTTTCTTAACAAACACAAAAATAAAACCATCAGTCGCCAATTTTTACCTATTAAACACATAAAATAATGATCAAGCTGTTATCCTTACGCACCAAACTCTGTTCCCCAGGAGCACAAAACAACCAGGAGACTACCTTTGTCAACAAACACAAAATAAACCAACAGTCTGACAATTACCTATCAAACACATAAAACAATGATCAAGCAACAATTTTTGGAGGTTTTTTAAAAGCTAAAACCATAACCGAACTAATATTTTGGAGGATCAATTTAATATTTTAAATTCGTCCAAACAAATCAACAAACACCGAAAACAATGAACACTTACTCAAAAGCAAGAAAATTTTGAAACTCAATTCAATACCTCCTCCATCTCGCGAAGAATAACATCCCTCTCTCGAGTAATTCTCTTCTCCTCGAATGTTGAATTCTGCAGGATATCAGATAAAATATCCAGCGCATGGGGCACATGTTTATCCATCACCTTCGCGTAGTATGTCGTCTGCTCCTTGAAGTATAAGCATTCAAATGGCCACCCATATTCTCAATCTCCTCCTCCAATTCCCTCGCGTTCCTTCTCTCCGTCCCCTTAAATATCATATGCTCCAAAAATGTGCTGTGCCATTTGTTTCTTCACTCTCAAACCTCGACCCAGCGTCAATGAAAACACCAACGGTGGCTGTTGCTGACGCGAGATTCGACTCTGTCGCGATTCGAAGGCCATTAGGCAGAGTCGTGACTCGGGTGAGCGGAGCGGAAAGAATATCAGTGTGAGAATCCAAAATGGGGTGAGGGGAGTTGTACCGGAGGAAGCGAGGGTCAGGGTCTTCGAGTTTTTCGAGCTTTTGCTTGACCGATTCGGCCAATCGATCATAGGTCATGGCCGTTGGGGGAGGGGGATGTGGGAGGGGGGCGACGGAGTCGGGAGCGGCGGCAACGGTGGTGGAGAGAGATCGAAGAGAAGTGAAGGAATACACTGGTTTTCGTGTGCGGCGAGTGAGGTTAATTAGCTGGCGGATCGCCATGGCTGCTTCGACGGTGGCGGTGGCGCTACCGGTGGTGGAATTTCAGTTCTATGATGATTAGGGTAATAGGGTTGGTCGGAGAAATGAAGTACAGACACAGTAAGGGGAAGGTTGTAGTTGGAACTTAAAACGACGTCGCAGTGGGCTTAACCAATTTATGATTGGACTCAGGTAATTGGCCCAATATATCATAACAACCATATTGGATCAACAGACAAATTTGGCCCAAACCTTGATATATATAAACGGGCCAAAGTCCAATTTCAAGTAAATCCTCAAAACTGGGCCACTACAACATAGACGCTAATAGAGATAGCTATTTATAATCTCGCAAAAACCCTAGGCGAGTCATCTCTCTGCTCCAGCGACTGCTGCTTTGTACTCAATCTCATCTCTTCAAAGAGGCGCTCTCCTGAGCTGCACGCGATTTTGAGATCTTTTCAACAATGGCGGCAACTGCGAAAACTGTCAAGGATGTCTCTCCTCACGAGTTCGTAAAGTCTTACGCCGCTCACCTCAAGCGCTCCGGCAAGGTACAATCTTTCGGGGTTCATTTTTGTACCATTCATTTTCTGGTTGCCGAATTTTCCGGTTTATGTTATTATTATTTTTATTTTCGTTATTTCTTTTGAAAAATAGAAGCATTTCATAATTATGTCTGGTTTTTTTTCTGTGGGTGGAACTTAGGTCTATCTGCTGTTGTTTGAACGATTGTGCTTGTTTTATATTGATAGTATAAGATACTTTTTATTAGCAGTTAGTTCTTTTCATGTTTACTAGTAATTTCTGTTGGATTATATGAAGGATATGATTGTATGCTGATTTCTTGTTGGGAGATATTTTGAA
Source organism: Rehmannia glutinosa (assembly GCA_016081115.2). Lineage (NCBI taxonomy): Eukaryota > Viridiplantae > Streptophyta > Magnoliopsida > Lamiales > Orobanchaceae > Rehmannia > Rehmannia glutinosa. The sequence continues at coordinate 531,475 of JABTTQ020001694.1, read as the reverse complement.
GATTTTATAGTTAGTTTTGGCATTTAACACCTGCAGAAGAAATGAAAATAATGAAGAAGATGGAACACTGTCAAAATTTGATTATTGGATAATTGGATGAGAGGTTAATTTTAGTGTTATGTCTTAAATAGCCTAGCATTTTTAGCGGTAAAAAGTTTGGTCACCGATTATACGAGGTTAATATATGCGTTGCGTCAGCTGTTTTATGTAGCCTCAATCAGAACTCTTAATAAGAACTTGGGTACAACATATTTACTAATTTAAGCTCCTTACACCATTTATCATTTTGTCCAATAAAACAGATGGAGCTCCCAGAGTGGACTGATATTGTGAAAACTGGGGTGCTCAAAGAACTTGCTCCATATGATCCTGACTGGTACTACATCAGGGCTGGTATTCATCTCTTTCCCGTCTCTTCCTCGTAGTGTATGTAATAATCTATTTATGTTTCTGGGTGATTTGGTATGTATAATCTTTGTTTACCATTCTTACCCTGATCCAAACTTAGATAAAGTTTTCTTACCTGCATCTCTTGTTATTATAAAATTAAAAAACATCAATTTCTTGAAGTTAACATCAGTATTCTAGTTTTATCTTATTTACAAAGTGTTTCATTGTATATATGCTAACATTATTTCAAGATTAAGTTTTAATATCATAAATTTCATTGTATGGTCAATGGTGCAGCATCCATGGCTAGGAAGATATATTTGAGAGGTGGTCTTGGTGTTGGTGCGTTCCGTAGAATTTATGGAGGGAGTAAGAGGAATGGAAGTCGTCCCCCTCATTTTGGCAAAAGCAGTGGCTCCGTTGCTCGTCACATTCTTCAACAGTTGCAGAATATGAACATTGTTGAGATGGATACAAGGGGGTAAGTTCTCAACTACTTTTATGTTTTATTTATTTTGTCTCATGTCCTTCTATTGGTATATGTTCAGCATATTGTCGGCAGATAAATTAAAACTTGCTGTTATTTATGGATTGAGATTTTCTGTTCCACATTCGAACTCACTCCCTATTCATTATATTGAACAAATGCCGCGCGTACAAGATGTACATGTCTCATTCATCTAATACAGTGGAATAAAAATGGAAAAAAGTCGAACATGAGATCTGGGCTCGTTATTGATGTTGGCTGTTATTTTGCAGTGGAAGAAAAATCACATCCAGTGGCCAACGGGACCTTGATCAAGTTGCTGGAAGAATTGTTGTCGTTGCACCATAGAGTAATTAATTATGTTGGCCTGTCTTTTAGCTTGTTGAGAATTTTCTTGGAAGAAATATTTAAAGATTTTGGTTGAAAATGTCAGCTTGTTGTTTTGATCTAATTTTGGCTGTTGAAGTTTCAGCAAGATTAACTTTGGATTACTGAGTTATGTTTCTCTTTTATTCGCTGATTAGTTGGCTATGTATACGATACATACCCCCTTTCCCGTGCCAAGAGAACTATATTGTCTTGGCCTTTTAGGATTGAAATTTGTTCTTAAATTACGTCTTGTGCGATACTGAAATAGAAGTATTTTACTCAGTTTAATCCTTTGTTGTCCATATGGCTGTAAATTAATCTCGCTTAGAGCTCAACTCGGTAAGAGCTTGTTTGAGCTCGTTTAATGAGGCTCGTTAGAATAAATGATATTTGGCTTGTTAGTTTGTGTGTAGGCTTGTTAAAATAAATGTACTAAACTCAAGTTTAACAATATTTGGTGTGTTATCTTGGGAGTAGGCTTGTCAGTAAGTTGGTCAGTTAGCTTATGCTAAATATAAAACCATCTAAATTGAAAATATTTATTTGAATAAAATTATAGATTTGGGTAGATACATTACGTGGTTTAGAAATATATGATATAATTTTGTTTTTGTAATGCGTGAAGAACAGTTTAACTTATATTGATATTTTTTTTAACTCATTTTGACTCGGTTAACCTTGAAAAAGCCCATGAATCATCAATATATTAGCTTATTGACTCGATAATAAATTGAGTCTAGCTCAAACTTTCAAAAACTATTAAGTATCTGTTTGGTTTGATTTGATTGCAAACATAGTTAGTAGACTACAGGCAATGTGGCAAACAAACACAGAATATGACGAGGAAAAAGAAAACAACGGCTAAATAAAAAGGACATATTTTTCCTATAATATCTGTTTCTTTTTTTCTTTATATTCAAAATCAAACGGAAAAACTTTTTTGAGGTAGTCTTTGGTTTCACTCTCTTGCTGGTTTTGCAGGTAGTGTTTTTTGCTATTCTTAATTGTTTGGTGAAAATGAACTTGGGTGAGAGTTTGTAAATGAGAGTATGAGACACTACAGAAAGTAATTAATAAATTCATACAAGACGAATTTTGTGAGGTAAAAAATCATACTTGTCTCATTAAGAAGAAAATGTGGAGACAAAGTAAAATAGGAAGTGCATGAAATGGTTCTGGGGCTTAATTTTGTTCCTATAAAAAAGTGGCTCAAAAATACGAGCCACCGAAATCCCCCAATCGATAAAATCCGATTTCTTTTTTTTTTTTACTTCTTTTCCAGTTATTGCATCAAACAAGCGGAAAAGACTTACTTCATATCAAACAAGCAGAAAAAAAATATATACATATATATATATAGGGCAAATTGTCTAGCCTTAATATTTACAACGTTGTTGCTTAATTCTAGTAGTATTTTCAACAGATGCAAACTTGCTGTATCCTTTTAACTCCAACATTTGCGGTTTGCCACACAAAGAGAGTTAAGCAAATAAGCAATTAGGATTAAATGGTTTAAACCTTAGTTTCATGTAGACACAAACACAGGTGATGGCAAGAGCCAAGAGGATGATATCCAAAAACATGGCACAACATTATGCCATCAATAAAACCATATTTTTGTAAACCACAAATGGCGAATCTCTGAAATCATATATACAAATGATACAAGAATAAATAAACTATGATGAAAACCAAAATAAGAGCCAGTTTGCCATTCACTCCAGTTGTGTATACAAGTCATCATCTAAAGACAAGTGGCATTTGATCTTCTTGTGCTGAGGTAAATGGAATTTTGGTTCTTTTGGTATAGTGGGGTGCTTCATGGACCTAACACAAAGGAAGATGTGTCATATATAGTTACATTAAATTCTAGGATGTTAAAAAAACAAAAATAGAATACAAGAAATTCAGACAAGTCCCCCTTGAAGTAGGATGTATAAAAAGCGAATCTTTATATTGGACTCGGTATTCGAATTCGTATATTAACATCCGAATTCGAAAAATTAGAATATGAATCCAAATAATAATATTTATTCAAATTCGCATATTATGCGAAGACGAATATGAATATCATTATATTCAATTCAAGTATTCAAAAGAATATTCAAATAATTTTATTATTTATATTTATACAAAATCACTTATATATTAATACATAAGTACACATTTGTTTATGTAGATTATTAATATATATAATAAAACATATATTCACTTATAACAGACCCAAACTAACAAGCCCATATATAATTATATTCTTGTAGTATATTTTTGATAGACTCGGCAACAGACTCTTTTTTGTTCATGTATTTGGTGATTAATACGTTGTTGATGTATTTAACAATTTCATGACCGAAAAATGTTATTGAGATTCTAATTATTGTTGCAATCTAATCAGATATTGTAGGGGGGGGGAAAAGATAAATATAGGTTACGATTTCGAATATATTTTAAATAAGAAAAAGAATCAATTTCTGCTTTCAAATATTCAAAAGAATACGAACAGAAAACGTTGATATTTGTGAGGTTTACCTTCTGGGAAAGAAGGGCCTGTCAAAATATGGCATGGGTTGAGCCTTTGGAACGAGCTCCTTCCTCAGTCTCCTGATTTCTTCTTCTTCAGCTACCTGCAAATGCAAACAATATGAGTTTCAAAAATCAAAAGAATCAATAACATGTGTTGTTGAGTCACAGTTTCAGATTGCAGCTTAGCTTACCTTCTGCTGTCTCTCCCTTTCCATCCGGTATTGTTCGATTAGACTCATTTTCTTGACCACCTAAAAAGACAATGAGATGGTGAAATAACCAAACAAGGGGCGGAAATAAAATAGACGAGACACGCACGACAAAGTAAACTCAATAAGAACTACACTACATTGTCTGATTTAGAAAAATGCATCAGCAAATGTTTGCTCCGTCCTTTAAAATTAGGGATAATTAAAAAAAAAAAGGTTCGGGCTAATTTCAAAAGAAAAAAATTGAAAATGACAGGTTTTATTTAGTCTTGTATTTTCCTTAAATTTCAAAAATCCCCCTGGCAAATATAAACATTACAATTACCCCTTAAAATTTAAGACAAAATCAAACCTGGTTTTTTTTTTTGTAATTTTGAAACATCTTTGGGTATTTTTGTAATTAGCACAAACCTCAGGGTTGTTTTTGTAATTATCCCATAAAATTATCAAAACCTTCATATAAGTTTGCTCATTCAAATAAGAATCATGAACCAACACCATTCAATCCAATTCTTTATGTTTGCAGTGCATAGCTCCTTGAGTAAGGCCGGCACGTCCTTGTTAAGGAACAAGTCCGATACACGCTCTGTTTCTCTCTTCCCATTGTAGTCTCCGTTTTTTATTCAATAAGAGTAAGCTATACCTGATTATCAAATTCTGCGCGTTCCACAGCCCTTGCATCACTATGCAGTACCAGGTCGACAGGTCTTGTATTTTCTTTAACTGGAGGCTTGACCAGACACTGACATACCACAAACCAGATTATTCAACGTACCTTAATCAGATTTCAAAGGATAATTCAATTGAATTGAATATGTGCATAACAATGTTGACATACAACTTCAGAAATTACAGCTCGTGAGCACACTCCAAAACTATGATTAACTGATATGCAAAGGATATGCTCGAAGCAACAATATATGTTTCTCAATGACTATTGTGACCATATCTCTTTCAATAGCATTACCCAAGAATTTAGTTAATAGCGAACACTTTCCAAAACTATGAATGATATTTGTTGGACATGCTTTAAGCACCAGTGATTGGCATTCATGACATGTTTAATACTGCCTAGAAATGATGATAGCAATCTCTTCTTCAATTGCATCACCAAAAATTCTATTGAATAATGTTACGGAGATAGTTTTGTGCAGGTTTATCGATGGAGAGAGAGGGAGAAGGAGTAGCGCGGGTACAAGAAGTTGCAGACCCCGTTGCCAGCATGTTTTGTTTAATTTCATTAGAGGAGGCTTTGTTTATTTTATTCATGGCTATAAGCATCTCCAGTATTTTTGTCGAGGAAAATTTAGAGGAATTCAAGATTCAACTCTATATTTCACTCTAATTGGAATTTCCATTTTTATTCTTTATTATATTGAATTAATGTATTTATTGATTAATAATTTAGCATATATACTTATATAACGTTTAATATTTAGTTTATTTAATATAATTAAATATAAATATAATTTGCATTATAAGTAAATTATGTTTTAATTTGTTATATATGTGAAATTGAACATAATATAACAATTAACAAAAGAAATATTAATTTACAAAAAAAAAACACCACATGATAATTAGGAACATAATTTATTGATTTATTATTACCAAAAAAAAGAGATTTCCTAAAAAAGAAGAAATAAAGAGAGAAAACAATAAGAAACAACAATTTAAAGAAATAAAAATAAATCAAAAATTAAAAAAATAATAATAATAATGTGGAACAATCCCTGCTACACCGCAATTTAACAAAGAATAAAAATGGAATATTCCAATTTAGAGTGAAATATAGAGTTGATTGCTGGAGTTGAATCTTGAATTCCTCTAACTTTTCCTCTAAAATAGTGTAAACACACACAAAAATATAGTCAATTACTAGAGATGCTCTAAGCTGGAGCGGGATTTTCCCGCAGTGAACCTATTCTCTCGTGTTCTGCATATTTCAGTTAATTTTATTTGTTGTTGCCTTCTTCCTTGCTTGGATATAAACTCGTATCTCTATCAAATTGGTCCGACTTGCCCATGTTACTATTTCATGCCCGCTACACGATAGAGAAGGGTATTGAGGAACTTCGGCGAAAATCGCCGAACTTCAACCCAAACTAAACAAGTTAAACAAGATTGAAGAATTATTCAGACATTATTGCGTGAAAAAGGGTCGTCAGTCCGGGACGGAGGGGAGTCAACCTCTTCCTTGCTAGAGCTCCGCACGGGCCCCCGCAGCCAAGCCCTTTGCTTCGGTTCACAAGCTTGAAATTTCGTCCTTCCATGGGGACGACCCTATCTCATGGTTATCGCGTCTGAGCAATACTTTCTCATACACCACATCGCAGACTCCGCGAAGGTTAAAGTCGCCCCCGTTGTCGTGGATGGGGCTGCATTACATTGGATGCAATGGGTACTTGGGCGTCAACCCACACTCACTTGGAAATAAATTTGCATGAACTTTTGCGTCATTATGGCGACAACCCCATTGCCAACCCCTTTAGACATGGTTGCTACTTCTCAAACGAGTACGCTGGATGAATACGTCGATACATTTATCTCACACGTCATGTACAAGGGTTGTATGATTCACATTGTTTTGGCTTATTTCTCAACGGACTGCGTGAGGACATTCGTGTACACATCTGCTCTAAGGACACGGCAAATATGTTCAACATTTAACCCGCAAAATAGAGCAGGAACTACATACCTTAGGGACTACTCGTTTTGGGTCAGCACCACCGCGTTCCACCCCTTTGGGTTCAACAACGGATCATGGGGTCTTGTCAACCTCTTCCTTGCTAGAGCTCCGCACGGGCCCCCGCAGCCAAGCCCTTTGCTTCGGTTCACAAGCTTGAAATTTCGTCCTTCCATGGGGACGACCCTATCTCATGGTTATCGCGTGCTGAGCAATACTTTCTCATACACCACATCGCAGACTCCGCGAAGGTTAAAGTCGCCCCCGTTGTCGTGGATGGGGCTGCATTACATTGGATGCAATGGGTACTTGGGCGTCAACCCACACTCACTTGGAAATAAATTTGCATGAACTTTTGCGTCATTATGGCGACAACCCCATTGCCAACCCCTTTAGACATGGTTGCTACTTCTCAAACGAGTACGCTGGATGAATACGTCGATACATTTATCTCACACGTCATGTACAAGGGTTGTATGATTCACATTGTTTTGGCTTATTTCTCAACGGACTGCGTGAGGACATTCGTGTACACATCTGCTCTAAGGACACGGCAAATATGTTCAACATTTAACCCGCAAAATAGAGCAGGAACTACATACCTTAGGGACTACTCGTTTTGGGTCAGCACCACCGCGTTCCACCCCTTTGGGTTCAACAACGGATCATGGGGTCTTGTCTAGGCATCCCCCCCTCGGGGCCACGGACCCAACCATTTTCTGTCACTGGCCCATCGCAATTTACGGCGGCATCTCCCAGCGCCCCTCCACAAACACAAGTTTCCACATGACAACAATTTATGGGGCGTCATCTGGCTCTGCACGGGTTGTTGAGGGAGTCTGCCAAATGTCCCAAGCCAAATACTTGGAACTCAAACAAAAAAAAGGATTGTGTTTTAAATGCCGCGAGCCTTATCATCCATTGCACAATTGTCCTGGGAAATGCTTGCGAGTGATGTTGCAATCGAGGGGGAGGAAAATATATGCCCAAGAAAATTCAGTGGATGCGAGAAGCACATCACGCGTTAAAGCACTCAAGAACAAAGCAAGACTCTACACTAAGTGTTTGACACACAAATTTTACCCAGCCATTTATCACCGAGTGTGACGCGTTGCGACAGGGGCTGGGTGCGATCTTGATGCAATTGGGACGCCCTATTGCAATTTTTAGCAAAGCTCTTTCACCGCAAAATTTAGCCAAATCAATATATAGAAAGAAATTGATGGCCCTCGTGTTGACCTACAACATTGGTGGCCGCATTCAATTGGGCAGCAATTCGTAGTCCGCCTCCGACAAGGCCACCTCAATTTGACAACTACTACAACATATTGCTACTCCCGTGCAGCAGAATTGGGTCGCTAAGCTATCTTGGCGGTGAGAAGACAGAGAATTGTTAGCTATTTCACCGCCTGAATGGGCGACGTTACGGAAAGAAGTGTGGGTAGATGCTCAATCGAGGGCATTATCCGTGACATAGAGGGTGGGAAAATTGTTTAGGGCCCATACACACTTCGATTAATACACTATTTTACAAAGGGCGCATCGCATTGCCAAAAACTTCTTTGTGGGCGGCAACGAAATTTATTGAGGAGTTTCATTCAACGGCAAATTTATATTGGCCCAGAAGGATGCGTCAAGTTACTAATTCTGTTGCAGAATGTCTGGTTTGCGCCAAAGGAGTAAGTATGACACACGTTCGCCAGTCGGGCTGCTACAAACTCTAGTAATCCCTTCACAAGTGTGGGGAGATATCAGTATGAATTTTAGTACCAAGTTACCTCGTTCGTATCATATCGAGTGTGTCTTAGTTGTGGTGAATCGTCTTTCGAAATATGCACATTTTTTGGGTGTCAAACATCTGTTTACAATAATACAAGTAGTTGTACTATTCGCGCGAGAAATCGTGCGGCTTCATGGAGTTCCAAGGTCTATTGTTTCTGATACATGTGTGTTTGTTAGCTATCTTTTGTCTTTGTTGTTCAAGGCAGTGGGGACGAAGCTAGGATGAGCTCCGCATATCACCCGGAGGTGGAATAAATCGTTTTTCGGAGACATATTTACGTTGTTTCACATTAGAGTAGCCAAACAAATGGAGTATGTGGTTATCATGGCTGAAAATTGTTGTATTACGAGATTTCATTTGGCGGCAGATCGCACCCCTTTTGAAGTAGTATTTGGGTGTCCACCTCCTTCGATTAAACAGTTTTTGCTTGGCGAGGTACGGGTTAAGGCAGTGGCAGATGAGCTGGAGAGGAATGAATGTTGGCACAATTACGGTTCCATATGGATCGCGCCTAGCTCTGTATGATAAGGGGCCGCCAATGAGCATCAGAGAGATGTTCAATTTCACGTCGAGGATATGGTGTTCTTGAAGTTGCAACCTCACCGTCAGGGCACCGTAGTCAAACGAAGCTCGCTAGCTATTATTATGGACCTTTTGAAGTTCCTAGAAGTGTGGGGGCAGTTGCGTATCATCTCAAATTGCCATCAAGTTCGCGAGTTCACCAGGTGTCCCATGGTTCCCGGTTAAAAGCAGTGGCAGGAGTTCATGGTGTGACAACCGCCTTACCGTCGGATTTCATTTGGTGACAAGTCACACCCCCTTTGAAGTAGTATATGGGCGTACATTTTGACACAACTTTTCAAAAATGTACTCGCTCCAGTTGACTTCTAGCTCTTCCATAATGGCTGCCATTACAGTCAGCTTTGTTTGCGATAGCTGATTGTAAGAGCCGAATTTGGTATCAACGCATTTAGTAGCCTTTGTGGCTGATGGATTGTACTTGGTGGTAGCTTCCTCGATAGCAATCTTCTTCCAGATATTCATGAAGTTGAACTCATAATCTTTCAGCTCCATTCATCCGCTGCTGGGAAGGTGAAGCAGCTCAGTCAAGTCTGCTGCAGTTAACTTGACTTCCTTTCACATAGGAATGGATGACGCATTCACATAGAACATATCCACCTCTTCCAGAAATGTCTGTGAACTTCAACAAACCAGACTTCTCCAAATACTTGACGATCTTCTTCGCCCTTTCCTGATCAGCACATTGTTTCACAAAACCTTCGGCATCAATGAGTGCATCGGAGTACACCTTTTTAGACAACTTTGCGAAATCTATAACAGAGCTTAATCCTTTCTTTGGTGCCATAGTGATTCTTTGAGCTTTTGAAACTTCGAACTTAGATTTTTCCACAGAGAGTGTAGGTGTCCCAAGGGGTGTTAAGTTAAGTCTAGAAAGGGATGGTTGAATATACTTAACCAATTTTTCAATTTTGATCTAAAATCAGAGTTTTTACACAAGTAAACAACTTAGTCCTTAAAGACAACTAGGTTCAACCTCAACAGGAGAGTTAACCACTCAACAGACTCGACTAAGTTGTTAATAGAGTAACTCAACTGAGTGAAGTGAGCTCTTTTAAAAATACTACTTGTTTTTTTCCAGCGGAAGTCTTACACCCCTTTGAAAAATGGTTTTACAACACTTCCTTTTAACTTAGGTTATATTATCAGTTGAGTTTGAGCAAATATAAATCAATAGAATAAAATGTGCAGGATTAAAGAGCTGAAAGTAAAAGACACAAGGTAATTTTATATGGTTCGAGGATGGGGTAATTCCTCTACTCCACTCTTCTCCAACTCCTGGAGGTAATCCACTAATGCAACTGTTGTTACAAAACGGAAACAACAGTCCAAGTCGGCTTTGACCACACAGCCAACACTACTCTTGGGACTCAGCTTCTTCATAAGGCAGTTGTCTCACTACTTCAGTTCCTTCAAGCCCTTCGTACTTGATCAGGTAGCCCTCCGATGGATTCAAAGCAGGTTCTAACTTGAACCTCACTGCACTTCGTGGATGTGCAACCCCCTTTTTCTTGAAAACAATTTTTCCTCTTCAAATGGTTGAAGTTTCTCTTCCTTACGAATTAAAATTTTTGCCTAGTGAGGTAGGGGTTAAAGCAGTTGGCACACTTACGGTTCCATTTGGAGCACGCCCAGCTCCGCATGACAAAGGCCGCCAATAAGCATCAAAGAGATGTTCAATTTCACGTCGGGTATATGGTGGTCTTGAAGTTGCTACCTCGCCATCAGGGCACCGTAGGGAAACGATCCAACGAGAAGCTCGCCAACCGGTATTGTTGACCTTTAAAAGTTCTCAGCAGGCTGGGGCAGTTGCGTATTGTTTCAAATTTCTGCCAACTTCGCGAGTTCATTCGGTGTTGCATGTTTCCCAATTATAATCATGGGGTGACAAACACCTTACCGCCGAAGTTGTTAGTTGATGAACCCACTTTTGAGATGGAGTACATCCTGGGTTCGCGTACACAACGGTGGAAATGTGACGCAAGTGCAAGTAAAATGGCACGATCATGGGGAGGATGAAGCGATGTGGTTGGATGAATCTGATGTTCGGGGTTAGTTTCCGCAGTTTCGCCTTGAGGACAAGACTGCTTCGATATGTTGGAGAGTTGCTACGGAACTTTTTGTGCAAGTTTATCGGCGCAGAGAGTAGGAGAAGAAGGTGTTGGACAATCACCATAAATTAATAAAGAAAGGTCAACAATGGTGGCTAAAGAAAACAAAATGAAGAAAAAGCTTGTGAATGAGGGAAGAAACATGTGCAACATACATTTGTTGACAAAACTTGTGGGAAAGAAAACTAGGTGCGGCGCCTGATTTCTTTGGAGTTTTTCTTTGCAACACACGACCAATTCCGATCTATAAATAGAGATGGGCAGTGCAAAAGGATGCATCCAACCAAGAGAGAAAAATAGAGTGTAGGCATTTTAGTGATCAATTTGAGTGAGTCAAATTGTGATAAGTGCGGGAAACACTCAAGGTGTTTTTTCTCTTGGGCAATACAAAGGGGTTGGGAGAGTGTCCTTGATAGCTAATAAAGTGGTTGTACGAGAATTTTATTTACTTGAGTTTGGTCCATAAGACTCAAGGGGTGTAATTTTCTTATACCGGGAAATTCTTTATTAGTAAAGAACGGAAACTCTCGTGAACGTAGGCGGGTTTTGCCGAACCACGTAAAATTTCTGTGTGCCATTTTATTTCCAGTTGGTGTCATTTATTTTTTGTCATCATCTTGTTAGTGTGATTTGTCGGATATTCCGGATAAATCAAATCTCGGATCACGACACGCCTCCGTTGTGCCCAACAGAAGGAGTAGCACACAGGTACGAGAAGTTGCAGATCGTTGCGGATCATTGCCAACATGTTTTTTTAATTTCATTAGAGGAGGTTTTGTTTATTTTATTGAGGAATATGCAAATTAATTAGTTCAGTTATTTTTTATTTAATTAGTTGGGAATGTTGAGGCCCATAGGTTGAGGGATTATTTAAAGAGGGTATTAGAATTGTAGGACACGTTTTGAGATTGTTACAATTTGCAGTTGTAAGCTGGACAGGATTTTCCTCGTAGTGAACCTTATTTTCGTGTTCTGCATATTTGAGTTAATTTTATTTTTGTTGCTTTCTCCCTTGCTTGATATATACCATTGACTCTATCAAATAACAAGTGATCAAATTCTTGATGCAACATTATATTTATATATGTGTGTCATGGATAGAATTTTATTATGTCCATCTTAAAAAACACGAGGTTAACACTGTTCAAGTTACACTACCAAGTCCTTGTGATATGACTACTAAAATAAGATATGAAATTGTGATGTAATTATGAAAATAACGTAATGTCCTTACAATAGCTGTAAAGATTTGCTACTATTTATTATTATTTTTTTTCTGGCTAGGTTCTAATTCTAACTGCTAGTAGCAAAAGTATAGTGTGCATGCTAATGAAGAATCAGTTGCCATGTACAACTAAGGAAAAATGGGGCAGCTTTTACAAGTAGTATCACTTGATAAGTATCGGGCTTAAGATAATGTTTCTGTGTTAAGTTCAAGATTCTCACAGCTATGGCTATGCAAGAGAAAAATGTTTAATATTGATATAATAATATATCTGTTAAGTGAAAATATTAAAATATAAGAACAATTATCAGTAACTAAAAAAATTAATTTATAAAAATACACTCAATATGATTGTCAAACATCATAGCAGCATATAGCACACATAAGATTAATAGCAGCATATAGCACACACAAAAGCTTCAATGCCACAGTAAGGAAAAACAATTCAGGTAAAAGTAATAAAAGGAAATAATGAACCAAAACAAAGTCAATATATGTTAGACAGACTAAATTCGACAGGGAAAGCTTTCCTAAATTAACTACAATTTACCTCTGGTTCATCTGTTGTCCATGGAAGACCTTGAGCATTAGGTACCCGCAATTTCTCCTCTTCCTCCAACATTTGATGCAACTTCTTCATGAATTCTTCCTCCTTGCATCTTCCTCTTTGCTGCACCAGTACCAGTTACAAATTTTCATTACTTCAAGTGGGACAAACAACTAAGCATCAAAACCATGGGCTTAATCATCGGGTCATTACTCTGATGTCAACAATGTGGATGCTAACAAATTAAGAATCACGGCCAAGCCCAATATTACTATACAGCAAAGAGAGCCAAGTCACATTTGTGAATCGTATGAACTTTGATTAATAGAGGGACCACTGTGCTATCAGCAAATTTTTCGCACAATGGAAGATCACCTTTGTCCTTAGATTGTAAACTAACTCGCTGAGGAATATATGATGAACTGGCATAGCTTATCTTGACTCTATCTCGTCATCATACGGTACCTTTCATTATTTCTCAAAAATATGTTTCTTTTGGATAACTTAGCGAGTGAAAACAGAACAATTTGGTTAAGGATATTCATTCTCATTCAATACATCAAAAGTGCAAACACTATACCACAATTGTGTAGTTCTAAGGAATTAATTTGAGGACCCTTACAGAAGGCTTGCCAAGAAATACATACAAGATACCTTATTCTCTAATATGTGTAAAATGATCAAAATAATGTCTAACTCGGAAAACAGCAATTCTATTCTAAGAGTTAAAAAAAAATATTTACTACTTGAAGTTCATTGAGCTTCATTCAGTTAATTCAGGCTCATCCACTGTAACGTGTAATGCACAAAGCTAAACTGATAGTGAGTTATTTTCAGGTTCATGATTTGACTCACTACTTTATGATGAAGTCATTTTCTCCAAACAAATCCCTCCTTTTATACACTAAGTTTTGTAACATCCCTTCTTGACTCAAATACAAGAGTTCGACCTAACACTCTTATGGTTAACTCCGCCTGTCACACATGCACACAAGACTACTTCTTAAACATACAATTATTGATGTAGTTCCTCCTCTTCCCCATCCATCCCCCCATTCTATATCTAACACCTATCAAGTAGGTCTTAACATTCTTACATTCTTTCAATGAAGGACGGTATCTGATTGTTTTTTTTCATTTATATGCGAATTTCAATCTTTCAATTGAGAATATCACATTATCACGATTCACGGCTACATAGTCACCCGCACAACAAAAATCCGTTAGATTGAAAAGCCCAAAACTCTAACAGCCAGACACAGGCAATAATTAAATTTCAATGAGACAAACCTCTGTTCTGAGCACGAAAGGCTTTTGAGAGGTTTCTTTCTGCTGCTTTCGCTTCCACTGTCTTTTGTTTAGGGTTCCAGATGATTCAGTGCTCTGCAGAATTCATAACGTATATAATATCATCTAAAATGAGGAAAAAGTTCATCTTAGATAAGAGAAATATTATTAAAATTTCTTACACTTCGCCTGCTTTTTCGACCAGCAGCGGAAGTTCTGGTTGAAATGCTGATATTTCAAAGACACAACGCCCAATTCAGAGCCCAAACAAAACAAATTACACGCACACAATTATCCAGTCACATCATATTCAAATATGTAAGCTGTTATCCTCACTAACCTTCCTTGGCTGCTGTCTAATGAATAAGAACGACCAGAATCCAGACCTAAGCTCTCTGATGTTAGGTAAAAATCTGATGGACTGGATGAAGAAGAAGAAAAAATCTGCGCTTCTGAAACCTTAGGAGGTTGCTGTAGTCCAGGCAATGCCCATTTTACCACCTTTTTATCATCCTCCACCTCTTTTTCTTCAGAAACAACCGATTTTGGCATCATGCGGAGTTTCTCAAATGCCTTCACCAAATGCATCACTCTTCCAGATCCCGCCTCCGGCACGCTCTTTCTGGCCTCTTCCAACAACCTATCCCTACTCCTTTTCAGACCCAATTCGCCATTTTCCCCATTACTCTCAGATGAATCATCATTTCTCTCCTTTTCTCCTTCATTGTCAATCCCAATGTGATGACCTACCGGGTTTGCTTTTATGTCGTCGTTCTCCGATCCAACATCGCACTCCCTTACCTTATCAAGATCAAACTCATTTTCTATTTCACCGCGATTTTTGAAAAACTCATCTTGGGAAGCCCTCAAACTCTCATAGGCTACACACAAACACTTAGATTTCCCAGTCTCCTTCTTACACTTCACACAAACCACAGCAGCGCCTGAAGAATTCACTTCCTCATTCCGCAATTTCTTCTTCGCGATCACAAACTTCCTCTCCCGAATCTTCTTCTTCGGCGAAGGAGAAGCCACATGGTTAGGGTTTGCCTTCCTGGAAACGGGTTTTTTGGCGCTGCCTGCAGACTTGATGATCGATGGTGAACGGCAGAACTTCAATCCAGGACTCGAAATATTTGGATCAAAATTCTCAGAACACTTTGCGTTCTCGCTCAATTTCGATCGATTCGAATTGGTGGTTTTCTCTTTCGTAGGAGTAACTGTAGCTCCGGCAAACTTCGAACTCGAGTCCATGTGGAAATTCGCCGGAAAATTGGTTAAGAAATGGATTTAATTAGAGATACAAAGTAAGAGAGCGATTCGAACTACAATACGGATTTCTTGGATTCCATTGAGGGTTTGCAGGAAAGTGGGGATTGAAGAAGAGAAGGGGAAATAGAAGAACGCTCGGTTTGTAACGGCTAGTTTCTTTTGCGCTGGGCTTTGGAGCGTTGATTTGGTGTTTAAATTAATGGGGTCGTATGATTACCGTTATTATCAGCTAAGATTGGATTTATTCACACAACGCCAGCCTGTGGTTGGAAAATAGTTGGATCATTCTTCAAGATCCACTAAAAGACCAAGCCCAAAATTGCGCCAATTAATGCGAGCCCAACTCAATATTTGAACTCTTATTTTATAACCAGGACTAATTTGTTGTAAAGTTGATAGTTTTAGGAAAAAACAAGAGGCAATTTTAATTTGCCACCTAAATTGTATGAGTTTTTCTACTTACTCATTTAATTTTGAATTGTTCTACTTTACCACCTAAATTTTACAAATTATTGCATTTAACCTATAATTTCCAAATTTGCCACTCATTGTTATGAGGATTGTTTGTAACCATTACATCTCGAATAATTATTTCGATCCATTTTTTCTCAAAATCTCATCATCGTTGGTCAATATATAAATAATAGTAAATTCCATAAATAAATCTAGATTGTGATATCTTTTTAGATATCATAAAATAAAATAACCATAAAGGTTAAGGGGTAAATTTGAAAATTATAAGCTAAGTACAACAATTTGCAAAGTTCAGGAGGTAAAGTTGAACAATTCAAAATTAAGTAGGCGAAGTAGAAAAACTCGTATAGTTTAGGGGGCAATTTAAATTTACTTCAAAAAACAAATCATAGCTTATTTTTTCTCTCAAACTTTCTCTATTTGCTTCTCTTCCCGCTCTTTGTCATTTAGAGGTGTTTTTAGGTCATTTTTAGCCTGAAACTCAATACCTACATCTCTTTTACTAATTAATTTTTTAAATAAGTAGCTTTCTCACGTAGATTTGGATTTCTTTTTTTGGTGGTTTGATCGGCTGAAATGGCATTTGGATTGTCCCTGTCGTTCTGCGATATTATTCCTTGCGCGAACGATTCAAATAAGTATTCGATCCGACATATATAGAGTAACAAATCAGATTATGATCGTTAGCAAGTAGCATATGTATTCTAGACACTATAGAAATTTCAAAATTGCATATTTAAGCAGATTTTTATTATTAACTTAAATTTTGTGATTTTTTTATGTTTTTTAACAGATTTGTATTTATCTCATGTCGATGTATTGCTAGTTTGAATTAATTAATGAAATTATTTTCTTGTCAAAAAAATGTGTATCATTACTTTAATTAAGAAAATAATTTAAAAAAAAACAAATAAAACAATTTTAAATGGAAAATTTTTTATTTAATAAAACATATCTTATTTTAATTAGAATGTTCCAAACGAAAATACGAAATATAAGCGATGATGAACTAATATTTTTAATCTAAACATCTATAGTCCAAAACATGAAAATTTCATCAAATTAAGGAGTCAAGGGTGGTAAGTGCCATCGATTGATTTCTATGTAGTTTTGTAATTAGTTAATTTTTCATTTCTATCCAAAAAAAAATATGTAAAACAAATAAATTTGTTTCTTAAAAAAAAGAATGAACCATCATGAGCACATTTGCAACGATATGCATATGATAGTGGCTTAAATATCACTCAAAAACATCTAATGGAGCCCACAAAGAGGTGTAATTCTTAATTCTCAAGTTAGATCTCATGCGTGTAATTAATGCTTAATTGAACTTGCATGAAAACCACATCTCATTCAGCTCCGAAAACTTTGCATATATATTTTTTAGGGATAATTACAAAAACACCCCTAACATTTGGGCTAATTACAAAAAAATCCAGAGTTCTTTGAAAATTACAAAAAACCCCTTGATCTTTGATTCCGTCTTACATTTTTCTCCTAGTGATTTCGAAATCATTTCAAAAAAACCCTGATATTTACAAAAATATTACAATTATCCCCCTAAAATTAAGACAAAGTGAAACCTAAAGGAGTTTTTTGTAATTTTGAAACATGTCTGGGTTTTTTTGTAATTAACCCCAACCTTAGGGGTGTTTTTGTAATTATCCCTATATTTTATGGTTTGGTTGATGCTGCAATTTTCCTCTTGTCCTATTACTTTCATTTTATTTAGTTTACTAAACTAATTTAAGATGGTAGTTATGAGAAAAAGGATCAGAATGTAAAAGAATGCATATGTTGAATACGTGGTTAAAACAATAGTGAGTTGTTATATGGTATTGGTATTTGTATAAACTATTTAAGCTTATTGAGCTTGTTTGATGAATTTTTGTCTATTGATCTCTTTGGATCCACATCATTACTCTCTCAACATTTAGTAATTGAGTCACACCAAATTTTCAAAAACTCCTTTACTCCATGTATATTTTATTTTTAAATCTTATTTTTTTGTACTTAAATATTTGATTTTTTATTGATTTTACCCCTCCCCAAAAAAAAAAAAAAAAAAAAGAAAAGAAAAGTTAATTAGCCCCTCAAAACTAAATGTCTAGCTCCACCTCTCGATACCCACTTTTCATGTTTGGTGCACATTGTTATTAGAAATTTTCCTGAAAATACTGCAATATATGTCTAATTTGAGTATTTTGTAAATCTTTTCCAACTCAAAATCATAATCTAATATTTAATCAAAATTTTGTATTCTTTACCATTACCTATAAAATTAAACAATATTGATTGAATTTGGAAAATATTCTCCTGAAATGATAGTTCATTGATAACTCAAAAGAAAAGTAGTACCACCAAAATCAACCAACTTAAGTTCCCTTTTGGTGCCTGCTGGGGACAATTAATTAAATATAATTCATTTTATATTTTGTTTATTTAATATTAATTGTCTAATTAGTTCTTGATAATTAAACCAGCCCAAAGGAGTTTGGGTTTAGCCCAAGTGATCATTTTCTCCTATGTGGACTGGCCCATAAGCCAATTTCTTCCTACACCACTTAGTTTACTAAACCCATCTCTCGCGATAAAAAAAGGTCTATCCTATTAACTGTAAGTAATTAACTCATAATTAATTATTCTCTACGCATTCAGTATTCATTTTACCGTCTTAATTCTATCTCGTTCACCGTGCTGACTTGAGCGTCGGAGGAGCCTCTCCGGGACAACCACCGGGGACCTCTAACGCTTGCGCGTGTGTGCATGCAAGTTCTCAATCGAAGGAGTTAGTAGTTCCAGGAACAGAAGACGAGAAGACTTCCCACTCGGGAAGATGACAAGCTCGAAGACTTTCCTATCGGGAAGAGGATTTTAGTCAACTAAGTTGGCTTGAATGATCTGCTAGAAAAGGCAACATCAATACCCAAGAACCCAAAAGGTTGGACTAGAGGGGCACACAAAGTCCCAACAAGCAAGATAATTTCTTTTTTTACAAGAAATGACTAATGACCAAAATGACCCCAGAAACATGAGATATTCTCTAATCTTGATTTCTTGAATTGAGAAATTCATAAACCAAGATCTCTAGACTCTTACAAAATATAATAGGTCATTCTCATTCACATAGATTTAATTAAGGTGATATGCATGTGAAATCTTTTTTCTTGTAACTTATTTCTTTAGCAACGACCTCTTTTAACATGATCATTCATGAGTAAGTTAAGTAAATCACACTTAAAGTTGAATAAAATCATATTTTAAGTTCTTTATGTTTGATCTAATCACATGCTCCATTGCTTGATCGCGAATCACCAGCGGTTTCTTGTCCCCATTCAAATTGTTGCAACTAAAATAATTCAATATATAGTTTTTCTTTTCTACAATAGAAAAACCTGTTGAATAAAATGGCATTTCAACTCCCGGGCAATGTTGGGCAAGTCTTGGAAAAGTCGGCTAGGCTGCGCGTGACAGACTGCTTTGACCTGGCATAGTCTACGCGGGGTTAGGCAGAACTTGGCGGGAAATAGGCGGACCTAATCGGAAAAAAATCGTAAACGGACAAGGGGATAATAGCGCCTAGACAGAGATTAATCGGGGCTAAACGGCCGGGATTTTTACAATAAAGCTCTCGGGCGATAAGTTTGTTGGAGCACCACCCCGAAAGCGCAGCGTACACCTCCTCGTTTGTACGTGCTTCGCGCTGGTGCATGCACCTCACGCCAAAAGATGCGAAAACTAATTATATATATAATTTTATAAAGTATAATTCCTCCACCACTTTCCCAAACACAGTCCATTTGTTTTTTCGTTCTTCACAGATGGGTAACTTCGACATTTAAAAAGCACTATCTAATTTGAAGATCAATTTATTCGTTCGACAAAAAAAATATTTCATTAATTCAAAATAACAATACAACATAGTAAATAAAAACAAAACTGTTAAAAATCATACAAAACTAAACTATAAAAAGATTCATAACATCTAGATTGCATTCAAGGGCGGAACCAGGATTCGACACTGAGGGAGGCCGATTTTTGTAGCCTATACCCAGGGACGGACGCAGAAATTGCTTCTTGGGGGCGAAATCCAGGCGGTCTTGAGGCGCAGATGGTGCCGCACAAGACAGAGGCCCCCCCGAGGACCAAGTTTTTTTATATATGTATATATACAATCAATAGCGGAGATAGGGGCCAACCCGGGCCCCCTCCTTTTTTTTTAAAAAAATTACTAGGTAAAATTTTTCAAATTTTTTTAGTTAATATTTATTTGTATTTTTATCGGCCCACCCTAATTTCTTGTATCAGACACACCACTCAATAATCCTAGATACGCCATTATATAATGGCGTATCTAGGAATTATTAAGGGTAGGCCGATCAGAAATTGGAATGGGCCGATAAAAAAAAAAAAAAAAAAAAATACACATAAATATTAACTAATTTTTTTAAAAAAATACCTTTTTTTTTTAAAAACAAAGAGGGTGCCAAAGCCCGGTTGGCCTCCTCTTATCTCCGCTATTATATATATATTATTTATTGCTCTAGGTCCCTTGAAACCTTGGACCTTGGCTCTGGAAAAATCAAATCTAATATAAATAAAAATAAAACATACAAGCTTTTATAAAAAAATTACATGAAAATTTGGGGGAGGGGGGGCAAAATATGTTGGCTTAAATTTTTATATACTATATTAATTTATTAAATAATATATTATAGGGGTTCAATCGCAAGATTAGGGGGTTTTACCCCCCCCTTTCCGTCCCCGCCTATACCTCATAGGAGGCTCCTAGAATCCATTTTTTGGCCGCATGGCAAGCACCTCCGGCCGGATTATTTGACGCTGCGGTTGAATGAATCATTTTTTCAGCCAAAACGTTTTTCTGCACCGATTTTGGCAAAGGCAGGGCCATCTTGGCCGATTCTTACAACACTTATTTGTATCAAATAGAATGTCAATATTCATCATTAAGTATCTCAAAATACATAATTACAACACAAATTTGATATACTTTTTTTTACAAAAAAAAAATGAGGGGGGCCAAATAGAATTAATCCCAACATTTACATATAAAAATAAAGAACTAAAAATATTGGGGGGGCCAGGGCCCCCCACCCTACTAGGTCCGCCTCTGATTACATTAATTAGTAACAAACATTGACTTAAAGCCTTCAACTTAAAAATAAAATACTCATGATTTCTTATTTGCAACATAATAAAGACCACAATCTGATTTGATGGAATGCAACATAATAAAGACCACAATTCGATTTATTTTTTTGACGGATCAAATTTTTACTTGCACAATCGTCCACACAAAGAAAAAAAAAATTGCATCAAGATGGCGATGAATCAAACACCACACCAGGCGACGATATCAAAAAGAAGAAAACAAACAAATAACTCAGATATATATGTAAGGAAACCACTATTCCTATTTTTTTAACAATTAGTTTTAAAATGAAATCTTATTTGGTGGGCTTGGACTCCTTTCATCATATTCCTTGAAATTAATGTAGAAAAATCACTTATTTAGAAAATAATTTGATAAAAATGATGTAGATGTGATGGTTTGAGGTAAAAAAAAAAAAAAAAAAAAAAAAAGAGGCCAAAAATCACTTTAACGATGGATGATAATAAAGAGAAGCAAAAGAAAAAGAGATTGATATAACTTGAGATTAGCGTTTTTACCTTCTATTTTCAGATTTTTCTTCATTTGAAGATCAATTTATTGATTTTTAGGATTATTAATTATATAAAACATGTTTTTGAGAAACTAAGTACTGCGGTTGAATGAATCATAAATTATTTCAGTCTTGAGGTGGAAGGGCAAATTGTTCGTAAATCTTATATTAGAAATCCTATTACATCATGTTTTGTATCTTATTGAATATTTACGAAATATAACTCATTTGTTTGTATACACAGTAGATATTGATAATTTGTAATAGAATTGATAATTTGTAATAGAATGTATAAAATAATGTACAATAGAATTATGCCCCAACAAATTATGGTAATTTTAAAATGATTCTTAGTCGAAGCAATTATAGAAATTTAACGTAGTTTTTGAGATTTGCAATCGGCTTTTCAAAATCCAATATGGATTCTCAAATTTAAATTATATTTCATCTTTTTTATATTAACAAAAACCAAATATATCAGTATAGACATGACTATGTATTGATAATATTAAAATTAAAAATAAAATACTATTTACAATAAAGAGTTCGACAGCAAAAATCATCATTGACTATGCCTGCCAAAGATAAGGTTATTGTTGTCCTTTTACTGAGGCCCGTTAGGATAGGGGCATTGTTGTAATTTAATTGATTTCCACGGGGTAGATCTTGGAATGTCAACGACTATTTAACGGCGTGCCCGCTCTCTCGGCTTTCATAAATTCAGTCTTTAGAACACATTTTCCCTTCACAATCACAGATCTCTCTCCTCTCTCAGGTTTTTTTTTTTCAGAAATCCAAACGCGTGATCAAGAGGTAAAAAATCTTTCGATGTTTCTAACTCGAAACCTCATTCATGTTTGTAGATGCTAAATATATTTCATTTGTATAATAAACACATACAGTCACAACTATGTCGGTGGGTGCTGATTTATGCGTGAATTTACGTGAACGTGGACATTTTGGTTTTATTTGTTGGTGAAGGAATGCGAATCGAATCTAATGATTTATTTCGGATTCCATTTCTGTTGGTTGTGTCTGATCTGAAATGGAGTGGTTGGCAATTTACGTGATTTTGGTGATTTAGGTTTTAATTGATTTTGATCTCTCATTTGATTCGTGCTTTTGGTGTTCGTTGTTTAATTGCGTGAGTTTTTTTAGATCTACATGGGTTTCCTGAAGTGTGGCATCAGATTCGAAATTTTGTTGTTTTATGATATAACGTAAATTGCAAGTAGTGGTCGTGGGAGCTTATTCTGTGAAAGTGGACAGTGTTAGTGTGATAGATCTGGTGTAAAATATTGTAATTTAACTTGAAGAATTGTACGATCTTTTCATAAAAATGTGTTGTGTTTGTTCCATATTAACATTTTGATCTTTGGATGTCGTGCAGTTCTTGGTTTGATTGTGACAAATCAATTTGATTTCCAAAATAGTTTATAGTTATGGTTTATTTGTTCTCATTGATTTTTGGGATGGGATGATTTGATTCTGATTGGATTGTTACTTTATCAAAATCATGGAGCAGAAACCGCGTAATCTTCTCCTGGGTAGGCGTCAGTTGTCAATAGTCTCTGTAGCTGCTCTTATCCCTACTGGAATAAAATGTTGTCCAATAAAATCCATAACAGACTCCCATCATCTTCATTGTGATATGATGCCTATGTTGATAAATAAATGACTGGTTATAGAATTTCTGAAGATCTGTTAAGATCATGTTTCATGTTATGAGAATGCTGTCAAAGCTTTTTGAGGTTCTCCATATGGATGAATATTGCTGTCCTGATATCCAAATATAACTGACATTCTGGGTCGGTCTTTGCATATTCTACATGTAAATTTTTCAGGGTGTAACAAGGGAAAGATGGTGAAGATTTGCTGCATCGGAGCAGGGTATGTGGGAGGCCCCACCATGGCCGTGATAGCTCTCAAGTGTCCTTCGATTGAAGTGGCTGTTGTTGATATTTCTGTTCCTCGCATCAGTGCCTGGAACAGTGACCAACTTCCCATCTACGAGCCAGGACTTGATGAGGTGGTGAAGCAGTGCCGGGGAAAGAACCTATTCTTCAGCACAGATGTCGAGAAACATGTCTTCGAGGCTGACATAGTATTTGTCTCGGTTAATACTCCCACCAAGACTCGGGGTCTTGGAGCTGGCAAAGCTGCAGATTTGACATACTGGGAGAGTGCAGCCCGCATGATCGCTGATGTGTCAAAATCTGATAAGATCGTGGTTGAGAAGTCCACAGTTCCTGTCAAAACAGCCGAGGCCATTGAGAAGATTTTGACCCACAACAGCAAGGGAATTAACTATCAGATTCTTTCTAACCCAGAATTCCTTGCCGAGGGCACTGCCATTCAAGATCTTTTCAACCCAGATAGGGTTCTCATTGGAGGCAGGGAAACCCCAGAAGGCTTCAAGGCAGTTCAAGCACTAAAGGATGTTTATGCCCATTGGGTTCCTGAGGAACGCATCCTTACCACTAATTTATGGTCCGCAGAGCTCTCGAAGCTTGCCGCCAATGCATTCTTGGCTCAACGAATCTCCTCAGTCAATGCCATGTCTGCTCTCTGTGAGGCCACTGGAGCTGATGTCACCCAAGTGTCCTACGCTGTTGGTAAGGACTCGAGAATAGGTCCCAAGTTCCTTAATGCCAGTGTCGGTTTTGGTGGATCCTGCTTCCAGAAGGACATTCTGAACTTAGTTTACATTTGCGAGTGCAACGGTCTTCCCGAGGTTGCAGAATACTGGAAACAGGTCATTAAGATTAATGACTATCAGAAGAGCCGTTTTGTCAACCGAATCGTCTCGTCCATGTTCAACACCGTTGCCAACAAGAAAGTTGCCATACTGGGTTTCGCCTTCAAGAAGGACACTGGTGATACTAGAGAGACCCCTGCTATTGATGTCTGCAAAGGACTCTTAGGTGACAAGGCCCAGTTGAGCATCTATGATCCTCAGGTAACCGAGGATCAGATCCAGAGGGACCTTTCGATGAACAAATTCGATTGGGACCATCCCCTTCATCTCCAGCCAATGAGCCCCACGACAGTGAAGAAAGTTCACACCGTTTGGGACGCCTATGAGGCGACTAAGGATGCCCATGCTGTTTGCATTCTCACCGAGTGGGATGAGTTTAAGAATCTCGATTTCCAGAGGATATATGAGAACATGCAGAAACCTGCCTTTGTTTTCGATGGAAGGAACGTTGTCGATGCGAATAAGCTCAGGGAAATTGGTTTTATTGTTTACGCTATTGGCAAGCCACTCGATGCTTGGCTCAAGGACATGCCTGCTTTTGTCTAAATGCGTTGTGTTTGAACCAGACAACACATGTTGTGGAGCAGGCAACTATGATCTTTTTTTTTACTACTTACTTTATTTGTGTCATTTAAATATTGAGGTCGTTTTGAATTTTTCTCGTTTGCCCTATGTAGCAGGGATCATCTGATGTTTTGCTATCAGGGCTATAAATTTAGAAGCATTATGTTTATTTTACATTGTATAATGGTAGACATTTTTGTCTATTGCCTGTTTTCTTCAGGGGACCTGATTTGGTCTTTTGTTTTGTGTTGCGAGGAAGTTTTAGAAACTATTTTACTTTCGAAGCACTTTAGTACCCATCCTGCAGAAGTACAATAAATAAAATTCAAAGTCATAAATTTGTATTCTTCAAAATGGACTTTTTAGTGAAGTGATTTATATCAAAAACCCAATATAAATAACCACCAAATATGTTATGTTTTTTACAAATGGACTTTTACCTAGAAGTCCAAGTTGAATTTGATTTTATTGTAGTACACACCCTTAGGTAGGACCCTTAAATCGCCTTTACAATCTTATTATAATATCAACATGAAATTGCCCCTTCTCTTTTATCATTTCCCTGTCGTAAAAGCAGCTTACAATTTAGAGCCGATTCCTCTCCACGTGTCAGAAGCACATCCGCTGAGCCTACCTAACTACGGAAGTTAATGCTGACAGTTATAAACTTATAATGCCAGAATAAATGCATTAATATATTCCGAAACCCACAGTTGCATAGACAAATAAAAACCGTCCAACAACAGATGGAATTATTTCGCCACCACCACAAGAATTGTGGGGTGGAGGTCGAGGTTAATTCTCAAATTTCTCGCTCCATCAAATTGTTTGTGGGGTGGAGGTCGTGTTTATCCTTGTTCCATCAAATTGCTCCGCCATATACGGGCTGATGAAGATTTGGTGGGAACTCATCTTGGATAAAGATCCGTCGTGCGTGTACATCCATCGCGTTTACCTTGGCGCAAAGAATGAGGAGGCGGGGCTGTTGTCTCGAGCGTAGTCGGGGCCAACAACAACGCGTCTGGTGGTGCATGCACCCCTCTTTTAGAAAAAAAATTACTAAGCACATTTTTTTAAAAAAATATAGTAATTGAAATTTATATAATTTTTCATCAGTACATTCTACTATATTGTCCTGATTATGCCATAGGATGCATGTACGCGTACTCGATATTGTTCTTCAATTCAATCAATCACCATCACTGTTTATCAAGAATTATCTAAAATTTCATTTTGCAATTCCATACTTGATTCCCATCCATCCAATTCCATAATAGAACGATAAGTGGATTTTAATATACTTAACTAGATATAATATTATGTGGATTCTCTTTTGACAAAAGTAAGGACTATAAATTTGAATGTAACATCTACAGATCTGAATAAGCATTTTAACTTTGACTACAATAGAAATAAAACTAAGGGAGGGTTGAAAAATAGTTAAAATAAATATGTTTTTTTATCAAGTAAAAACTAAAAAAATCTTTATAAAATATTTTTTTATCAAGTTAATGGACAAATAACACGTGTTATTCAGATAAATATGGGTTATTAATTATTTTAATATATTTATATGTGTTCATTTATTCGGATGATGGAACAAAAAGTGAATAAGAAAATAAAATAAGAAAATGGAACAGGCAATAAATAAATCGTTGATTAGAGGGTAAGATTCAATAATCCTTTTTCCATAAGAGGGGGATTTTCCTCTAATTAAAAAATGATGAGAATTCGAAGAAACAAAATAGGTGATTTCACATCATTTATCACAATCTATTTTCTTGGACTGGTCCAAAATAGGTTGAGCCCATCTGCTGCTCTGCATTGGTGATAAATCTCATCAAACCCAGGCCCATATCTAATAAGGAATCACTGATTTGGACAGCAAAAGCCTAAAAGTATACGACTAAAACACTGAATTTTAAGGTAAAATATTTCTAATCAGTTAGTAATTATCTTTTTTTCTAAAAAACAAAAAAAAAGAAAACAATCAAATTCCCCTAATTCTTAAGCTATCAAAATCCCTTTCTCAAAAAAAAAAAAAAAGCTATCAAAATCCAGATCAACACTTCAAAAGATTCCGACCGGAAACAAAATGGCCTTTCACCACCACCACGCCGCCTGTTATTGCCACTGTTGCTACGCCGCCTACACTCCGTGCCACCACTACCACCGTCCGCCGCCGCCGGAATCCCACCTCCACCACCCGCCACATCTTTATTCAGACATATCCCAAATCCCAAATTCACCTCGGTACCATGATCATTTCCAAGAACGCTATTTCAACAACACTAGACGAACCCACCCCACGGTTTCCTCCCTCCTCCGCCGCATCGCCGCCCTCGAGTCCGCCCTCCTCCGCCGTCGTTCCTCTTCCCAATCCCTCCGCGACGCCGCTGCCCGTACCATTCAAACCCAATTCAGGGCCTTTCTTTTGCGCCGATCAATAACCCTCCGGCACCTCAAAGACCTCGCTTCCATTAAGTCAACCCTCGGCTTTCTCAAATCCTCAGTTTCTGAGAAAACCCATTTCGATTACGACGTCGTATGTCATGAAGCTATGAACTTGCTTCTCAAACTTGACACCATTCAGGTAAAAACAGAGTCTTGCTCAGAGTACATTTGCAGTTTTAGTATTATTACAAGGTTAATGAATGGAAGATCTGATTTATTTTTATTTTTAATTGTTTTTCTGTCTTTCATTATGCTTATAATCTGAAGGATGGTGATCCAATGGTTAGGAATGGGAATAGTTGTTTGAGCAGAGAATTGAATAAATTCTTGGATTTTATTGATGGGGTTTGTGTTAAAAGGAAGGGGAATAATGTGAAATCTAGGGTTTCCAATAGTGATAGGAAAATGGGCAATGTGACTTGTGGGGAACTGAAAAGAGTAAATGTGGATAAACTGAGGGGTCTAGTTGAAAGAATTGATAAATTAGCTGAGGAGCTTGATGAGGAGCAAGATGAAGTAATCGGAAATCCGAATAACGAATTTATGGTAAGAAAACGCGGTGTTTTCACAGACAGAAGTGGGATTTTGTTGAAGCATGGGTTTCAGCCCTAAGTCAAGAAAAATGTGAGCTTTGCAGAGAATGAGAAGGTTTACAGGGTATTAAAGGAGACACAGCGAGCCGTTTCTAGAAGAATATTGAGATTACAGCAAAAGGGACAATTTAGTTAATGCTGATAGAGAACTTGATGATGGTTTTTGTCGAGGAAATGAAGAAATTGGGGACGATGAGGAAGAGGACGTCCGCTTGGAAAATGAAGGTTCTTTGCTTAGTAGTGATGGTGAAAAATACTCGGAGAAGTAATTATTCGACAAGTGATGACTTTGTATTCTATGCTCCATTGCCTGTGAATTGACACAATTAGATGAAACTAAATAACACTTAGTTGATTATAGTGTCTTGCATAATGTTGTGAGTTTAGGGAAATTATACCTCATGTAGTTGTTTTAGAGCATTCAATTGGTTTATTTGATTTGTAGTTGTGTAAGACCATGATGAAAGAATATGATGTTGGATTTTTGAAGTGTCGAAAGGTGATAATACCATTTACACCAACTTTGAAGTTGGGTGAGAACCATTTTGCTCTCTTTTTTTGGGTTGTATTGATGCTAAGTAAGATCTCCAAAATGTGGAGCTTATGATTGTATCTTTCTTTCTTGGTGCTCATTGTATTAACATTCAAATTCGTCGATGTGTTGAAGCTTGAAGTCATGGCTTGTGGAGTCACAAAATGTGGAGCTTATGATTGTATCTTTATTACTTCATGCTCATTGTATTAACATTCAAATTCGTCGATGTGTTGAAGCTTGAAGTCATGGCTTGTGGAGTCTGTTTGTCCTGCAGTTTTAGTTGTGTTTTCATTCATGGTAAGGGAGTGCTTGCACAAAAGCTTCTGCTTTCAAAATAAGTGAGTTATTGTAGTAGAATTGAAAAGCAATTGAAGCTCAGAAGTTTATAGCGTTTGCAAATAGAAGCTGAAAATTGATTAAGTTAATAAAAAGTGTTTGATGCATGAGTTGTAAAGTGTTTTTAAATATTTGAAAATGAAACCAGAACAGAAATATAAAATACCTACTAACCTCTGTCTTTTGCTTTTAGATTCTGACTGAATTATAAAGAATTAGAAGCAAAAATTGATATTTGAAAAGACTATTTTCTTTTTCCTGACAAACACTTTTTTGAGTGTTTGCGTTTTGTATATGTATTGTTTTTTGTTTTTCGTTTTGGGTCGGGTGGGGGTTATTTTCTTGGAAGTTTATATAATACTAAGGTTATATTTGGATGAGAGGATTTTGAGAGAGGATTTGGTGGAAGTAATTGTTACCAAATCCTTTTTGCAATTTTTCCTGAATCTCTCATTTTTTATAGAGCCAAATGGAGCATAGATACACATTCTCAAAAAAGTCAAACGTATCGTACTTCTCTGTCGAGCACAACACGGTTTTGACCAAAATATATGTATCATAAATGCATATACATACAGTAATTATTACTTAATCCTATAAATTAAACACAAAAAATTATGTGAGACGATGAAAGTCCGTGAGACGGTGATACTTTTAGTGTAAAAGTGATATTTGTCTATATACACAAATTTTAGTGTATTTTGACAAATATCACTTTTTACACTAAAAGTTTCACGATCTCACACCGCCTCACAAGAGACTTGCTGTAAATTAAATCTAATTTTATGCATAACTGGAAAAATTGTACTTCACCGTATAATTTGTCCATTTTAATATTGGGAAAATGGCATGAATGTCCAACTTAACAGCCCAAATCCCTGCATAATACGCCCCATCCCCTGTTCATTTCCAAAAATACCAAAACCGGTAGAATTTTGGAGAATTATACGCTCTGCAGTGTATTGCACCAAAATTTGGCTCCAAAAATCACCGTGCAGAAGATTCGATACAATACAACTCTCCATCCCAACAAATAACAAAAAACTGAAGAAAGGCACAGATTGCAGAAAACACAAGGAGACAAATAGTGGACTGCTTGAGAGAAAAATTCAAACTCCAGATCAAGAGGAAGAAGAAGACCAAACCAGGAAACAACAACACGATCTGTTTATCTTAATATGAGAAAACCTTGTTTCGATTAGTTTCATGATTTTACAGATAGAAATTTAGAATTCAATATGTATCGGATGAAATTGACATTGAATTGAACCAAAAATTTTGCATGAGAATTCCAACAGCCTGATAGTTTTGAGCTTAAAATGCTTATTTTGTTCGAATTATAATCTAAAATTCTACAAAAATTGCTTCTCGTGAATATCTATAAAAAAATCGTGTGAATCTCAAAAATTTGTATGCAATACATTACGTAACTGTTTCACATATGTTTCTTTGTTGTTTCACAATTGTTTCTATTGACAATGCTTTACATTGCTTCTTCCCGTACATGAAACATTGTTTCATACGTGTTTCATTTATCTTTCTTATATGTTTCACATAGCCAACTTTTCATTGAATTCCAGAGTTGCATGGAGAAAATCCCAGTTGTGGTATACCACAATGGATAATGAGAAGAAAATAGAGAGTATATCAACTTTGAGATAACAGGAATACTGATTCCAATGGACTGCACATTCAACACCCTAAAGGAAATCTTGGAACAACAAATTCAATGCAGAAAATTAGAGCATACTTGTCCATCATCGACTACGAGAAATGGACACGACTCCACTGTCAGACCAAAAAATACTTTGTATTGACTTCCAACATCGTATAATTATTGAATGCCACAACTGTAGCGGGAAAAGACCTACTAGTAACAATTTTGCTAGAGTACGTGAGATCTTTAGTTCAAAATTGGGCATGCAAACATCGAAATGAAGCAAGATGAACATTTACAAGGATGACAAAAAAAAGTTGAAGAGTATATGGGGAAAAACTACACCATTTCTCTAAATTTAAGAGTAATTTACTACAAACTTTTATCACATATGATCCCCTGTTTCACAATTGTTTCTTACATGTTTCATTTATGTTTCAGGTGAAGAGATCAAATGATTTTATCTTTAAAGTCGTAGAGGGTGACAAAACATTTGTTCTGGACCATGAAAAAAGGACTTGCACATGCAACAAGTTTCAAATGGATGAAATTCATTGCCCACATGCTATAGCAGTACTAAAAGAATTGAATGAAGATTCATACTAATACTACTCGGATACTACATGTAGGAAACAATAGTAAATCAAAATAGCCGATAACAATCCAAACCCTAGAAAGCTAATCAAATACAAAATAGTTCCATACTACTAAAAATATCAAACTTAAACATATTGTCCAACTGATTACACCATCATTAAGATTTACATAACAACAATTCCCTAAAATCATTAGGAAGTGGTTAAAAATGTTTCTGTTCTCAGCATTTGCCATTTTGGTCGTTTGGGTTTATTTTTCGTCCCCTTCGCACTTTGCACACAAATTTCACTTCAAATTTGTTTTATTGCATACATTTTATATTTTGGACCTCATGAGGCTCGATTATCATCATCATTGCTCATCTTTACCGATTAAATGATAAGAATTTCTCTTTTTTTATCTCAATTGGATTGAACCCTTAAGAATGTGCTTATATCTTGCTACTTTGATGAAATTCTTGTATTAATATGTTGTGTATGATGATTGTTGATGGATGAATATTGTTGTATTGCAAATAGTGATGAATTTTTTTGGCTTAAACGAATTACAAAGGTGTTATATTTCTCTTGTTTTATTCGACGCACGCCAAGTGTTCGACAAAATGTTTCAATGAAAAATTCATCACCTACATGATTCTCTCGATTTGAAAAGTCTTCTAAGTTTATAGAGATCATGTTTTATAAATCAAATAAGCTTTTGCAAATCACATGATTGACTTCTCCCTTATTATTTGGAATTTATGCTTCAATGATTAATATGCTGATAAATCGGATTAAGTTGCACACTTTGATATAATTATATGATGTTTTTATAGTGCTAACATTCTTTTTGATGATTCCAAAGGGGGAGAAATAGGAAAAACGCATAAACACTCAAAGAAGCGGAAATAGGCTTGCAAATAAGCTTGCAAAAAAAAGCTACAAGCTATGGCTATCAAAAGCCAAATTACTTAGTCCATTTGATGTATTGTGGACTTTTATGCTGGACTAATGATGTATTGTGACAGGTGGAGCTTATAAGCTCATGAAATTCAAGCTTAAGTTGTAAAAGCTAAGCTTCTATACTTACTTTTGCTATGCTTGTTGATAGGGGGAGCTTGTGCAAAAATGATTTTGAAAAATCTTTGCTCCTATCCTTGTGTGTTTGTACTTATGATGAATCTTGCTTATAATGGATTGATGTTTTAGACCGGAAAATTTGTTTTGTTTTAAAATCAACTTCCTAAAATTGTTTTGGTTTGTAATCATCAAAAAGGGGGAGTTTGTTAGATAAATGTTTTTATCAAGATTTTGATGATTATGTTTAAATGAGTTTTTATACCAAAACAATGTTTATAAATGTTGTCCAAATACTCCTAAATAATTTAAAATGCTTTTACTAATTTTTGGAGTATTTCTTAGAGTTTATTATTCGATAAAAATGGACAACACTTTTTGATGGTTTTGTTTAAATGAGTTTACTATGTTTATAAATGTTGTCCAAATACTCCCAAGTGATTTAAAATGTTTTTACTTGTTTTTTGGAGTACTTCTTGAAGTTTGTTTTTGATAAAAATCGGACAACATTTCAATTTGGAGGTCGACCGGTCGAACAGAAGGTCGAACGGTACCTGAAGAACGCACAAAATGAAACAAAAACCAATTCAGTGAAGAAAAGGGGGGAGGTGACCGGTCGGTGAGGGAGGCCGAGGCCGACCGCACACCATAGAGGCGACCGGTCGCACCCCACCTCGACCGTCGCACCCCCGCAACCCCTACCTGGTTCGCACTATTTTCATTCAAACGTTCGAAATCTTATACGGAGCGACCATCGCTGGCTGGTAATCTTTTGTGACAAAGAAAATTTATACCGTTGAACTCCTTGACAGCAAGATTTGCTTTTCAATTTTGTACAATATTTCTACATCTTGTGATCCTCTTTTTGTAGACAAAAGTGAAGAAGGAGGAGCTTATGCTTGTGAAGACTCTCCTATAAATAGAGAATGATTTGAAGACACAAAGAGGACATAACAACACAAGCAAATACACAACAAGAAATCTGCAAATTTCCAAGCTTTCATATTCAACACTCTTGTTGTATTTATAGCCTAAGTATTTCACTTTCACATCTTGAGGTCTACGCTTTATTTCTTGATTACACTTGCACTCAAATTGTAATATTCATTATTGAGTTGTAATCTTGATTTTTGTCATCATTCAACACAAGACATCCTTGTGAGTATTCTTGTGGAAAGAATACACTTGGGTGATCTAGGTGATAGGTGTTTCAAGAGTGTGGTGCTCTTGAGGTATTGAAGAATTTGGTGTTCTTCAAGGTTGAAGATTGTGGTAATCTTCACAAGGTGCCGTTGGAGACTGTGGTAATCTTCAAGAGAGATCGTGGTAATCTCAAAGGTGGTGTTGTAGAAGAGTGTGGTGCTCTTCAAGGTGATGTTGTAAGGTGTTGTATTAATTTCGGAAATTAATAAAATCTTTTTTCTTTTTGAAATCCATCCCGGAGATACTGGGGTGGTAGAGGATTAGGCCCTAGGTGGGTTGAACCTCTATAAAATCGACGCGTGTTGTTTATATTTCGCACCTTTATTATTGTCTTGGCGTAATTGATTCGAAAAAGAGGGCGAAATCGAAAAGATGGAGATAATCTATTCACTCCCCTCTAGATTATCGTAGCCGATTGGACTTACATTTTTGTCTTTTTTAAAAAATTAAGGGTATTTTATGTAATTTTCTCTTTAATATATTACTTCCTAAAAATCATTCTAAGCCTTTTTTGTCAACTTACGATATATATTATAATATTTTATCCTCCAATGTCAATTTCTAATAAAAGATTTCATCATTATGTTCCTCGTTCTGCAATCAGGCATTTAGAGGTGACAAATGGCCGGTCAGAATGAATAGCAAATTCGGACTAGAGCAAGCTGAAATTTCTTTGGGTTTTGGAGTTCAATCCAACATATACTTTAAAATTTAATTAACTTTGCGGCCGGGCAGCCCAAAAGACTAAATAGGCTTGGTTCCTTTTGAGGCTATGAAATCGCAGCTTCATCCGACCTTATCATTGGACAGAGTTAGTTTTGTCGGCTCCAAGGTGTATATATATATATATATATATATATATATATATATATCAACGACGAGTATAACAAATTGTAATACCCGAGACTTTCACCTATAGGCCAATATAGTTCATGCATTACATATTCTTTATGTGTTACTTGTATTGTCATTAGTAAAAAGTAATACTTTTATTTAAGAGATAATTATTATTTGCCACCCCAACTTTACAGGTTTTTATACTTTGGCACCAGAACTTTAAAATGATACAGTTTGCAACCTGAACTTTACAAAAATTTGCACTTTGGTTAAAATTCCAAATTTACCCCTGGACTTCTGAAAGATGAATTGCAGTTTACCCTCTAAACTTTAAAGTTGTTGCACTTTGCAACCTGGACGATAAATTTCATTGCATTTTCCTTGATTACTCCCAAAGGTCTTGCGATCCTCGAAAATGGTATCAGAGCCTTGGTTTATTAAGAACTTTTAGTTAAATTTATTATATTTATGTAATTAACAATTGGTGAGGAGAAATTACTCCGAGATTATGGATACGGACCGATGTCCGAGATGTACCCTTTACAGACATATCGTCAAATATTGACGATGTATGCACAAGAACACTTGACCAAGTTTCATATCGGGAATACCAACATGAAGAAAAGGAATGGCAGAGCCGACAGGAAACCTTAAGGCAATGCAAAATGCGAGAATATTATATTATAAAAGATTCCGGATGCTTAACTGCACCTATATGTTCACTTGATGAACCTTCAAGAAACGGTTCATGAAAATTCCCATCGAACAATGATTCCCGATGGAGTACCCGAGTGGAACGAGATACTTCCAGATAAATCTAAGATCTCCGAAGATCTTAGAGAAATCCGAAGACGGTGCGTAATTATGGCAACCGCCATATTCATCTACCAAGACAAGTTCATCGATCGAAACTGATGGAGACGATGGTGAAATATCGAAGGAAACTCTTGAACTCCTTCATGATATTCGAAACGAGTCAAGAACCTGGAGGACAGCCGAGTTCATCCGGAGGAAGGAAACGTATTGATTTTGGGGCGGTACCCTATTTACACCAAAAGGGGAAACCAACCGAAGTTATACGAAAGATGACGGATGAGGAAAACTCATTGCTCTAATAAAAGGAAAATCCATCAAAAATTAAAAAGATGGATATGGAAAAGATGAATCTTAAAGATCTACATGACCGGCGTAAATCCTTCGCGGGATTAGGTATTGTAGATTTAAAGATGAACGCAGTGAGAGAATCGGCTTTGGTTACCTATGACCCACAAGGTAGACCAATTCCTCCACCACCGCCACCGCTTAATCCTAACGTCGAAGAAAGACGGGTTCACATCGGGAGCTCGGGATGAAAGGATGCCACATGCGGGAGATTTCACGACCGGGAGTGATCCACTTTCGGGGACGGGAGGTCGAAACCCTCTTGCGGGGAACTGCACAACCTACCGGAAGGCCGAATGTTTATCGACGCCTTATGGAAGATCGCACCTTGACCCAATACATCCGTATGGGTTGATGTTAAATTTGGACATCCTGATTTTAAAAACAGAAGTTCTCATTGATGAATGGGCTTGACTATGAGAAATTTCAAAGAGAACCCGATCTTACAAAGGATTCATTCATTTTACTCCTTGAAATGAGTCTTGAAGGATCGGTGAAGATTGCAGGATATGACCGATGCTAGTACGAAAAGTTCGGTCACATCGGGGAATCACTTAAAGGAATTGTCGATGGTATGGCAAAACTATTCAAAATCCAATTCATCGGCACGGGTTATTTCGAGGGATTAGAGGATGAAAAAGAAAGAAATATAAACAAGCCCTCTACAAACGCGAGTTACTAGATATTTGTCATATTGACGAATATATTAAGTTGTTCACCGAATACGGTGGAAATCCAAGATTGAGGAAAAAGAAGTCGCACAAATTTTCTTTGCCAAAATTCCGAGTCCCCGGAGAGAAATGCTTATCGGGGAATACAAGGGTGGAGTCAAGTAGAAACCGTGGCGAAAAAATGTCTTTCCTAAAGGCCAAGTTATCCGAATGGTGCTATCAAGCGGCTCCGCACGAATTACAAGAGATTAAGAGGAATTAACAAAGCGCCCTCTATGTTGCATAGATAATGACATCCCAACAGATTGTGGGAGGTCAAACAAGCGGCACAAGAAGAAGAAGAAGAGAGAAGCCATCCATACCGCCGAGAAAGCAGCGACAAAAGAAGTAGGTCTTCATGGAGACCTAGAAGGTTTTGTCAAAACAAAAAGCCCGGTTATAAATCGGGCAAAGACCAATTACAAGCGAGTAGAGCCTCATCATCGTCGTTCTAATCAAGCAAGTACCAAAGGCCAAAATCCAGGCGAAGAACTTTCAGGGCGTGCTCACACTAGAGCTAATGAAAGTTTCAAAGATCAGTAATTGCCGGACATGCGAGCAAGAGGGCATATCTCAACGGATTGCCCAAACAATCAAAAACGAGGAGTCGAGGCGATTCGAGGCCACACCGAAATCGAAGAAGTCATTTATTATCGATTTAATACAGTGTATCAATTTGAGGATATTCCCTCGGATGAAAGCATCTATGAAGAAGAGATCTATTCTCGATGATGGAAGTAACTCACTCGAATCGAGTGAAGAAGAAATTCTTCAAAGACAGTTAGGGAGGATATGTCGATTCCTCTCTCACACACTACGGTTTCTCATAAAACTCTTATGAGAATCATGAAGGAAGATCCAAAGCTTCAAGTCTATGATGGATTTACAATAGGAGCTATGGAAAAAGCATTGGATAAAATTGGGTTTCGTAACAGAAAGCACCAAATTATCCACAGGGTAACAACCGGGAATTAGCCATTCCGATGGAGTTTACCTAGAACGATCGAGATGCGTTGGTCCCTATTAAAGAAATACAGAGATCAAAAGCGAGTTAAAAGAGAAGTTGCAAATACACTCTCATGGATTCACATTGGAGCCATAAGAGTCATTATTAAGGCAACATTCAAGGAAGGAATAGATTCGCCACTCAATCTTGCTATTTTTGACAAGCGAATCTTACATCTCAAGGATTCATGCCTTGGAGCGATTCTGAAAATTTGTATGCGGAAATTGGCATTTAATGTCTATCCTAGAATTGCATACAATTTGGGAGATCGAGACTTGATGAGAGTCCTAACCCTTCATCAAGATTTCAAAAGAGTCGATTTGATGAAAGAAGGAAAGCCTTACTCGATCACATACAAGATTTCATATGCTCTCTCGAATACCCATCATTCCAAGTATTCTTGAGAAAGGAATTTATTGAAGTCCCAAGAATCTTTGAGGACTTTGCCAGAGTGGTGTTACCAAAATCATTGAATCTCCAACTATTAAGGAGATTGATATGATAATTCAAGATCAACCATCTTCAACAAAAGTCGAGTCTCGAGTTGAGCTTTAGGAGGATGTCTTTCCAAAAAGACGAGAATGGTGAGTAGTAGCCGTTGGGAAGAAAGAAGACCAAGTACAATTCAGCATCCCCGATGTTTTCAAAACAAAGCAGAGAGCCGAAATGTCCGAAAGGATGGCGAGAGGTTGAAGTAATATTCGACATCACTCAAAAGGATAACATTTTTCCTTGTGATGTTCTATATTATCTCCAACAACCAATCGTTGGAAGATATCAAGGAAGCCTCAAGATAGGAGAAATTGAGCTTACTATCACAGAGTTGCGGGAAAAATCCCGAAACAATTAATACCGGGAATTGAATTTCTTGAGGAACATAAACCTTGGGAAAGATTACAAGACGGAATGGAGTTCACAGTGGCTAATAAAAGATACGAATCGATGACCACTAGTCCATTCTCCATATACATTTCTATCGGAATGTTATATGTCAATACAAGGCCGAGTATTTCGCCCTATATTGATTCAGTGCTTAAATATGTACCGCAAAGCCGGATGTTTTTCCTAAAGAAATTGGAGAAGATTTACCACTATTGCGAAGAGATTTCTCTAAAAGGATTCTTATCCTTAACAGGAATTAAACAAGCGTAAATCATGATTGGAGGCGCAGCAAGACATCCGTGGTACAAAGTGAAAACACCACCAATCTATTTCCATGATACAGTGCGAGATGTTTTGCTAGGAAACAACTTCCTACAAACATTCAAGCGGTTCACACAAGAGAACGAGATGAGAAGACTTATTTTCACAACCTTATGTGATCATAAGATTATTGTGTCCAATGATCGGGGAAGCATTTTACGAGAAAAATGCCCATTAATTTTCGCAGACAAAAGCGTGGTGATGAGGCCAAACTTCGCAATCCAAAAATGGCGGATCGAAGGAAATTTGGTGAAGCTTTATTATCCTATAGACAATTTGGTTCCATCCGAGAAGATCGAAGATATGGGATAATAACTTGTATTCATTTAGAGTACAAGGAGAAGAAAGAGTCACTCCGAAGCCATTGCGGAATTATGGATGAGTCTAATGGAGAATCCACAGAGTGATGTAACCATAGAGGAACAAATATCACTCGAGGATATCAAAAGAAGATCCAAAGGAATTACAATGAAGATCCTTTGGCTTGGTGGGATAAGAACGAACTTAAAGCTTCCTTAAAGGTTAAACCTGGAAAGGAGTACGAGTTCGTGAGATTCAAACCAATCCTTATGAACCAGGAGGATCGTGAGGATATGCGAGAAGATACTTAAGGAACATCTTGACCTTAAGTTAATTTCACCAGGAGTTTCTCCATACAAAGATCCGAGATTCTTAGTCGAAACCATGGAGAAATCAAAAGAGGAAAGCGAGACTTGTTATTAATTACAAGGAATTAATAACATTTTGGAGTTCGACGATACTATATCCCAAGTAGAGAACATCCGTTAATCAGTATCAAAGGTGCCAAGATATTCTCAAAGTTCGATTGCAAGTCCGGATTCTACCGATTAAGATGGAGGAAGAAAGTAAGAAGTTTACTGACTTTCTCTACACCACATGGACACTATATTTGGAACGTGATGCCTATGGGATTGGCTAACGCACCCCCCCGATATATCAAAGAAAGATGGATAATCTTTTCAAAGATTATTTCGCTTTCATGTTCGTTTATATCGACGACATTCTAATCGCATCAAAGAACATGAAGGAGCATCTCAAACATTTGGAAATATTTTCGATGTTTGTCACAAAGAAGGATTAGTGCTTTCGAGAAAAGAAGGCGTAATCGCAACAAGACAGATTGAATTCCTCGGAATTGAAATCGATGAATGGAATTATTCTAGAATCATATTGTGGAAAAGATACGAGGGATTTCCGGATACACTAAAAGACAAGAAGCAACTTGAGTTTTAAGGAGTTGTTAATTTTGGCCGAATGTTTATTAACAATCTAGCATACTACGAGAAGGTGTTTAGCCCATTACTCAAAAAAAGATGCAATATTCAAATGGGAAGATGAACATCAAGAAGAATTAAGCAACTTAAAGAAGTTTGTAAAAACTTCCAAAACTTGCGATTCCCCAAGACGAGGATGAATTGGTTCTTTACACGGATGCCGGTGATGATTGGTGGGCGGCAGCTTCTTACTAAGGTCACACCAAATGAAGAAGTGCCATGCAGATATTGCGATGGTTTATTCACACCCAAAGTGAAGCAAACAGATGGCATATCAACGAGAAAGAATTCTTTGCGATGTAAAGAAAGGCTTTTAAAAAATGGCCTCTATTTTTACTTGGCTAAAAGTTTACTTTAAAAATTGATAATTCAAGTGTCAAGGCTTTTCTCGAAAAACAAAATTGAATCAAAACCGAGAAAAGGCTCGATTACTTAGATGGCAAGTGAATGTCAATATTATGATTATGATATTGTCATTATAAAATCTCATGAAAATATTCTTGCATTTTTCTTGACACGAGATGGAAGGACGCGTTCGTCGAGGTCCTTAAACGAGTAAGACATCTCAGGGAAAACCTGGAGAGTCTAGAACGAGATTTTGGGACGTTATGTCTCAATGCGTGTTCTTTGCCGGACGACTTCAACAGTGACTGTAAATCCATTTCTAGTCAAATACGAGCATGCCAGTTCGCTCAAGACAATTGTTCTTAGCGCCGCAAGGGTCTCTCTTCCAGCCGCATCTCTCTACGGTGCAAAAAGGGGCCGAGAGAGTACGGGGCTCTAACCCGGAGGTTATGGATTCAAGTACCATAATCACAAGTGTTGCGGTGATGCATCCCCGAGGGTGTACAAACGTAACGAATGTTGAAGCTCCGGTGTCACAACCCGAGTCTTCAAGTCAACCCGCACCTCTGGGGTAAAGAGGGAGAGTTGAATCTTGGGCCACGACAGTGCAAATCTAAGGTTCAAACTGACGAGAATAAG
This sequence comes from Rehmannia glutinosa, assembly GCA_016081115.2. Taxonomy (NCBI): domain Eukaryota; kingdom Viridiplantae; phylum Streptophyta; class Magnoliopsida; order Lamiales; family Orobanchaceae; genus Rehmannia; species Rehmannia glutinosa. The sequence goes on along the minus strand of JABTTQ020001694.1, from coordinate 490,901 downwards.
ATTTCTCCTATGCGGTATATCGGCAAATGGGAGAAACTAGTTACAAGACAAGGTATTAACCCGGAAAAACAATGGTTGATATCTCGTGCAAGTATCCCGAGTTTGGATGAAACCAGGAAGTCATCCAAATGAAGTACATGAATGGTATACTTTTGGAGCTTTAGCTTCAATCTATACCGTGTCACCAGGATTCCCGAAATTTCAAAATTACCGAAATGGATTGGGGAAGCGATTTACGACCTGGGCCAATAATCCACACTTGGCCGAGGGTGATATTTTGAACTCGTATTTTATCAATGCGGCTCCCGAACCAAACCAAGAAAGGCTTTAATGAAGCTTTTCATTTCATCAAGCTAAGAAGACCGGATGGAAATGCTTTAAAATATATTAAGGCGAAATTTCACCCTAGAAGGACCATGTTAGTAGGAGCATTTTCTCAAGACGAAGCTTCTACCGGCATTTGAGCATGGGGTCTTTGGGTTTGTCTAATCGAAATGGACAAAGTCAAATATCCATTTAAGTTCTTTCGAGAATTCGGCGAATGGATCTTTCCTTTTGAATTCGATGACCGGATCAACCACAGATTTGCGTAAGAACTCTTCGAGACCAAAGAAAGAATTCTCTGGGAAAACAAGATTCCTACGAGCAAAGAAACTTATCGGAAATTCGTAACATGGCGCATGTTGGCCGATGGATCGACCGGATCTCAAAGCATGCCCCGAACAGAAGGAACCCGAGTTTGGGAAAGGTTTCCGACCCAAACCCGACCGACAGACCATACAAACTGGAAAGGACAAGGGCCCACTCACAAGACGCGTTTTCCTGGGGACCACGCAGACCAACTTTTTAAAAGATTCCCCGACAACCATCACATGGGGCCGAGTCACGCGAAAAAGAAGGAGGGACGGTGGCGAGCAATAATTCAGAGTATGACGTAAGCGGTGACGTCTTACATCTCAACAAGATTTGAAGTCCGAATTTCAAGTCCTGACTTACCTCTATAAATTGCGAGGATTTGAAGGAAGGCTGGGGACATCGAACATTTTCCTTAGTTTTCTTATAATAAATTCTCCGAGAGAAAAATTGTAATATTTTGAGTGTTTTAGTTTTTAAGTTTTTATGTATTTCCGAGTGCAAGCCTCATCTATGAGAGGCTAAACCAAAGATTCTCCTCCCAAAAGGAGATTACTAATGTAATAAATATTTCTATAAGTTCTTAATAAAAAGAGCTTTCTGCTTCAACATGTGTTCATAATGTTCTATTAATTCATCCCCTTTGAAGAATTACTTTTACGCCTTGAGTAGGAAACGAACCAAGGTCAGTGGCCGAGCGGTTTTACGAAGGAGTCGGATAACTTGCGATCATCTTCCCCGAGGGTGAGGTTGAACAGTGAGAGTCGTTTCGTCAAACGATCCTGGGGGCGCGTAATTTTCCGACTAGTGGCTTTGCGAACCACTTAACCCTGGTGTTGTTTCGGTCAAAAGAGGTATGAATTTTAAAGGGATTTATTAATTTTACTAAGCATGTTGGGCTGATATGGTCGTAATGGACTATTTTCATTTTTCGATCTAAAGACCCAATTTATATACGGATAAGTACTTGAAATAGGATCTTGATAGAAGTATGTCTTGTTGAGTTTATAGGTCGAAACCCGACATGATCCATTTAAAACCTCCGAATAGAGACTGGATCTAAGTAGGTGTAACAATGCCACGAACAAAACAAGTTCTGTAAATATCGGGTTCTTATTTCTAAAAATCCGAAAAATAAATTGATTATGGAGTGAAAATTTTATGATTATTGTAGAATGCAATATATTTATCCTTATGGAGCAGCGGTTTGCCTCGAATTAGAGTTTAAAGGGATAACTAGAACTATTGTTTTTAAAGAATACATGCCTAGGGTAAAATGGTCCAGAGGTTGCAAAAGATAACTATTTTCATAGTTTGGGGTGCAAAGTGTTACGAATCAAAGTTTAGGTTGTGAAGTATAAAAGGGGGTAAAGTTGGGGTTGTTAACAATATTTATCCCTTTATTTAATTTGATATGACGTGATTAATTGTACAATTGTGGAACCCTCATATAATACTAGTTGTCAGATTTCTATTTAAGTAGTTGATTGTACACTATGGTGAAAGATTTAGAGGCGTCAATATGCATGTCAGGGTCTATATAAAGTAGGCAAATAAATTGATTAAAACGATTAATATAATATATGAAAGCGAGTCAAATATTAAGGTGATAGTTAAGAATTAATTGAGAATAAAAGTTTCATTAAAAGAAAATAAAAATAATGGTAATCTATATATATATTAAAACAAAAAAGTCTCCAAAAAGGGAAAGTTCCCGCCAAAATTGTGGTTGCCAAATATGGAAACTTTTATTGTTAATATATTTTACGTAAGTTAATAAAAGAAAACCGTTCGTATATTGTGCCTGAATAATCTTTTATTTTTTATATTCTATAATCTGCTATAATAACCGTTCGTAATCCGTGTCTAAATTTTTTTTTCATTTAATATTTCTGCAAAAAACCATCGTAATTCGTGCACAAGATTTATTTCTTATATTTTTTTATCTGATACAAGAAAATATTTGTAATTATGTTTAAAAATATTATTTAATAATTCTGAAGAAATATCATCGTAATACGTGAACCACATCGAAAATTTAATTTATGTTTGAGTGGTTCGAGCTGTTTGTTTGGCATGCAATATCAACACAACAATTAAAAATAAATTCAAAATTCGTCAGGCATGCAATAATAAAACAACAGAGCATAATTACAAGATTCTCGGTTACCTAAATCGACCTTCAAAAAATAATTTTTAAATTAACTGACACCTACAACTTTCTACTATAAGTAGTCATTCTTCAGCATTGAAGACCACACGAGAATCTGTTGCAAAGTACACAAGAAAAATTAATTGTGTTGTAAGAGTTGTTAAGCATATACCAAAAAAAAAAAAAATGAGCAATGTCTCCATTATTCAAGCTGGTTAAGGACCTTAACCCAACAAAAATGTACTGGGCAATGCGGTTGCGCTTGGTTCGAACATATAGTGTACCAGAATATGGTAACAACTCGAAGATCTTTACCCAAGAATGTGTATTTCATGACATTGAGGTGTGTTGGATCAGTATATTATTTATGTTATATTATCTGGTTTTATTTGTTTTCACAAAAGGTATTTTTTGACAAATAACAAGCTATTTTTTCCTAATGTTTTTCTAGGGTACGAGAATCCATGCAACAATAACAAGACAACACATTGAAAAATTCCAGTCCATATTGAGAGAAGGTCATTTATATGTTATAAAAAATTTTATTGTAGCAGACAATAATATGAAGTACAAAACAACTACCAGCAAGTACAAACTAATTTTTTTTGTCAAGACTCAAGTGACTGAATATTGTGATGAGTCATTTCCATTGATGATATTCGATTTCAAGCCCTTTGAAATGCTTTCGAATGTGGATGGTGTTGATGATACAATACTAATAGGTAATTTATAATATTCATTGTTTTTATAAACTAATTTTTATTTAAATGTTATGTAGACGTGATTGGTAAACTTGCTGCGAAGAACATTCCGCAAGACAGAGATATAGGAGGGCGCCAAACAAAGTTGCTTGATATTATCTTGGAAGATACACAGTAAATTTTTATTATATATTTTATGTATGCTTAAAAGGTTTTTTTTTTTATAATTCTGTTTTTTTCAATGTATTGTATTTTTAACAGAGGCATCCCTTTGTCTTGCACACTGTGGGGGGAGTATGTTGATCAACTTATGAACTATTTGGAGAATGCTAATGATGAAACAATCATAATTATTATTCTCCAAATGTGTCGTGCAAAGAAGTTTAGGGGGGAAATACATGTCTCAAACACCTACAATGTTACAAAGATGATAATAAACTCGGACAGTGATGAAATAAATGAGTTCCGTCACAAGTAAGAAATTTTGAAATAATACCCTGGTATTTTTTTTTTTTTTGATCGGAATATCCTGGCATTTTTTTATATTGTAGGTTGTTGTCAAGTGGAAACACTTCTACTCCTATCACTAATATATCATTTGCGACAACAATGACAATTAACGAGGAACTACAACTTGCGAAAGATAAGCTTCGCACTATTGGACAGATTCTAGAAAGCCAAGAAGTAAGTTTTATTTTCAATATAAATTTTTTATGAAACATATAAACCAAATATCATTACTAATGCATTTCTTTATTATTAGGCTGGAAGTTTTTGGGTCTATAGCAAGATTGTTGCTATTGAAACTGGTGCGGACTGGTGGTATGTATCATGTACTAAATGCCCAAGAAAAGTGATACCAGCTGCTGGAGATTTTTACTGTGAAAATTGTGACCATTCTGATCCAAACGGTAAAATAAGGTATATTTAATTAATTTATAGGGATAAATACTGTTAACACCCTCAACTATACAGGTTTTTACACTTTGCCACCTGAACTTTAAAACGATACAGTTTGCAACCTGAACTTTACAAAATTTTGCACTTTGGTTAAAATTCCAAATTTACCCCTGGACTTATGAAAGGTTGAATTGCGCTTTACCCTCTAAACTTTAAAGTTGTTGCACTTTGCAACCCGAACGATAAATTTCATTGCATTTTCCTTGATTACTCCCAAAGGTCTTGCGATCCTCGAAAATGGTATCGAGCTTCAGGTTTATTAAGAACTTTTAGTTAAATTTATTATATTTATGTAATTAACAATTGGTGAGGAGAAATTACTCCGAGATTATGGATCCTGATCGATGTCCGAGATGTACCCTTACAGACATATCGTCAAATATTGACGATGTATGCACAAGAACACCTTGACCAGGTTTCATATCGGAATACCAACATGAAGAAAAGGAACAAGCAGGAGCCGACGGGAAACCTTAAGCAATGCAAAATGCGAGCGAATATTATAGGCGATTCGGATGCTTAACTGCACTTATATGTTCACTTGATGAACCTTCAAGAAACGGTTCATGAAAATTCCCATCGAACAATGATTCCGATGGAGTACCAGAGTGGAACGAGATACTTCCCAGACAAATCTAAGATCTCCAAGATCTTAGAGAAATCGAAGACGCGTGCGAAATTATGGCAACCGCCATATTCATCTACCAAAGACAAGTTCATCGATCCAACTGATGGAGACGATGGTGAAATATCGAAGAAACTCTTGAAATCCTTCATGATATTCGAAACGAGTCGAACCGGAGGATAGGCCAAGTTCATCCTGGGAGGAGGAAACGTATTGATTTTGGGGCGATTACCCTATTTACACCAAAAGGGAAACCAACCAAGTCATACGAAAAATGACGGATGAAGAGAAGCTCATTGCTCTAATAAAAGGAAAATCCATCAAAAATTAAAAAGATGGATTTGGAAAAGATGAATCTTAAAGATCTACATGACCTGCGTAATCCTTCGGCGGGATTGGGTATTGTAGATTTAAAGATGAACGCAGTGAGAATCGGCTTTGGTTACCTATGACCCACAAGGTAGACCAATTCCTCCACCACCGCCACCGCTTAATCCTAACGTCGAAGAAATGCGGGTTCACATCATGGAGCTCGGGATGAAAGGATGCCATATGCGGGAGATTTCACGACCGGGAGTGATCCACTTTCGTGGGACGGGAGGTCGAAACCCTCTTTGGGAACTGCACAACCTACCGGAAGGCGAATGTTTATCGACGCCTTATGGAAGATCGCACCTTGACCCAATACATCCGTATGGGTTGATGTTAAATCTGGACATCCCGATTTTAAAAACAGAGAAGTTCTCATTGATGAATGGGCTTGACTATGAGAATTTCAAAGAGAACCCTCGATCTTACAAAGGATTCATTCATTTTACTCCTTGAAATGAGTCTTGAAGGATCGGTGAAGATTGCCTGGGATATGACCGATGCTAGTACGAAAAGTTCGGTCACATCGGGGAATCACTTAAAGGAATTGTCGATGGTATGGCAAAACTATTCAAAATCCAATTCATCGACAAAGTTACTTGAGGATTAGAGGATGAAAAAAGAAAGAAATATAAACAAGCCCTCTATAGCCTTGAGTTCTTTGGATATTTGTCATATTGACGAATATATCAAGTTGTTCACCGAATACGGTGGAAATCCAAGATTGAGGAAAAAGAAGCGCATACCGTTTTTTTTGCCAAAATTCCGAGTCCCCGGAGAGAAATGCTTATCGTGAATACAAGGGTGGAGTCAAGAAAACGTGGCCCGAAAAATGTCTTTCCTAAAGGCCAAGTTATCCGAATGGTGCTATCAAGCGGCTCCGCACAGAATTACAAGAGATTAAGAGGAATTAATAAAGCGATTCCTCTATGTTGTATAGATAATGACATCCCAACAAAGCGTGGTGGGAGGTCAACCAAGCGCGCACAAAAGGAAGAATGAGCGAAGCCATCCATACCGCCGAGGAAAAAAGAAAAAGAAGCGTCTTCATGGAGACCTAGAAGGTCTTGGTCAAAACAAAAAGCCCGGTTATAAATCGGGCAAAGACAAAGACCGAAAGGGAGTAGAGCCTCATCATCGTGTTCTAATCAAGGAAGTACGCAGAGAAATCCAGGAAGAAGAACTTTCGGGCGTGCTCACACTAGAGCTAATGAAAGTTTCAAAGATCAGTAATTGCTTTGGACATGCGAGCAAGAGGGCATATCTCAACGGATTGCCCGGCAATCAAAAACGAGGAGTCGACATACAGGCCACACCGAAATCGAAGAAGTTCGTCTATTATCGTCGATTTAATACGGTGTATCAATTTGAGGATATTCCCTCGGATGAAAGCATCTATGAAGAAGAGATCTATTCGATGATGGAAGTAACTCGGCTTCGGAATCGAGTGAAGAAGAAATTCTTCAAAGCAGACATTAGGGAGGATATGTCGAGATTCCTCTCTCACACGACGGTTTCTCATAAAACTCTTATGAGAATCATGAAGGAAGATCCAAAGCTTCAAGTCTATGATGGATTTACAATAGGAGCTATGGAAAAAGCATTGGATAAAATTGGGTTTCGTAGAATGTAAAAGCACCAAATTATCCACGGGGTAACAACCGGGAATTAGCCATTCCGATGGAGTTTACCTAACCGATCGAGATGCGCTTGGTCCCTATTAAAGAAATACAGAGATCAAAAGCGAGTTAAAAGAGAAGTTGCAAATACACTCTCATGGATTCACATTGGGAGCCATAAGAGTCATTATTAAGGCAACATTCAAGGAAGAATAGATTCGCCACTCAATCTTGCTATTTTTGACAAGCGAATCTCACATCTCAAGGATTCATGCCTTGGAGCGATTCTGAGAAATTTGTATGCGGGAAATTGGCATTTAATGTCTATCCTAGAATTGCATATAATTTGGGAGATCGAGATTTCAATGAGAGTCCTAACCCTTCATCAAGATTTCAAAAGAGTCGATTTGATGAAAGAAGGAAACAGCCTTACTCGATCACATACAAGATTTCCTATGCTCTCTCGAATACCCATCATTCAAGTATTCTTGAGAAAGGAATTTATTGAAGTCCCAAGAATCTTTGAGGACTTTGCCAGGGTGGTGTTACCGAAATCATTGAATCTCCAACTATTAAGGAGATTGATATGATAATTCAAGATCAACCATCTTCAACAAAAGTCGGAGTCTCGAGTTGAGCCTGAAGGATGTCTTTCCAAAAAGACGAGAATGGTGAGTAGCACCGTTGGGAAGAAAGGAGACCAAGAATGCGATTCAGCGCATCCCCGATGTTTTTAAAACAAAGCAGAGAGCTGAAATGTCCGTAGATGATGCGAGAGGTTGAAGTAATATTCGACATCACTCAAAAGGATAACATTTTTCCTTGTGATGTTCTATATTATCTCCAACAACCAATCGTTGGAAGGTATCAAGGAAGCCTCAAGATAGGAGAAATTGAGCTTACTATCACAGAGTTGCGGAAAGATCCTGCAAACAATTAATACCGGGAATTGAATTTCTTGAGGAGCATAAACCTTGGGAAAGATTACAAGATGGAATGGAGTTCACACGATGGCTAATAAAAGATACGAGAATCGATGACCACTAGTCCATTCTCCATATACATTTCTATTGGAATGTTATATGTCAATACAAGGCCGAGTATTTCGCCGCTTATATTGATTCCTATGCCGGAATATATGTACCGCAGCCGGATGTTTTCCCTAAAGATATTGGAGAAGATTTACCAAATATTGCAGAAGAGATTTCTCTAAAAGGATTCTTATCCTTAATAGGGGAATTAAACAAGCGAAATCATGATCGGAGGCGCAGCAAGACCCGTGGTACAAAGTGAAAACGCCACCAATCTATTTCCATGATACAAAAAGATATTTTCTTTGAAACAATTTCCTGCAAACCTTCAAGCGTTCACACAAGAAAACGAGACAAGAAGACTTATTTTCACAACCTTATGTGATCATAAGATTATTGTCCGAGATCGAGGAAGCATTTTACGAAAAAATGCCCATTAATTTTCGCAGCAAGCGTGGTGATGAAGCCAAACTTCGCAATCCAAAAATGGCGGATCGAAGGAAATTTGGTGAAGCTTTATTATCCTATAGACAATTTGGTTCCATCCGTAAGGATCGAAGATATGGGATAATAACTTGTATTCATTCGAGTACAAGGAGAAGAACGAGTCACCCGGAAGCCATTGCGACTTATGGATGAGTCTAATGGAGAATCCACGAGTGATGTAACCATAGAGGAACAAATATCACTCGAGGATATCAAGAAGAAGATCCAAAGGAATTACAATGAAGATCCTTTGGCTTGGTGGGATAAGAACGAGCTTAAAGCTTCCTTAAAGGTTAAACCTGGAAAGGAGTACGAGTTCGTAAGATTCAAACCAATCCTTATGAACCAGGAGGATCGTGAGGATATGCGAAAGATACTTAAGGAACATCTTGACCTTAAGTTAATTTCACCAGAGTTTCTCCATACAAAGATCCGGATTTTTAGTCGAAACCATGGAGAAATCAAAAGAGGAAAGCGAAGACTTGTTATTAATTACAAAGGAATTAATAACATTTTGGAGTTCGACGGATACTATATCCCAAGCGAGAGAACATCCGTTAATCGTATCAAAGGTGCCAAGATATTCTCAAAGTTCGATTGCAAGTCCGGATTCTACCGTTAAGATGGAGGAAGAAAGTAAGAAGTTTACTGATTTCTCACCACAGGGACACTATATTTGGAACGTGATGCCTATGGGATTGGCTAACGCACCCCGATATATATCAAAGAAAGATGGATAATCTTTTCAAAGATTATTTCGTTTCATGTTCGTGTATATCGACGACATTTCTAATCGCATCAAAGAACATGAAGGAGCATCTCAAACATTTGGAAATATTTTCGATGTTTGTCACAAAGAAGGATTAGTGCTTTCGGAAAAGAAGGCGTGTAATCGCAACAAGACAGATTGAATTCCTCGGAATTGAAATCGATGAATCGGAATTATTCTACGTAATCATATTGTGGAAAAAATACGAGGATTTCCGATACACCGAAAGACAAGAAGCGACTTGAGAATTTTCTTGAGTTGTTAATTTTGCCGAATGTTTATCAACAATCTAGCATACTACGGGAAGGTGTTTAGCCCATTACTTAAAAAAGATGCGATATTCAAATGGGAAGATGAACATCAAGAAGAATTAAGCAACTTAAAGAAGTTTGTAAAAGCTTCCAAAACTTGCGATTCCCAAGACGAGGATGAACTGTTCTTTACACTTGCTAGTGATGATTGGTGGGCGGCTTACTAAGGTCACACCAAATGAAGAAGTGCCATGCAGATATTGCGGTGGTTTATTCACACCCGTGAAGCAAACAGATGGCATATCAACGAGAAAGAATTCTTTGCGAATGAAAGGCTTTTAAAAAATGGCCTCTATTTTTACCGGCTAAAAGTTTACTTTAAAAATTGATAATTCAAGTGTCAAGGCTTTTCAAAAAACAAAATTGAATCAAAACCAGAAAAGGCTCGATCACTTAGATGGCAAGTCAATGTCAATATTATGATTATGATATTGTCATTATAAAATCTCATGAAAATATTCTTGCGATTTCTTGACACGAGATGGAAGGACGCGTTCTTGTCGACGGGTCCTTAAACGAGTAAGACATCTCGGGAAAACCTGGAGAGTCTAGAACGAGATTTTGGGACGTTATGTCTCAATGCGAAGTTGTTGGGACGACAACAGTCGACCAATAAACCGTTTCTAGTCAAATACGAGCATGCCGATTCGCTCAAGGACAATTGTTCTTAGCGGCTGCAAGGGGCCTCTCTTCCAGGCCGCATCTCCTACGGTGCAAAAAGGGGCCGAGAGAGTACGGGGCTCTAACCCGGAGGTTATGGATTCAAGTACCATAATCACAAGTGTTGCGGTGATGCATCCCCGAGGATGTACAAATCAGAATTTAATGTTGAAGCTCCTGTCACAACCCGAGTCTTCAAGTCAACCCAAAGACCTCCTCCGGGGTAAAGAGGGAGAGTTGAATCTTGGCCACGACAGTGCAAATCTAAGGTTCAAACTGACGAGAATAAGATTTCTCCTATGCGGTATATCGGCAAAATGGGAGAAACTAGTTACAAGACAAGGTATTAACCCGGAAAAAACAATGGTTGAAATCTCGGAAAGTATCCCGAGTTTGGATGAAACCAGGAAGTCATCCAAATGAAGTACAGAATGGTATACTTTTGGAGCTTTAGCTTCAATCTATACCGTGTCACCAGGATTCCCGAAATTTCAAAATTACCGAAATGGATTGGGGAAGTAGTTTACGAAACCTGGGCCAATAATCCACACTTGGCCGTAGGCGATATTTTGGAACCGTATTTTATCGGTGCGGCTCTGACCAAATGAAGAAAGGCTTTAATGAAGCTTTTCATTTCATCAAGCTAAGAAGACCTGGATGGAAATGCTTTAAAATATATTAAGGCGGCTTCACCTAAGAAGGACCAAGTGTTAGTAGGAGCATTTTCTCAAGACGAAGCTTCTACCAGGCGAGCATGGGGTCTTTGGGTTTGTCTAATCGAAATGGACAAAGTCAAATATCCATTCAAGTTCTTCCGCACCGGCAAATGGATCTTTCCTTTTGAATTCGATGACCGGATCAACCACAGGATTTGCGGAGGAACTCTTCGAGACAAAAAGAATTCTCTGGGAAAACAAGATTCCGGCGAGCAAAGAAACTTATCGGAAATTCTCGTAACATGGCGCATGTTGGCCGTTGGATCGACCGGATCTGTCAAGCATGCCCCGAACAAGGAACCCGAGTTTGGGAAAGGTTTCCGACCCAAACCTGACCGACAGACCATACACCGAAAGGACAAGGGCCCGGCTCACAGGACGCGTTTTCCTGGGACCACGCACCAACTTTTTAAAAGATTCCCCGACAACCATCACATGGGTTGAGTCACGCGAAAAGAGAAGGAAAACAAAAGCGAGTAATAATTCAGAGTATGACGTAAGCGGTGACGTCTTACATCTCGAAGAAGATTTGAAGTCCGAATTTCAAGTCCGGACTTACCTCTATAAATTGCAGGATTTGAAGGAAGCTGGGGACATCGAACATTTTCCTTAGTTTTCTTATAATAAATTCTGAGAGAAAATTTGTAATATTTTGAGTGTTTTAGTTTTTAAGTTTTTATGTATTTCCGAGTGCAAGCCTCATCTATGAGAGGCTAAACCAGTATTCTCCTCCCAAAAGGAGATTACTAATGTAATAAATATTTCTATAAGTTCTTAATAAAAAGAGGCTTTCTGCTTCAACATGTGTTCATAATGTTCTATTAATTCATCCCCTTTGAAGAATTACTTTTACGCCTTGGAGTAGAAATGAACCAAGGTCATGGCTGAGCGGTTTTTACAAGGAGTCGGATAACTTGCAGATCATCTTCCCCGAGGTGAGGTTGAACAGTGAGGAGTCATTTCACAAACGATCCAGGGCGATGAATTTTCTGATCGGTGGCTTTGCGAACCACTTAACCCTTAACGTCTTTGTTTCGGTCAAAAGAGGTATGAATTTTAAGGGATTTATTAATTTTACGGAAGCATGTTGGGCCGATATGGTCGTAATGGACTATTTTCATTTTCGATCTAAAGACCCAAATTGTATACGGATAAGTACTTGAAATAAGATCTTGATAGAAGTATGTCTTGTTGAGTTTATAGGTTGGAAACCTGACATGATCCATTTAAAACCTCTGAATAGAGACTGGATCTAAGTAGGTGTAACAATGCCACGAACAAAACAAGTTACAGAAATATCGGGCTCTTATTTCTCGAAAAATCCGAAAAACAAATTGATTATGGAGTGAAAAATTTATTATTATTGTAGAATGCAATATATTTATCCTTATGGAGCAATCTGCCTCAAATTAGAGTTTAAAGGGATAACTAGAACTATTGTTTTTAAAGAATACATGCCTAGGGGTAAAATGGTCCAAAGGTTGCAAAAGGTAACTATTTTCATAATTCAGAGTGCAAAGTGTTACGAATCAAAGTTTAGGTTGTGAAGTATAAAAAGAGGTAAAGTTGGGGTGGCAAATAATAATTATCTCTAATTTATAATGCAACTTCTAATTTAATGTTGACATTTAGATGAAGTTACAAATATTGAAAACATATGATAGGTATAAAATCAAGGTTCGTGTTGTTGATAACACCGAAATCTTTGTATTTGTCTTTGTGGGATAGAGAATGCGAGTGAATTAATAGGAAAACAACTTTTGATTTGAGATCCATTTGTGGTGAAAAGGTATGAAGAGCAACATGTAATTTTTATTTAACAATATATCACATTATAACTTTTGTTTTGTATTTCAGAAATTCCAAATGAAATGGATGAATGTTGGAAACACAAGCTTTGTTTAAAGTTCAAATAAAGTCCAGTCATATTGGGACTAATAATCGCATTTATTCGGTAAATGAAATTAATCAGTAGACAATACAATTATTTCCAATTACCGTGAAAAGAACTTTGAACCACAAGAATCGATGTCTTTTCAAAGTTGAAAGAATCGAAACTGAAACAATAATGAGGTAATTTTTGGAATTAGATATTAAACATTATTCATAGTTATTACTTTGATTTCAACTCGTATGTTTTTTGCGAGTCCGTGTTCGTTTGAGGATGAGGTTACCACCCCTTTGAAGAATACAAAGAATAGGGATCAAGTTTAAAGATATTGTTCAAGAATCGGGCTTGAAAAGATCACTCATGGACGAGTTCTCTTCCCACAAAGAAATGAGTAAATCAAAATTGTTGTGAAGATAGAAAAGGAATGAATGTTTCATTTGGTGAAGGATATTTTAACTGGAGTTCAGATTTGAAGAATAGTGTTTGATTTGTGTCTTTTCTCGTTTTTTCTCGTACCTAGCCCGTTCTATTTTTCCCGTACTCAGTTTGGTTGCTAGAATGACAATTTTCAAGTATTTTGCTCAAGTTTCAATGTAGTAATTGTTTTGTTGAAGTAATTTTCCAGTGTGTTGTTGACATAATCTTATGGATTGTTCTATTATTATTATTATTTATTTTTTCGCCTTTATAATATATATATATATATATATATATGCTTACACAAAACAAATTTAAAAAAAATACAATAATTTAATGGACTAACAATCGAGATAAAGTTGGTTCATCTATTTTCATAGGGACATTGATATTCAATGACTGAAATGCAAATTAATTAATTATATAACATTATTACTTAGATTAATATGTTATAAAATTATCTAAATAAAAATCAAGATTTTTTTATGAAGCATTTAATGTTACAGATAAAGAATTTTTTTAATAGTATATAGGCATGAATGCATAACAATCTAAGTTATTACATGATCAACAACCCAACTATATATATATATATATTCTGATATCTAATTTTATGAAATCATAATTTATAAAAATTGATTAATTATTATCATTTTGAACAGATTAAAAATAATGCAATTTAACTTACATTCTCCTAACTAAATCAACATCATCTTGCTAATATTATATTAGTAGATAATATTAACCGTTTAATAAACAAAAAGATGGCAACAGAATGGATTTGGCCAAACCCGGGACCCACCCTGCCAAAGAAAAAGATGGACCCGAGATCCTCCCCGTACAACTTTATACCCGGGACCCGGCGGGTTCAACTCGCTTAACCCGCCAAGCTTTTCAGTCTTGAAATTATAAAATTCATGATCTTTTTTTATATGTTTAGAGGTTCAATGGACTCCAAACATTAAATGCCCAAAGTGAAAATCTGAAGGGATAAAGTTGAAGCTGCAGAGAGATGGAGAATGGGCCACTGAACTGATAATTTGACTTGAGAAAATAAAAGCTCAATTGAGTTGTTGAACACATCTTCCTAATTAATCAAAATAAAATTAATAAATTAAATATAAATACATATTATATATATATGGAACGGGTCTAGCTGGACCCGTTACCCACCCCGGACCCGATGAGTTTTTCAAAAGCAGTTCCATAACCCATCCCAGTACTCATTTGACCGGGTTTAGACTTGGCGGGTTTAGTGCGGAACCGGATTTTCACCCGCCCTTGCAATCCCTAGCTAAAAAGCTGAACATTTATTTTTAAATAATAATATTAATTAGATAAAAAAAATTAGTATTCCATTATAAATAATGATTAACTAATATAATATTTATGTGTTAGGCTACTATTAAGCAAATGTTTTGAGCAGATAAACATATTGAAACAATCAACCAATAATTTGTTCTTGAGCCTATCCTAAACCCTACTATTAGCTTTTAGATAAACAACTGCATGTATATATTTCCAATTAAAATCTTAATTTAATAAACAACACTTTTTATCAGTTCCAAGATAAATAATGATTAACTATTAGATTATGATTTCATGTTAGACTACTGAATAAATTAGATATTTTGAAAAGACAAAAAAACACAATTTTTCCAGTATTCCAAGATAAAGACACCGCATGCTAGGCTACTAACACATCAATTTTTTGGCCAGATAAAAAAAGTCATTGAAAATATCAAAAAATAAATTGGATGATGACCTATCACATGCTTGGCTGCTCATAAATAAGATATTTGTGTCTAATATTCTTATATAAACATAAACATGTTCTAAAATGTTGAAAAAAGTTTTCCAGCCTAACTTTTGGGTAGAAAAAAAAATCATTTTCCCTCCTATTTCTTTTCTAAAGTACACAAAATACCAACAAATATAACACATTGTCCATGTTTCTTTAAGCACAGTATATTTGAAATTCAGTCTATGATACTACAAAAAACACAGATGTGAAGATCAGTGAAGCAGATATCATTGAACCAGAGACAAGATGAAGATAACCAAATCCACAATCATCTCCAATAAACGTAGAATGGACAGTTCATCATCTAATGGTACGCATTTTTTTTACAGATTTCTTGATTAATTGTGCAGATTAGGTGTTATCACTTATATTAACCTAATAATATGGTATGATTTATGAAGAAAAAAACATACCTTTGTATATTCTATGATATGTAACTATTGTCACACACGTCAAATCCTCTTTAGCTGAAAATGGCAAAAATACATTTATTTAGCAAGTAATATTATATATATATATATATATATATCAATAAATAATAAAACAACATTACTACTTATTTTAGAATTTCTTATCTCTTCGGATTTGTCGATTTGTTGCCCAAAGCATACGCATAATTTACTTCTCATGTACCCCAGATCATCTTTGCACTGAAAAAAAATAAAAGGAAATTAGCATGCCTTAATAAGATTATGGTTTTGAGGTCTACATATATACACAAAAAAAAACATATATATTAAAGAGATAATTATTATTTGCCACCCCAACTTTACCTCTTTTTATACTTCACAACCTAAACTTTGATTCGTAACACTTTGCACTCTGAATTATGAAAATAGTTACCTTTTGCAACCTTTGGACCATTTTACCCCTAGGCATGTATTCTTTAAAAACAATAGTTCTAGTTATCCCTTTAAACTCTAATTTGAGGCAGATTGCTCCATAAGGATAAATATATTGCATTCTACAATAATAATAAATTTTTCACTCCATAATCAATTTGTTTTTCGGATTTTTCGAGAAATAAGAGCCCGATATTTCGTAACTTGTTTTGTTCGTGGCATTGTTACACCTCTTAGATCCAGTCTATTCGTAGGTTTTAAATGGATCATGTCGGGTTTCCACCTATAAACTCAACAAGACATACTTCTATCAAGATCTTATTTCAAGTACTTATTCGTATACAATTTGGGTCTTTAGACCGAAAATGAAAATAGTCCATTACGACCATATCGGCCCAACATGCTTCCGTAAAATTAATAAATCCCTTAAAATTCATACCTCTTTTGACCAAACAAAGACGGGTTAAGTGGTTCGCAAAGCCACCAATCGGAAAATTACGCCCCAGATCGTTTGACGAACGCTCCTCACTGTTCAACCTCACCTCGGGAAGATGATCTCAAGTTATCCGACTCCTTGAAAACCGCTCAAACACGACTTGGTTCGTTTCTACTCCAAGGCGTAAAAGTAATTCTTCAAAGGGGATGAATTAATAGAACATTATGAACACATGTTGAAGCAGAAAGCCTCTTTTTATTAAGAACTTATAGAAATATTTATTACATTAGTAATCTCCTTTTGGGAGGAGAATCTTGGTTTAGCCTCTCATAGATGAGGCTTGCACTCTAAATACATAAAAACTTAAAAACTAAAACACTCAAAATATTACAAATTTTCTCTCGTAATTTATTATAAGAAAACTAAGGAAAATGTTCGATGTCCCCACTTTCTTCAAATCCTGCGCAATTTATAGAGGTAAGTCCGGACTTGAAATTGGACTTCAAATCTTGCGAGATGTAAGACGTCACCGCTTACGCTCATACTCCCGAATTATTACTCGCCACTGTTTTTTTCCTTCTTCTCTTTCCGTGACTCAACCCATGTGATGGTTGTCGGGAATCTTTTAAAAAGTTGGTCTGCGTGGTCCCCGAGGAAAACGCGTCCCGTGAGCCGGGCCCTTGTCCTTTCCAAATTGTATGGTCCTGTCGGTCAGGTTTGGGTTGGAAACCTTTCCCAAACTCGGGTTCCTTCTGTTCGGGCATGCTTGACAGATCCGGTCGATCCAACGGCCAACATGCGCCATGTTACAATTTCCGTAAGTTTCTTTTGCTCGCTTGGAATCTTGTTTTCCCAGAGAATTCTTCTTTTTGTCTCGAAGAGTTCCTCCGCAAATCCTGTGGTTGATCCAAATCATCGAATTCAAAAGGAAAGATCCATTTGCCGACTTGCGGAAGAACTTGAATGGATATTTGACTTTGTCCATTTCGATTAGACAAACCCAAAGACCCCATGCTCGCCTGGTGCTTCGTCTTGAAAAATGCTCCTACTAACATCGTCCTTCTTCCTGAAGTCGCTTTAATATATTTTAAAGCATTTCCATCCGGTCTTCTTAGCTTGATGAAATGAAAAGCTTCATTAAAGCCTTTCTTCATTTGTTCGTGAGCCGCACCGATAAAATACGATTCCAAAATATCGCCTCGGCCAAGTGTGGATTATTGCCCAGGTTTTCGTAAATCGCTTCCCCAATCCATTTCGGTAATTTTGAAATTTCTGGGAATCCTGGTGACACGGTATAGATTGAAGCTAAAGCTCCAAAAGTATACCATTCCTGTACTTCATTTGGATGACTTCCTGGTTTCATCCAAACTCGGGATACTTTCCGAGATTTCAACCATTGTTTTTTTTCGGTTAATACCTTGTCTTGTAACTAGTTTCTCCCATTGCCGCCGATATACCCGCATAGGAGAAATCTTATTCTCGTCGGTTTGAACCTTAGATTTGCCTGTCTGTGGCCCAAGATTCAACTCTCCCTCTTTACCCCAGTCTTTGGGTTGACTTGAAGACTCGGGTTGTGACACCGGAGCTTCAACATTCGTTCTGATTTGTACATCCTCGTGGGGATGCATCACACCGCAACACTTGTGATTATGGTACTTGAATCCATAACCTCCGGGTTAGAGCCCCGTACTCTCTCGGCCCCTTTTTGCACCGTAGGAGATGCGGCCTGGAAGAGAGGCCCTTGCAGCGCTAAGAACAATTGTCCTTGAGCGAACTGGCATGCTCGTATTTGACTAGAAACGGTTTACGTCACCGAAGTCGCCCGGCAAACTTCGCATTGAGACATAACGCCCCAAAATCTCGTTCTAGACTCTCCCAGGTTTTCCCGAGATGTCTTACTCGTTTAAGGACCTCGCGAAGAACGCGTCCTTCCATCTCGTGTCAAGAAATCGCAAGAATATTTTCATGAGATTTTATAATGACAATATCATAATCATAATATTGACATTCACTTGCCATCTAAGTAATCGAGCCTTTTCTCGTTTTGATTCAATTTTGTTTTTCGTAAAAGCCTTGACACTTGAATTATCAATTTTTAAAGTAAACTTTTAGCCAAGAAAAAAGAGGCCATTTTTTAAAAGCCTTTCGATCGCAAAGAATTCTTTCTCGTTGATATGCCATCCTTTGCTTCACTCGGTGTGAATAAACCACTGCAATATCTGCATGGCACTTCTTCATTTGGTGTGACCTTAGTAAGAACTCCGCCCACCAATCATCACTAGCATCCGTGTAAAGAACCGTTCATCCTCGTCTTGGGAATCGCAAGTTTTGGAAGCTTTTTACAAACTTCTTTAAGTTGCTTAATTCCTTCTTGATGTTCATCTTCCCATTTGAATATCGCATCTTTTTTAAGTAATGGGCTAAACACATTCCTCGTAGTATGCTAGATTGTTGATAAACATTCCAAAAAATTAACAACTCCAAGAAAACTCAAGTCGCTTCTTTTTCAAAGATCCGAAATCCCGTATTTTTTCCACAATATGATTCTCAGAATAATTCCAGATTCATCGATTTCAATTCCGAGGAATTCAATCTGTCTTGTTGCGATTACGCGCTTCTTTTCCGAAAGCACTAATCCTTTTTTTGTGACAAACATCCTAAAATATTTCCAAATGTTTGAGATGCTCCTTCATGTTCTTTGATGCGATTAGAATGTCGTCGATATACACGAACATGAAATCGAAATAATCTTTGAAAAGATTATCCATCTTTCTTTGATATATCCGGGGTGCGTTAGCCAATCCCATAGGCATCACGTTCCAAATATAGTGTCCCCGTGGTGTAGAGAAAGTCAAACTTCTTACTTTCTTCCTCCATCTTAACTGGTAGAATCCGGACTTGCAATCGAACTTTGAGAATATCTTGGCACCTTTGATACAGATTAACCGGATGTTCTCTCGCTTGGGATATAGTATCCGTCGAACTCCAAAATGTTATTAATTCCTTTGTAATTAATAACAAGTCTTTCGCTTTCCTCTTTTGATTTCTCCATGGTTTCGACTAAAAATCCTGGATCACTTGTATGGAGAAACTCCTGGTGAAATTAACTTAAGGTCAAGATGTTCCTTAAGTATCTTCTCGCATATCCTCACGATCATCCTGGTTCATAAGGATTGGTTTGAATCTTACGAACTCGTACTCCTTTCCAGGTTTAACCTTTAAGGAAGCTTTAAGCTCGTTTTATCCCACCAAGCCAAAGGATCTTCATTGTAATTCCTTTGATCTTCTTCTCGATATCCTCGAGTGATATTTGTTCCTCTATGGTTACATCACTCGTGGATTCTCCATTAGACTCATCCATAATTCCGCAATGGCTTCTGAGTGACTCGCTCTTCTCCTTGTACTGAATGAATACAAGTTATTATCCCATATCTTCCGATTCTTCCGGATGGAACCAAATTGTCTATAGGATAATAAAGCTTCACCAAATTTCCTTCGATCCGCCATTTTTGGATTGCGAAGTTTGGCTTCATCACCACGCTTTGCTTGTCGCGAAAATTAATGGGCATTTTTCTCGTAAAATGCTTCCTCATAGCCTCTGACAATAATCTTATGATCACATAAGGTTGTGAAAATAAGTCTTCTTGTCTCGTTTTCTTGTGTGAACTGCTTGAAGGTTTGCGGCGAGAAATTGTTTCCCAAAAAAATCTCGCACTGTGTATCATGGAAATAGATTGGTGGCGTTTTCACTTTGTACCACGGGGTCATCGCCCGCGCCTCCGATCATGATTTCTGCTTGTTTAATTCCCCTATTAAGGATAAGAATCCTTTTAGAGAAATCTCTTCCCGCAATAGTGGTAAATCTTCTCCAATATCTTTAGGAAAACATCCTACTTTGCAAAGACATATTCCTAAGACTGAATCAATATAGGCGGCGAAATACTTACTTGTATTCAAAGATATAACATTCCAATAGAAATGTATATGGAGAATGGACTAGTGGTCATCCGATTCTCGTATCTTTTATTAGCCACTGTGAACTCCATTCCATCTTGTAATCTTTCCCAAGGTTTATGCTCCTCAAGAAATTCAATTCCCAAGTATTAATTGTTCTCGGATCTTTCCCGCAACTCCTGTGATAGTAAGCTCAATTTCTCCTATCTTCAAAGCTTCCTTGATACCTTCCAACGATTGGTTGTTGGAGATAATATAGAACATCACAAGGAAAAATGTTATCCTTTTGAGTGATGTCGAATATTACTTCAACCTCTCGCCATCCTTCGACATTTCAGCTCTCCTCGCTGTTTAAAACATCGGGGATGCGCTGAATCGTATTTCTGGTCTCCTTTTCTTCCCAACGGCCGCTACTCACCATTCTCCTTTGCTTGCCGAAAGACATCCTTCTGTGCTCAACTCGAGACTCCGACTTTTGTTGAAGACTGGTTGATCTTGAATTATCATATCAATCTCCTTAATAGTTGGAGATTCAATGATTTCTCGTAACACCACCCTGGCAAAGTCCTCAAAGATTCTTGGGACTTCAATAAATTCCTTTCTCAAGAATACTTCGAATGATGGGTATTCGAGAGAGCATAGGAAATCTTGTATGTGATCGAGTAAGGCCTGTTTCCTTCTTTCATCAAATCGACTCTTTTGAAATCTTGATGAAGGGTTAGGACTCTACTGAAATCTCGATCTCTCAAATTATATGCAATTCTAGGATAGACATTAAATGCCAATTTCCCGCATACAAATTTCACCTTAATCGCTCCAAGGCATGAATCCTGAGATGTGAGATTCGCTTGTCAAAAATAGCAAGATTGAGTGGCGAATCTATTCCTTCCTTGAATGTTGCCTTAATAATGACTCTTATGGCTCCAATATGAATCCATGAGAGTGTATTTGCAACTTCTCTTTAACTCGCTTTTGATCTCCTGTATTTCTCTAATAGGGACCAACCGCATCTCGATCAAAGTTATCGGAAACTCCATCTAATGGCTAATTCCCGGTTGTTACCCCCGTGAATAATTTGGTGTTTTCTGTTCACGAAACCCAATCTTATCCAATGCCTTTTCCATAGCTCCGATTGTAAATCCATCATAAACTTGAAGCTTTGGATCTTCCTTCATGATTCTCATAAGAGTTTTATGAGAAACCGTCGTATGAGAGAGAATCCCGACATATCCTCCCTAATCGCTTCTCAAGAATTTCTTCTTCACTCGATTCCGAAATGAGTCACTTCCATCATCGAATAGATCTCTTCTTCATAGATGCTTTCATCCGAGGGAATATCCTCAAATTGATACACCCGTATTAAATCTCGATAATGATGCCTTCTTCGATTTCCGGTGTGGCCTCGAACTATCCGACTCCTCGTTTTTGATTGTCCGGGCAATCCGCTGAGATATGCCCTCTTACTCCGCATGTCCAAAGAATTACAGATCTTTGAAACTTTCATTAGCTCTAGTGTGAGCACGCCCAAAAAGTTCTTCTTCCCGGATTTCTGTGGTACTTCCTTGATTAGAACCCGATGATGAGGCTCTACTCTCGCTCGGTCTTTGTCTTTGCCCCGATTTATAACTTCGGGCTTTTTGTTTTGACTAAGACTTTCTAGGTCTCCATGAAGACCTGCTTCTTTTGTTGTTGCTTCCTCGGCGGTATGGATGGCTTCGCTCATTCTTCCTTTTGTGCCGCCTTGGTTGACCTCCCACCACTGTTGGGATGTCATTATCTATACAACATAGAGGAATTGCTTTATTAATTCCTCTTAATCTCTTGTAATTCCTGTGCAGAGCTGCTTGATAGCACCATTCAGATAACTTGGCCTTTAGGAAAGACATTTTTCGGGCCACAGTTTCTACTTCAGCTCCACCCTTGTATTCCCCGATAAGCATTTCTCTCCAGGGACTCGGAATTTTGGCAAAGAACAAATTTGTATGCAAACTTCTTTTTCCTCAATCTTGATTTCCACCGTATTCGGTGAACAACTTGATATATTCGTCAATATGACAAATATCCAAGAACTCAAGGCTATAGAGGGCTTGTTTATATTTCTTTCTTTTTTCATCCTCTAATCCCTCAAGTAACTCGTGCCGATGAATCGGATTTTGAATAGTTTTGCCATACCATCGACAATTCCTTTAAGTGATTCCCCCGATGTGACCGAACTTTTCGTACTAGCATCGGTCATATCCCAGCAATCTTCACCGATCCTTCAAGACTCATTTCAAGGAGTAAAATGAATGAATCCTTTGTAAGATCGAGGGTTCTCACTGAAATTCTCATAGTCAAGCCCATTCATCAATGAGAACTTCTGCTTTTAAAATCGGGATGTCCAGATTTAACATCAACCCATACGGATGTATTGGGTCAAGGTGCGATCTTCCATAAGGCGTCGATAAACATTCGCCTTCCTAGGTAGGTTGTCAGTTCCCGCAAGAGGTTTTCGACCTCCGTCCCCGAAAGTGGATCACTCCTACCGTGAAATCTCCCGCATATGGCATCCTTTCATCCCGAGCTCCATGATGTGAACCCGCATTTTCTTCGACGTTAGGATTAATCGGTGGCGGTGGTGGAGGAATTGGTCTACCTTGTGGGTCATAGGTAACCAAAGCCGATTCTCACACTGCGTTCATCTTTAAATCTACAATACCCAATCCCGCCAAGGATTCTCGCCAGTCATGTAGATCTTTAAGATTCATCTTTTCCAAATCCATCTTTTTAATTTTTGATGGATTTTCCTTTTATTAGAGCAATGAGCTTCTCTTCATCCGTCATTTTTCGTATGACTTGGTTGGTTTCCCCGGTGTAAATAGGTAAGTCGTCCCCAAAATCAATACGTTCCCCTCCTCGGATGAACTTGGCCTATCCTCCAGGTTCCTCGACTCGTTTCAATATCATGAAGGATTTCAAGAGTTTCCTTCGATATTTCACCATCGTCTCCATCCGGTTCGATCTCGATGAACTTGTCTTTGGTAGATGAATATGGCGGTTGCCATAATTCGCACCGCCTCTTCTCGATTTCTCTAAGATCTTCGGAGATCTTAGATTTGTCTGGGAAGTATCTCGTTCCCACTTCGGTACTCCATCGGAATCATTGTTCGATGGGAATTTTCATGAACCGCTTTCTTGAAGGTTCATCAAGTGAACATATAAGTCCGTTAAGCATCCAATCGCTTATAATATTCTCGCTTTCGCATTTTGCATTGCGCTTTTTAAGGTTTCCCGTCGGCTCCTCGCTTGTTCCTTTTCTTCATGTTGGTATTCCCAATATGAAACCTGGTCAAGGTGTTCTTGGCATACATCGTCAATATTTGACGATATGTCCTCTGTAAAGTGGTACATCTCGGACATCGGTCCGGATCCATAATCTCGAGTAATTTCTCCTCACCAATTGTTAATTACATAAATATAATAAATTTAACTAAAAGTTCTTAATAAACCTAGGCTCGATACCATTTTCGAGATCGCAAGACCTTTGGGAGTAATCAAGGAAAATGCAATGAAATTTATCGCTCGTGGTTGCAAAGTGCAACAACTTTAAAGTTTAGAGGGTAAACTCGCAATTCGAACTTTCATAAGTCCAGGGGTAAATTTGGAATTTTAACCAAAGTGCAAAATTTTGTAAAGTTCAAAGGTTGCAAACTGTATCGTTTTAAAGTTCAGGTGGCAAAGTGTAAAAACCTGTATAGTTGAGGGTGTTAACAGTATTTATCCCTATATTAAAATACACAAATTAACATAAACTTAGATTTTATTTCTTCACTTCCCAAAAATCAGTAAATTTCCTCATATTTGTTAAACAAAAATTTTAAATAAATTTACATCATAATTTTTTGTTCTATTACACCGTAAAATATAAATAGAGTATCTTTGCACTAAAAAAACGGTAATTAGCATGCCTTAATATGATTATGCTTTTTTAGGTCTAGATGTATACACAAAAAATATCAAAATCATATATAGTAAACATAGATTAATAGAAACTCATATTTGATTTTTTTACTTCCCAAAAATCAGCGAATTCTGTCATATTTAAACAAAAATATTAAAATAAATTTACATCGTATTTTTTATTCAATTTAAAAAATCATAAAATATAAATAGATTTTTTATTTGGTCAGAAAATATAAATAATTTTTTATTTGTTTAGATAAAGTTCTAAATCATATGAATATTGCCATAAAAATGATTTAGAATATAATTGTTTTTTTCTATATGCAAACAATATAATTGTTAAAAATTGATGCATCAAATCACATTGCACAATTCGTTTGCTTCTTTAGACACTAAACCGAGTATGAAATATCACTCAAAGATAACAGTCAAAATTTCAATTTTATTTTTTGTAGATTTTGATTCCTTATCTGAATCCATAATAACAAATCTCCCGAAATTAAGTTAGTCATTTTCACAACTAAATATCTCAATATCAATTGTCAACTTGTGTCAAACTACTGAAATCAACTTAAATATTAGGTCTTTCTTCTCTTGAAACTTTAGGCCAGGTTGATGTGATGTATTTGAAATTACAAAAAATGAATATGAGAATGATACATCATTACCAGCATGCTTAATGTTCTTAATAAATTTTTTATTCATTTTTCTTTTAAAAATTATAATTTAGTTTAGTATCTTCTTAATACAATCTATCAATAAAAAGTGAAAATAATCAAAGATAGGAAAATATTGTATATGCTTCACATCAATAATAAAAGAATTAATAATAAAAAAAATTACTTCTTACCTGTCCAGCTGACTAATAGTGTCCAGTAGTTTATTATCCTCTTATCTTTAGAGACTAAATAAAGACATAGCCAGTGTTAGGCTCCTCATTCTGCAAGAATAAATTATAGTTCCATATTTTAGGTTAGCCAATACAAAAGATAAATAAATGTGGCTAATGTTCTTACCTTTCGAGAAGTAGAGCACCACTGTCATCAAAATACCAACTTTTAGCTAACTTTTTCTAAGATCATATAAAGTGTGATTATTATAGTATGGATAATTACAAAAACGCCCCTATGTAGCTTATGACAAGAGAAAATTACATAAAATAAAAATAGGGTCAAATTTTTAATGAAATAACATAGATCTGAATTTTTTTTGGATGAATCTAAGGGAAGGACTTGAGCCTCATGTTCGACTTTCGGGGCAAAAGATAAAACATATAGATTCATTTAGATCTATACTTTTTGTCAAGAAAAAAAAATCCAGAAAATAAAAAAAAGGTAAGATTTTTATTGAAATAACATAGATCTAAAGTTTTTTTGGATGAATACAACATGAACATAAACAAATTTAGGTTTCTATTCGATCAAATGCTAGCCCCATTTTAACGAAAGAAAATAATCTGAAAAAAATAAAAAAAGAACAGAATCACTAAAATCAACATAGATCCAGTTAGATCTCTACCTTTTGACAAGAGAAAAATATAAAAAAAATAAAAATAGGGTCAGATCTTTAATGAAATAACATAAATCTGAATTTTTTTTTGGATGAATAAAACATAAACATAAGAAATTTCACCCTTCCAGTTTAATCAAGGTAACCATTTTTTTAAAAAAAGAAAATACTCAATAAAAATAAAAATAAACCGAATTTGACAGAAATCGAACAAGTTCGATCTATATTTTTTGTCGAGAGAAAAAAAATCAAAATATGACATATCTTTAAGAAAATAACATAGATTTGAAGTTTTTTTTAGATAAATAAAATGTAAACATAAAGAAAAACATATATCTGTTAGATCGAGTGGTAGCCATTTTTTGGCTAGATCGAACAAACAAAAGGAGATTAGATGTTTGTGAAAATGGTCAAGGTCGATACTTCCCAAGATCTGGTTGTACAACTTCACTATCTGGTTATCAAGAAAGTAATTTTTTTTCTTTTGAAATGAAGGATATTGAATAACTGGTTTAGGGTTTCAGTGGTTTCAAGCTTTTTTAGTGTGTGGGATTGTGTGATGCGTGAAACTTAGAGAAGAAAACAAAAGTGGCTGATGGGTACATGTATTAATGAGAGAGGAGAGGAAACATAATGTAGGTTTAAAAATATGGGACAAATGTGGCTGTGAGGGTTGGTTTATTGGGCCTCAATTGTTTTTTCTTTTGTTTGGGTTATAT
Source organism: Rehmannia glutinosa (assembly GCA_016081115.2). Classification (NCBI taxonomy): domain Eukaryota; kingdom Viridiplantae; phylum Streptophyta; class Magnoliopsida; order Lamiales; family Orobanchaceae; genus Rehmannia; species Rehmannia glutinosa. Next base: position 464,355 of record JABTTQ020001694.1, on the reverse strand, counting down.
TTGTATTATAGTATATTTGATCAATTCATTTGTTCTTTATTTGGGCTAAGTATAGCCCAATACGAATTTAATGAATCAAAACTACAAAAAATTTACTTTGCTGAATAAGTTATTAACTTGACCATCTAATTGCAGAACTAGGAAATATAATATAAAGTACTTGAGATAATTATAATTAGAGTGTATTCAGTAACCTTTAATTGATTTGCAAATTATATGAAATATTATAGTAAATAACAAGATGATGTCTAAATGGTTAGGAATCTAATATTTTCATGAGATTGGTGATAACAGAAAAAATTGACTTCATAATTTACATAGGATTGGCCTACACCTAATGCTATTATTATTTGGGATATTAATTTTTTAATTATTTTTTATTTCGTGGATTAATATTTTTTTGCAGATAATATTGCCTCTCAATGGTGTAATGGTGAAAGTTCTAAACAAAATTTATGTCATCCAACATCAATTTCTCCTTTGTCTGATATCACAAATGGTATGATATTTTTAGTTATAGTTTTGGGGGGATAACCAATATTTTTCACGAATAATAATTTAATTTTTTTTTGCAGCAAAAAACATCGTCACGGATAATGGGAAATTATCAGTTTCCTCGATTTTCATCAGTTACAGCCCCAAGTGTCTCTATGATTTTTGATCCAGCGAATGTAGAAAACTCTCGCATCTCTCTGAATAATGGTGTTATACATAACAAGAAAAGGCATTTAGTTGAAGATCCTTCAGTAACTCAATGTAAAAAAATATCTTAATTTGTATATTTTTTATCTACTCATTTTTTGGTCTATTATTTATTTTTTTTATATTTTTGAGCACACAATTTAGTATTCTTTTTTATTTCATTTTTAAAAAAGAAGAATTAAATAAAAATTCAATATTTTATTCTTGCAAATATATGAATTACAAATGAAAATTTCAACGCCAATTTCGCCGTCATCTGAAACGGTTATAATATTGTTTGTTTTTTGTAAATAATAAATAATATTTTTGTTGCAGCAAATATGGCATTATGGAGGATGGAAAATTATCAATTTCAGCGATTTTCATCACTTTCAACCCCAATTGTCTCTACAGTTGTTGATCTAACGAATGATGAAGATTCTCCTGAAGCTGTCAGCAATGGTGTCCCAAATAACAAGAAAATACTCAGTACTGTCATTTTTTTAATAATTATATTGCATATATTTTTATCTGTTATCTTTTTTTTGTCTTTTTATTTATTTATTATTATTGTGCTTTCAAAAGTGTAATTTTTTTTAAATTTTAAAGATATAAACTAAATAACAATTCGATATAATTTTAAATGTGTTTCATCATTCTTCCAAAGTATATGATTATAAAATAAAAAATGCAATTATATGACATCTATTGATAAAAATATAAACGTTATGTGTGTTTAATACTAACTAATCATCAACATTTGGTGATAACATTTTTAAGTTTATATTTACATTTTTTTATATTGTTTTTATTATTTATTTATTATTATGCAGCTAGCGTTCACCATTCAACATTGGAAAGTTTACCAGATAAATTGGACAAAAAAGTAATTTGTCATAGTGATGTTCAAATTAACTTATTGTCATCAGTTGGTACGTACATATTGTTCATTTCTTTTTTTTTATTTTTGTTTATGTATTGTGTTATATTTAAATTTTTACTCTTTTGTTTTAAGATTATTGGGATATTGGCGATCCAACTTGCAAATGCGGTTTTTGTGGTGCTCTATTTTGGTACAAAGAGAGATTGTCTCGCTATTATAACTCCCGCAATCCAAAGTACTCTTTATGTTGTATGCAAGGAAAAATCCAGCTTCCTGCTTTAAAACAGCCACCTCCAGAGTTGCAAGAATTATTATATGGAGACACTGATAAAAGTAAACACTTCCGCCAGAACATATGTTCTTACAACAACATGTTTTGTTTCACTTCAATGGGAGGTAAGATAGACTCCCAGATAAATCAAGGTGGATCTCCTCTTGTTTTCAAACTTCATGGACAAAACTATCATTTAATTGGAAGTCTACTTCCACCGATAGGTGCAAGTCCAAAGTTTGCACAATTGTATATTTATGACACTCGAAAATGAAATTGCTAATCGTATAGTCACTTTGTGAGGTAAATGCTTTTGATTTATTGTTATTATCTTAAAAATAATTTTATAGGCAATATTTAATTTTAATCGAATTGTGATTACAGTAAGATCCCAACAATCATGATCTTCATGCCGAGATTGTATCTCGAGTTAAAATCTATGCTAGACAGAATAATATTTTGGTCAAATCTTTTCGTATGGCGAAGGACAAAATGGTTGAAGAAGGAAGATCGATGTTAAATTAAGGTTAATTGGTAGACGAGCCGTGGGGATGCTTTAGAAGGTATAATCTACCTACGGCATCTGGGGTTGCTGCTTTAGTTGTTGGTGACTTTGAAGAAACGATGGGTGATAGAGACATTTTAGTGGAGACTCAAACTGGACAACTTAAGCGTATAAATGAATTAAATGTCGCTTATCTTAGTCTTCAATATCCATTGCTTTTTCCTTATGGTGAGGATGGATACAGAGAAGATATTTCTTTTTCCGACGCAAAGTCCAGTACTGGTGGGAGAAAAAAGGTGAGTGCAAGAGAATTTTTTGCATATAGAATGCATGAAAGAGATAGTGATGCACCAACCATTATGTCTTCTCGGAAGACTTTTCCAACAATTTGTTGTCGATGCCTATACTATGGTTGAGTCGGGGCGATTGGCATATGTTAAAGGCTAAACCGTAAACAAACGTTGTGAAATGTATAAAGGTCTCGCACGATGCTCTTTTACGTGGTGAAACCGATGCGTCACACAAGGAAAACGAATCATATTGCCTTCATCTTTTACTGGAGGGGCTAGATATATGATTCAAAACTACCAAGATGCCATGGCTATATGTAAATGGGCAGGTTATCCAGATCTATTTATTACATTTACATGCAACCCAAAATGGCCAGAGATTGTAAGATTTGTTGATAAGCGTGGATTGAAACCCGAAGATCGTCCAGATATTGTTTGTAGAGTATTTAAAGTTAAGCTAGATGGGTTAATTCAAGATCTTCGTAAAAAGAAAATTTTCGGAAATGTAAAAGCAGGTACCAATATTTGTTTCTTTTATTTAATTTACTTAACAAATTTAACATTTTAATACAAGTAGTGTAATATCCTATGACGATATGATGTTAACATATTGTGTAACTTTATTCCAGTAATCTATACTGTTGAGTTCCAAAAACGAGGATTGCCTCACGCACACGTATTACTGTTTCTTTGCAAAGAAGACAAATTCCCAACAGCAAATGCAATCGATGAAATTATATCTGCAGAGATACCGATGAAAATGATGATCCGATTTTATTATCTTTGTCATTCGAGATTTTATGGTTCATGGTCCATGCGGTGATGATCGTAGGAATTCTCCTTGCATGTTAGATGGTCGTTGCTCCAAGCATTTTCCAAAAAAGTTTGTTGGAGCCACTGCTATTGATGAAGATGGTTATCCTGTATACAAACGTAGAGATGATGGAAGAACAGTGGTTAAGAATGGAGTTTATTTGGATAATAGATATGTTGTTCCTTATAATCGATATTTGTTGATTCGTTATGGAGCGCATATGAATGTTGAGTGGTGTAATAAATCACGCGCGATCAAATATTTGTTCAAGTATATAAATAAAGGCAATGATCGTGTTACTGCGTCTTTCTATCAGAGCTCAAATGATGAGAATTTAGAGAAGAATATCGATGAGGTTAATATGTACTATGACTGCAGATATGTTTCTTCTTGTGAAGCGGCATGGAGAATTTTTGGATTTGAAATACAATATAAAGACCCCCCTGTAGAGCGTTTGAGTTTTCATATTCCAAATCAACAAAATGTTATATTCTCTGATGCAGACAATATCGAGTCTATTCTCCGTAGGCAAACAATTAATCAGAGTATGTTTTTGGCATGGATGGAAGCTAATAAGAAATATCATGAAGCAAGAGAGCTGACATATGCTGAATTTCCGACAAAATTTGTTTGGAAATCAGATGTACGTGAATGGGTTCCACGGAAAAAAGGGTTTGCAATTGGACGTGTTTTCTTTGTTCCTCCTGGTTGTGGCGATCCGTACTATATGAGATGCCTTTTAAATATAGTACGTGGGGCCACCTGTTACGATGATATATGCTTGATTAATGGTGTACAATATTGTTCTTTTCGTGATGCTTGCTATGAATTAGGATTGCTGAGTGATGATAAGGAGTACATTGATGGGATCATTGAGGCAAGTCAATGGGCATCTGCTCAATCCATGAGAAAGTTATTTGCTAGCCTTTTATCATCTGGATCTATAATCGGACTGAGGTAGTTTGGGAGTCATGTTGACTTATCTATCCGATGATATCTTATACAAGCAACGTAATTTACTTCAATATCAAGGTATGCAAAAAATAAATTTTTATTTATTTAAATATTTTCACTATTATGTACATATTTTTTTATATTGTAGGTCTACAATTAAATGAGGATGACATTAAGAATTATGCCCTTGTGGAAATTGAGAAGATACTACGAAGTTGTGGAAATAGTTTACGTGATTTTCAATCGATGCCATTTCCAGATGATCGTTATTTCCACTTCTCGCATAATAGGTTAATACACGAGGAAATGTGTTATGATCGATTAAGCTTGACAGAAGAGTATAAAAAGCTTATATCTAACTTAAATGTCGAGCAACGTCGTGTGTATGATACTATTATTGAATCAACCAATTCAGAGTTTGGAAGGGTTTTTTTCGTTTACGGTTATGGAGGGACTGGAAAAACATTTATTTGGAAGACTCTATCGGCTGCATTGAGATCAAAAGGAGGAATTGTATTAAATGTGGCATCCAGTGGTATAGCATCTCTTTTGTTGCCTGGTGGTAGGACCGCCCACTCTAGATTTGTCATCCCATTTTGCCCGAATGAGGGTTCAACTTGCAACATAAACCTAGGAAGCCCTATTGCAGAACTTATACTTAAGTCCAAGCTTATTATTTGGGATGAGGCTCCAATGATGCATAAGTATTGTTTTGAAGCATTGGACCGGAGTGTGAAAGATATCATGAAAGAGATAGATCCAGCCAGACGTGATATTCCATTTGGAGACAAGACGGTTGTGTTTGGGGGAGATTTCCGGCAAATACTGCCTGTGATTCCAAAAGGTAGTAGACAAGATATTGTTCATGCCACTATTAATTCATCGTATTTGTGGAGGGATTGTACAGTATTGAGATTGACAAAGAATATGAGATTACAAAATATGGGTCCGATCGAGTTGCGAAGATTTGAAACGTTTTCTTGATTGGATTGCAATGATAGGTGATGGAAAAATTGGGGAGCCAAATGATGGTTGTCTTTTATCGATATTCCCGGCACTTATTGGTCAAAGATTTTAATGATCCGATTGCAAAGAATTGTCCAAAGTACATATCCCGAATTTGGAAGTAATATTGACGACTCATCGTATTTCGAATCAGAGAGCTATATTAGCTCCGACTGATGTCGTTCAATCTATAAATGAATACATGGTTTCACTTAACAGTTCAGAAGGAAAATTGTATTTAAGTTCTGATTCCCCGTGTCATTCGGATAGAAATATCAACTCTTGAATGATGTTCATACTCCCGAATTTTTAAATGGAATTAAATGTTCCGGTTCCGAATCATGAATTGAATTTGAAGATCGGAACTCTGTTATCTTTCGCTCCAAACATAGATCATTCTATCGATTATGTAATGGTACAAGATTAATTGTTACAAGGCTTGTAATCATATTATAGAAGGACAAATTCTCAGTGGAGGCAAAACTGGTCATAAGGTTCTTATTCCAAGAATGTCGTTGACGCCTTCTGATCCGAGACTTCCTTTCAAATTCCAACGACGCCAGTTTCCGCTGATTGTGTCATATGCAATGTCTATCAACAAAAGTCAGGGTCAATCTTTGTCAAATGTAGGGCTTTTTTAAAAAAAACCCGTTTTTAGTCATGGTCAATCAGTATGTTGCTTTGTCAGAGTTACCAATCCTAAGGGCCTTAAAATTTTGATTTGTGATAGTGATAGTGATAGTAATCAGTCAAGTTCGACAACTAATGTTGTATTTAAAGAAGTATTCCGAAATTTATAATGATTATTTTATTGATATATAAGTCTATAATTAAATCTCTTTTATTTTAAAAATATTCTCTTTAGTTTATGGAGATTGTATGTTTTTTTTATTTGTACTCATCATTCATTATTATAATTTTATTTTATATTTATTTGTAATTGTTTTTATATTACTTACATGTGCTCACCAAATAATTGATTATTTTTTTGTATAATTTCCGTCCATCATTCATTATTATAATTTTATTTTATATTTATTTGTAATTGTTTTTATATTACTTATATGTGCTCACCAAATAATTGATTATATTTTTTGTATAATTTTCGTCCCTGCGAATACTAGTAATAATAGTAACAATAACTATGTTAGAAGGAAAAGAAGTAAAATATAATTAGAAGATAGATCAAGTTATTACGTATAAATATCATTTTATAGTAATATATATATAGATGTGTAAACGTGGTGCGTGTAAGCTAACTTACATAAAATTAGTACCATGCTAATCTATATATATATAATTAATATACTTATAAGTGGAGTAACTTTATAATATAATAATATAAATATATGTGTATATATAATAAAGTATAAGTATATATAAAAGATGGTGCATGGATAAAATATATATTTAACTAATAAAGGTGACTCATGTGGTGTTTATATACATCACTAATACATATATATATATATATATATATATATATATAAAAGAGGTAATTCCAAACACTTGGACATCTGAAAGTTAAATGCATGATTCATACACACACAACTAACACGTGTATATAAATTACACATGATATAATTTACACATATTCCATCACCGCCTTATGTAGTGAAGTAGGTATTTATCCATTTTAATGACCGAAAATCAATACAAACACCTAACAGGAAAAAAAAAGTAATAATAAAATAAAATGAAGAGGAATAAATTAGAGAGGTGAACTCTTGCGGTATTATACGGGGCTGCGAATTCAAGAGATATTGTACACAGATACTAAATATTGGTAAGTAGTTTACAGGTCTTAAGATTAATGACTTTTAATTATTTTGTTTAATTACAAATTAGGAGTATAAAATAAAATACATGAAATAATTACATAGCATATTAAATATTTGACAGTGAAACATGATATTAGCTAGAGTAGAGATATGACCTGAATTGTGTAAGGGAATATATGAACTATTTAGTTGAAAATAAGTGTAAGTAGCGTGTAGTGCTTATTAGGTTCATGACCATGGAAATTGAGCTGACTTATCATAAGATTTGTATGTACATCCAAGTAATATGGAGTTATCATCAAGGTTAAGATGAATTTTAGTATCCAGTTATTTAATGCAAAGGTTAAAATATATCAATAAATGTGTTAAAAAGGATGAATTGAGGTGTTCGAGAAATTTGATTAAATTTAGATAATAAGACTTAGAGCCGGATAATCAATTGTATAAAACTTATAATTTAGAATCTTTTACGAAATTCGACATAATAAGCTTATTGATTTAGAAATGAAAATTGATAGCATACATCTTTACTGGCTGTCTTACACATTAAAGACGAGAAATAATTAGCTTATTTTCTGTAGCATATCCAAGGTTGGGGAAAAAGGTAAGTGAAAATCCATCTGCAACTACAATGCATGAACATAGTATTTCTTTTCTTATTGATACTAATGCGATTCTTGTATCTTGATGGATGCATTATGGAAAACTTGATCTTCGTATGTTGCTTGATGGATATTGGATTGTGATGATTATTGGTGCATTGAGCATGTCATTCATTGGCATTTGCACGTGCATGCAAATATATGAGCATTGTTGAGATGAGGCATGCACAAAACGATAAGTTTCTTCGAAAGAAAAGATTTTGGTTGACCACTGCTAGTGCACCGAGGCATGCGAGGCGTGCTTTTATGATATATTTTAGGGTGCAGTGGGTGTTACTCCTCGGAGGATCATAGGGGTTGACAGGGGGTGTGCCTCGATGGTCACGAGGGGAGACCACTTGATCAGTATCCTTATTGACACGTCGGGGAGGACTCCTGGGGATCATTGGGAAGACAAGGGGTGGACCTCAGGTGGTCCCGGGAGATGGCCCTAGGCGGTGTCAATATGATTATGGCCATGTGATTATTGATATTGTGTTGAGCTCTTTCCGGTGCATAACAGATGGGTCAAGGGCCCTATGTAAACAAATGATTATAAATAATATATTTCAATGCATTTTGTGCACTTCTGGTAAAATATCTTAGAATGCATTTGCATTTGTATTACATTGTTCATTAAGCATGCATGGTTTTCGGTTACTGAGCATTAGCTCACGTAGTTCATGCATTGTAGGTAAATCTTGTCATGCTGGATTTCATGGGCTTACTGGGCAGGCTGCTGGTGCTCTTACAGGTTAATAAGGACAGTGTACATGGATGACGACCTGTTGGGCTGTGTTGATGGGTCACTTTTCCCTTCTGGTCTTGTATTATGTTTTGGTTTAGGGTTGTACCCTCTTTTGGAAACTCTGATGTAAATATGTACATGTAAATAGTTGGGTGATGTGGGTTATGCGTTGATCACGTGGATGTATGTTGTGTTTAATAACAGGGTTGGTTACCTCTTTTGCTTGTGGACATGACTTGTCTTTATTTTTAACTAAAATGATTTTTACTTGTTTGTTTTTAAAATGTCACAGGGATTTAAAAAAAATATATTGTTACAAGTTTTAAATAGAGTTTGTGGCCAAGTTTTACTATTTATATAATTTCCAGTAGTAGTAATAGGGGTGGGCGTCACACAAATAGTGATATTTTCACTTTAAATATCACGTGTTACAATGACATTAGCAAAAAAGTACAACTCATGAGGAGTCGATCCATTATCGAACTTTTGCTTGTTGATAAATATATATTGTAATAAATAATGGACGACGATACACAAGGCGTCATGAATTCAACTTTTGCACAGTGGCTTCATAGTATTTGAAAGTGACGTTTTGGTTGAAATTTATAAAGGTGCATAGTACTTGTATAGTACTCTGATAATGACATGTAACCTATTATAAATAAACGCCAATTGATTCCAATGTTGTAAAAAGCGCTAGGTGCTAGCTAGGCGGCAGACTGGGGCCTAGCGCCTAGGCGGTGATTAATCGGGACTAGGCGGGACCTGGGCGGGGTTAGGCGAGGCTTAATTGGAAAAAAATCGTAGGCGGACGAGGAGGACCTAGCGCCTAGGAGGGATTAATCGGGGCTAGACGGAGATTTTTACAACAGAGATTGATTCATAATAATATACACCTCTCTTTCTATTATCTAACAATTCTTATTATTTACAACACATTATCATAATGATTTATTGCTCGAAAAAAGGTTTGTGTTTCAAGTTTGCATTTCTTCGTATTAATTTATATTTATTTCTCTTTGTAGAAAAATGGCTAGTATTGAAAAACAAAAATTATAGATCTTGGGCACCACGAGCAATAATTATTTATCATGTTGTCTAGATATTAAATTGTACCTCTAAGGTCAAGATCTGGCGAAAATATTGAATCCTGTGAAAATCGAAGAGGCTAATATAAAACATGAGACGAATGAAATCATATTTACACGCCATCATTTAACTGATGATTTAAAAAATGAATATATACAAATCGAAAGGCCTTCTGAGCTCTGGGAAAAGCTCAAAGATAGATTTGATCACACGAGAACGGTGATACTTCTACGGACACAATATGATTGACAACAATTGAGGTTGCGGGACTTTAAGTCCATTGCCGACTATAATTCGGTATTATTTAAAATTGAGTTCGTATTGGCTCTTTGTGGGACAAAACTACCTGAATATGATAAATTGGAGTAATATTATCCACTATGCATAAATCGAATATTGTGCTCCAACATCAATACAAACAACGTTAATTCAAGATATATTCTGAATTGATCTCAGGTCTTCTCATTGCTAAAAAAATCAATGAACTTTTATCGAAAAATCACGATTTGCGAATTTTCTGGGTCCCATGTAATGCCCGAAGCACGTGCTAGTTACGACAAAGATGGGGGCCGGTTTAGAGGCCGTGAGTATAAACCTTGACGTGGTGGCCACATGGGCGGTGATCGTGATGGTCAGGGCCACTCCTATTGTAAGTCGAGCGAGTCGGTCGACTCGGGCCCGAAAAAATACAAAATTTAGGGGCTTAAATTTTTGGTATACCTTTTATGTATATTACATATCTAAAATAAATAAGATAACAGACAAAGTGTGACTTTGGCCTTGTAGTTAATGCATTCCACCTAAAATAAATAAGATAACAGACAAAGTGTGAGTTTGGCCTTGTAGTTAATGTATTCCACCTTAAATTTTTGGTATACCTTTTATGTATATTACATATCTAAAATAAATAAGATAACCGACAAAGTGTGAGTTTGGCCTTCTCAACCGCGGAAGCTAAGTCGATCCTTGCTCTGCCTCTCAACCGATCTCACGGTTCAGATACTTGGTGTTGGCATTTTTCCAAACAAGGTAAATATACTGTGAAAACAACATACCACGCCATTTTGGAAAATGCCCTTCTCCCCGGTTTGGTCCACTCGCATGCCTCCTCTAGTTGTGGTGTCAATCCCGTATGGAAGAAAATTTGGAAGCTCCGGATCCCACATCGTTCCCAGTTGTTCTTTTGGCGTTGTCTCTCTCAATCTGTTGCTACTTTTGATAATCTCCAGCTGCACCATCTCAAATCGTCGGACCCGTGTTGCTTCACCTCCATATAATTTCAAAAATGTCATTAGTTTAAAAGACTACAATACACTTATCCACACAAAGAGGTTCTAGATACACCCCCTCAAATATCTAAATACAACATCATCTTTTATTAGAGCTTATAATCTTCTTTCTCATATCCGCCCACATTCTTTTTCTTCGTGAGCAAAGCTGAACTTTTCTATAAACCCTAGATTTTTCAACACCCACATTATTACAATACATTGGTCGTGTCATCGTTCTATATGTTGACACGATCAAAGTAATTCGATCGTGCCACAAGTATGTCATCGTGTCACCTAGGACCATTGTGTCATCCATTATCTTCTTCTCCAAACCCCAAAAAAAAGAAGCTTTGTAACTCCACAATTCAAATCAATTCCAATTACCCAACACTTGTATCCAACATTACTCAATACTTACACCCAACATTACGCAATAATTACACCACAAATCCAACTATAAATGCGAAATTAAAGTAAAATATTATGTTCGAAATTAAAAAAGTATTATTTCTTCTTCCGTTGCGGAAACTTATGGGAGGTGTATTTAGTAAATGAGTTATGTACTAAAAATGAGGTGGAAATGTATTTAATAGATGAGTGTATTTAGAGTTTTTGGAGGTGATAATAGTACCCACATTGGTACGACAAAAACCTTAGATGATAACACCACTGAGCTCTGCCACAGACTTCGCCGAACTCCACCGAACTACCTGCAAATGGTGGGCCAGAGGGTTGCTCGGCGTACCCACTCCGACGCTCAAATCAGAGAATACTTTTAGAAGAGAATGAAAGAAGAACAAGTATAGTAACAATGTGTAAAAGTATCTAAGAAATAAGTGATACATGACCAAAAAGTATTTATAGAGAAGCTAATTAGGGTTTTCGGATTTTCAGGAAACCATTACGGGGGAATCTATAGCCCGTTGGTGTCAGAATTCGTTACCAAATTTTATCTAATCAATATCTCTGAGCCACGTCATAAGCAAATCCCGAACTCTTAACCATCTAATCAATACCGAACTCATCTGAAGAATCTTGTAGAAGTTAAACTATAGATATTTATTTACCGAGCTCTTGAATCTATTTGAGAAAAAATCATAAACAAGTTATACTGAGCCTAAACAAAGAATTCTTATCCCATATGAGTTCGGCCTATTCTATCCCGAAACCCGAATCACACATGTTATATAATAAAGTAGGGCAAAGTATTAAATAAATTAAATTTAAGGATAAATGATATGCTAAATGCTAATGCTAAAATAGTAAAATAACCAAATTTTAAAAAGATGAGATGTCATAGATAAAATAGCGTAGGGAGAAAAAGGGAATATTATTATATATCGGAATCGATCAGCCAATCAAAATTAAAGAGCTGCAAAATACCTGAAAATACTTTCTCTTTCTACGTTCCACTCCTCCGACTTCCGTTCCAGAGACACAATTCCAATCATAAGCCATTTTTATCAACAGAAAGCAGCAAAAATTTTAGAGGGAGATTTTGACTTTCTTTAGGCTGTGATGATTTAACTGATGCGTTAATCTCATTTACTGATTCGTTGATTCATTTGCGAAAAGTTTATTGTACGTATATACAGATATGGGATTGGGAAAATCAAACGGAGCCCCTAGGGTTAATGGATTGGTTCGGGAGTTTTTGGAGTAGAACTTCCAATGCGGTGGAGTTCACCGCTGGGGAGAAATCAGGATCATTGAATAGCTTGGTGGCGGATCTGATGGTGAAGAGTTCATTATCATTTTCCAGGAAATTTTCGGGCCGGATTTATTCGAAGAGTATTAGCATTGATTATATTGGCGGCAGAGGCGGCCGCGGCGGCGGTTTGTTGAATTGTTGGGAGGGTAGGGGAAAAGAGGAGGATATTGGCGGAGGAGGAAGATGCAGCTGCACTTCTCACCTAGCATGAGAAGTATAACAATATCTTCGAGCAGCACCGCAGGAAATGGCAATGGAGGAGGCGGAGATTTGATGAAGATCAAGGTCGCAGCTCGTCATATTTCGTATCGCACGCTCTTCCACACCATTCTGATACTCGCATTCTTGTTGCCGTTTGTGTTCATTCTCACCGCCCTTGTCACACTCGAAGGTGTCAACAAGTGCTCCTCGTTCGGTAATTTCCCCTCATTTTCCTTTCTCCTCGGTCTCTGATTGATATCTTGTTGCCATGACCGGTTTAGTTATGATGTTACTTAGATCTTATGATGCTAGATTTATAAAATGGAATTGGTTTAGGTGAATGGGTTTAAACGTTAATTTGGTTATGACATTTGAAGATGTATAGATCGATGTGGTATCTGAACTTTGATTTATTCTGTTCTTGCTGGAGTTCTTATGCTCTTGTTAATAATGGGTAAGCTGAAATAGTTATACAGAAACTACTCATTGATGTGAATAGGATCACAAGATGAATTAACAATCAACAGGATAGGTCGAGCTTTGGGTAGCAGCTGCTGATCTTGTTTCAGCAGTATTCGTCTGTGCAGCTCTTGCTAGGATTGCAGGCCTTGTTTTCATATTCTTCTTTCAAAAAAAAATTTGAACATGAAAAGAATTTAATCCAGGACATAGCTATTTGTTGAGTTTTATTTGAACTAATAGGATGTCCATCCTAATTTAAGTAGTTTTGTGAACCAGTTTTGCATGCATTTTAGTATCTCCTTTTCATTCTTCTCCATTGTGGCAAGCCATCATATTATTGAATAGCGAAGACTAAGTCTGAAGTTCTGGTACTGGCTTAAAGCTTAAAATGTTTGTGGCTATCAACCATACACGTAAATGGTTGGTTGTTAATGAGCGTCTAACATGTCTCTGTTTGCATGTATACTTACCTAGGAGGCACAAACATGAACTAGCAACATTCTCTTGGCCTTTTACAAACTTTACAGTTTATATTTAACTGATAACAAAAAAGGAATCGAAACAGAAAACTAGTGAAGAAATGATTGACTTGGTGTAAAAACGTACTAGTTGTGTCATTTTATTACCTGCCTGCACTCCTGGCTCTTGCGTTCTTATGTGCTTTTTATATCATTTCCCCCTATTTCATCCAAATCTCAAGTTATGCAGTTCCTTCAATACCAAAAGGTTATTAGATCATTTTTTTTTTTAAATTTAATGGTCTCAGATTTGCTTTTCTATCGATTTCAGATTGTTTGGGACGACGGTTGGGGCCAAAGCTTCTTGGCAGAACTGATGATTCTGGGGTAACTTATATCATTTTGACACTTGTATTGAGTTGATTACATTATGATGCAATATTGACACAATTACTTGTACAGTTATACTGACAATCCAATTTTAATAACATTGCTGAAACTTTATATTGTTATTTCTGTGACAGAGGCTGGTCAAGGACTTCGTTAAAGTCTTGAATCTAGTGAACTCTGAGAAAGTACCTGATAATCTAAAGCTCCCTGACACTTTTAATCAACTAGTTTCTGAAATGAAAAACAAGAAGTACAGTTCGAAGGAGTTTGCTTTGATTTTGAAAGGAATGGTAAGTGTTCTCTGACCATTGTCCACTTTCTCTCATATCATAAATTAACTAGTTTCTGAAATGAAAAACAAGAAGTACAGTTCGAAGGAGTTTTGCTTTGATTTTGAAAGGAATGGTAAAGTGTTTTCTGACCATTGTCCACTTTCTCTCATATCATAAATTCACTTCGGCTTCATTTGATTGATGGATTTGAACCTATGGATTTCAAATCCTTACACTCCTATTTTAAGCTATTCTTTGAGTAATGGTGGTTGATTTCAAATCCATCCTACATAGAGTCACTCGAAATCATTCTCCAAAATCATCTCCTCAAATCCAAATCCTTCAATCCAAATGCAATCTTATATATTGTTGTACTTAATCCACCAGTCCTGCGTCCAGCACTATTTTGCTGATTTCACATTTGTGGAGTTATGCATTCACTTAAGTTAAAGTTGCCACAACTTTTTGATGATCTAGATTGTTTTTGTTCACACAAGGATATGCTATGATGAGACCGAAAATAATTTTGCAGTGGCAAATATTTCTGACAAATGTAATATGTGGGTGCCTCTTAATAACAATAAGTTTTGATGGCTAAAGGGGAAGATTCTTTTCTTTCATTTTTTCCCCTTCAGAACGGTTTTGGTGAATTTAAAAATTTGTCTTCACCATCTCATCCTATTGTGATCAGAGGATAGTTGTTTTTCTGGCATCCTTCCAGTTTAATTAACGCCTATGGATGTATAACCGATGCTTTGACAAGAATTGCTGAACCTCGAAATTTTTAACGTAATTAACATGAATTGCCTGACTGAGAAAGTTATATCATTGCATGTCCCATGTTAGTTTTACGTTCTTCGGATTCATTTAAGAGAGCTTTGTTTCGCAAGTTATTGCTTTAGTTTAATTTTTTCTTTTTTTTTTTTTTTTTGCCCAACAGATGGAGAGGTCTGAAAGGGAGATTAGGGAGTCCAGGTTCGCTGAGCTGATGAATAAACATTTTGCAGCTAGTGCAATTCCTAAGGCCATTCACTGTCTCTCATTGAGGCTGACCGATGAGTATTCTTCTAATGCTCATGCGCGCAGGCAGTTACCTTCTCCAGAGTTACTTCCTTTGCTATCTGACAACTCCTACCATCACTTTGTGTTGTCAACAGATAACATTCTTGCTGCTGCAGTTGTTGTGACATCTGCTGTCCAGTCATCTTTAAACCCTGAAAAGATTATTTTTCATGTCATAACCGACAAGAAAAATTATGCAGGAATGCATTCATGGTTTGCCTTAAATCCTATGTATCCTGCTATAGTTGAAGTAAAAGGTATTCATCAATTTGATTGGTTAACAAGAGAGAATGTCCCAGTTCTTGAAGCTGTGGAGAACCACTATGGAATACGGAATTACTACCATGGAAATCACATTACCGGGGCCAATCTTAGTGATACAAGCCCGCGAACATTTGCCTCAAAATTACAGGCTAGGAGTCCAAAGTATATCTCATTGCTCAACCATCTTCGTATATACCTTCCAGAGGTAATCAGTTGAAATTGAACATTTAATTTTCCATGTGGTGTCAAACTTTTATTTGGATCAGATTTATTCTGAAACAGCTTATGATAGTTGAGAGTGATGAGTGATCTCCATTACGCAACCATCAACGGTAAGGTTGCAGTATGCCATTGGACAAAATACAAACTGCCTATTATCATTCTCAGCTTTTATAAATCTGGCCCGGTAGGTTCAGAAGCAAAAAAATAAAACACTGGAAAGTCCAAATTAGCAGGGGGGAGGAAGATTGTATGATCCAATTATATATGAGCAAATTGAGGCAAATAATATAGTTCCCAATTCTTGCATATAGCTAACCAGGGCCTTAAGATGAAGCTTGGACTTTTGATGTATATGTTTTAGTCATCAGCTCTTCTTCCTAGGTTTTAGTAAATAAATTAATTTCTAATCCCTCAATTCATTATTTTCCGTGTTCCATCATGCTTGATTTGTCTTGAACTTGCAAGTACTTGATTAAGAGCTCTTTCCTGTTATTATGGAGAAAGAGCTCGACTGATACATGATCCAAGTATAAACCTTTGTCAAATAATACGAGTATGCTTTTCTCTTTGTCTGCATGAGTATAATTTTTTCCTGGCACACTTTCCATTTTCATAACCAGCTGCTTCTTGTTAGATTATAGCTTGGATTGAAAATTGGTTCCATATCATTTTTTTTGGTATTTTTCTTAATGTTTTGTCGTGTTCTGCAGCTATTCCCAAACCTCGAGAAAGTGGTTTTTTTAGACGATGATGTTGTAATTCAGCGGGATTTGTCTCCTCTCTGGGAAATCAACCTTAATGGAAAAGTTAATGGAGCTGTTGAAACTTGTAAAGGCGAAGATGAGTGGGTTATGTCTAAGCGGTTTAGGAACTATTTCAACTTCTCTCATCCACTTATAGCAAGAAATTTGAATCCAGATGAATGTGCATGGGCGTATGGGATGAATATCTTTGACTTACGAGCATGGAGAAAAACAAATATTAGAGATGCTTACCACACCTGGCTTAAGGAGGTACATTAAACTTCCCTTTCAATATATTTAGTCAGTCATCTGTCTTAATTAATTTTTATGTATGGCTTTTACTTATTTTGTTTAGTTCAAAGGGAATGTTTGTATAAGAAAAAGGTTCACCATCTGTGTCAGCAAACGGCGCAGATCTTTACGCAGCTATTAACTGTATTCTCATTATAGTCATTACTGTGTAAAATCTTCAAATCTTTCAGTATGTGTTACGTGAGGGTACGGTCCTCACTTCTCTTTCTCTCTCTCTCTCCCCCCCCAAAAAAAAAATTTTCAAACCCTAGAATTACTAGTGATTTTCAAGTTGTGTGGTTTTTTCTATTTCTTGTACCATTTAACCTTATTGACCTGCGTTAACATGTTTTTACATAGTTGATGAGCCCAATGTTCAATATGTGTGCTAGTCCTCATTACCTCTTAGCTCTTACACTTATATTATTCCTACTGGGGTTGTTTGTTTTAGCAGAATCTGAAGTCAAACCTGACATTATGGAAACTTGGAACCCTTCCTCCTGCTTTAATTGCATTCCAAGGTCATGTTCACCCAATCGACCCCTCATGGCACATGCTTGGGTTGGGCTATCAGAATAAGACCAACGTCGAAAATGTGAAAAAGGCGGCAGTGATTCACTTCAATGGGCAGTCAAAACCATGGTTGGAGATTGGTTTTGAGCATCTCCGGCCTTTTTGGACCAAGTATGTTAACTACTCTAATGATTTTATTAGGAATTGCCACGTCCTAGAGTAGTATCAACCAACGCAGCCAAATGATGGGACAAAGTATTAAAGGATTATGGTTAAAAGCCTCTTAGAATGTATAGAAATTTGTCGATATTTGGTTGAGCAAGAATATGAGAGAAAGCCTGTTCAAAAATGGTGGCATATTCGCTGCCGTGCCCCCAATTTCTTGAAGAAGACGACCTTTATTACTCGGTTAGTCTGTAAACTAGCGGTTGTTCATCTATTTTATGGTTGGACTAAGGACCTTAATTTTTTACGGCATATTTCGTAGAGCTTGGAAGGGAATAATGGTATACGCTCTCTCGGCAATGCATATCAGTGCATGAGAGGACAGATTTAGGTTGCAGGTCTTCTGTAAGGCTCCCACTCTGGCCCCATTGGCCGCATAGATCATTCATTTCCCTTTATTTTGTTATTCATTTTCTGTTCAGATTTTTTTGTTGCAATTCCTCCATTTTTCTTTATTCCCTTTTACTGATGTTATATATTCATGGTGATTCTATTGGGTAGGTTGTGGAGGTTGTTTACGGGAACCTGATTAGAGAACAACATAGGTGACATGTTGGAATCTCGTGTATGATTTGTGCTACAAATTTTAGATTGTGCAGATTATTCTTTTATCAAATTTCAGAATTCAATCTCAGTTTTTTTGGTTTCTTGTATGCTTTATGCCTTGTAGCTCAATTATTTTAAACAGGTAAAAATGTTGCTTGTATGGTTATGTTTCTATGGTATATTTCCAGTTCCTAGTGTCGGAAAATGAATTTTGAGAATTATTGATTTTTATGGGACAATTAAGAATGTGCCTGGATGAATGAATGCAAATGAAATTTTATATAGGTTAAGAAATGAGAATATGTTTGGTTGAGAGAATTTTGAATACGAAAGCCGTGACAAAAATGGAATTATGTTTGTTTATGTTTTGTTGGGTGTATATTTTCAAAAAAAAGAAAAGTAGTATATAATAATTTGAAAAAATGATAGCGGTGAGACCCATTTTGAATAGATAATCCATATGTAAGATATTATATTTGTAAGATGTGTAGGTGATGTGTCCATTGGATTGATTTAGTTTGAAACTGATATTATATTGAGTGGATATAAGGGGCACTGGATTTGAATGATTCGAGGGAGATTAATGATTGATAAGTGATATGTTAGGTTTGAGAATTAGTGTTAGGTTTGAGAATTAGAATGATAGATTAGGAGTATTATTTTATGTGAAGACGAGAAGAGGAGTGGACAATATGTAATAAAAAAAATGGGATAATTACAAAAACACCCTTGAGGTTTGGGTTAATTACCAAAAAACCCAGAGATTTTTGAAAATTACAAAAAACCCTTGAGGTTTGATTCCTTCTTACATTTCCCCCATTCATAAGCAAAAAAATATATCAAAAACCACTTGATATTTATAAAAATACTACAGTTACCCCCTTAAATTTAACACATAATCAAACCAGATGGAGTTTTTTGTAATTTTAAAACATCTCTGAGTTTTTTTGTAATTTGCCCAAACCTCAGGGGTGTTTTTGTAGTTACCCCTAAAAAAATTGATAAACAAACACGTGATTTTGGTATAATCCAGGAAACGATTCTCGTTGTGGTGTTTGTATAGTTGGGCAACAAAAAATCTATCGTAGTGTAAAGTTAGGTTCCTAATCCATAAATCCATTGTGTTGATGCTTATATTTGTTCAACAAGGAATAAGATGCCTAAATAACAATTGGGAAATAAAAAGGATGGAATAAAATGCATTTTCTTAAAATTGTCGAACAAGACTCTTGGTCGGTGCTCAGCTGGTTGAATTTAGAGTACATTATATTTATATAGAGATTTTCTATCGTCTTTTTCCTCACAAATGTGCCATATTTATACAATTACATTGAGTGGACTAGCAATTATTATATCTACAATTTGAGTGGGACACTTGTCATTCCCTTGTTGTACATAGCCTGCATGGATGACAAATATTAAATATTATTTTCTGTGTTATCTTGATGTGGTACTGCCAGATGGCAGATGTCGGCCACTGGAGTTTCTGCCTGGTCGTCGTTGACTTTTCAGGATGGAGCTCCTTAGTTCTGACATCGATCTTCTTCTCGGCTTGGCTCTGGTCGGCTTGAAGTTTCTTCTCGGCATCAGGTTCTGATCGGTCCACGTAGGCAGGTATTGAATTGCCACTTGTACATGTTTGTCCAGCTCTGCTCGGACATCACCAATGGCCCCCAAGTTCGAGACTAAGGAAGGGGCGTACGGAGATGGGCTCGAACTTGCAAGAGAGAGAAATTTCAAGTGGAGCTGATAAGAGTGACACACGTCATCGTCATTATTGTCATAATGGTGGCATTAAATGCATGTAATAGTGGGTTGGCACGTGTCGACTTGTGACTGGGCCGCAGGGACATGGTTATCGAAGCAACGCGCCTTTTCAAAATCATTGGATATAAATAGGTGCCTTCAGTCATTTTCATTCACTTTCATTGCGAGAATTTACTTTTTACTAAGAGAAAAGCACAGAGTCGAAGCTTTAGTTGTCCTCGAGCAGATAGTCTTCTTGGATTTTACTAGATAATTTCCTTATTTTTCTTTAATCATGTCTGGTTCTCAATCTGATAGCCAAAAAAGAGAGCATAGTGTAGAGGTCCCAGTAGAAAATCCCCCTACCTGACATTGAAGTGTCTCAAGAAAATGACAACGTTGTAGAGATCTCGGACTCGGATAGGGAAACCGAGCAACAAAGGTCGTAGGGGGAGGAAATTTTATCCCCAACTCCCCTTGTAGCTGTGCGAGGAGGAAAAATATATGGTCGTGAGGATTTGCCCTTAGGACCTGGCGGAGCAGGGGGCTGAGTAGGGATCAAGGCATTGGGTCTTCGACTTCAGGCCCATGAACCGAAATAGTGCAGGATCCAGGTCGAAGGCCTCCAAAGAATACTGGTAAAGAGGTCACAAATACCAAAATGAATGGGATTCCTTGCTGCTGCTTTAGGCCGACCTGGATGCTTACAAAGGACGGTTTTTGATTTCTCCCAAAGTAAATTTTTGGCTGCCGAAGTTGACGAGGTGCCAGAACATCTGCCAGGGTGCACAACAAAGTACTACCGAAGCCTTTACTTTTGGCTAAGGTTCCCATTGCCGAGATTGATAACCAAATGGTTTCGAAGGTAGAAAATTCCCTTGGCCCATGTCCACCCTCTTTCTCAGGGAAGATTAATCGTCATTCTCATTCTCTTTCATCAGCACAAGTTCCCTCGGCCGACCTTCAATGAGATCAACTAGCTACTTCTCTGGAAGGCTACACCAACCAGACTCTAGGGTAGACCATTCGGGTGGTATTATATGGTGACCAGGCCAAGGTACCTAGACAACGTGGTTGAAGGTCTTCCCGGGTCTCTGAAAGATTGGAAAGACAAGTGGTTCTACGTCGGTGGGGACTAGATGAGCTCGGGAAAAGATGACGAGCTATTTCTTGCTCCTCCCATTAGTTTTACATATAATTGGCGTAAGTTTCAATCTTGGTTCATTCTTTCGCATAAAATTTTAATCGCCCATTATCTGTTTCATGTGCAGAAAAATGTCCTCGCGAGAAGCTCTCCGAAGAGTTTTTGGAGAGACTCGAGAAAATAAAAAGGGACCCAAAGGAAAGTTGGAACATCAACATTTTTACTGCAGATTTTAACTTGGTTAGTGTTGGTCTCGTGATACTCGAAATATGCTTGTGTATTTGAAATATTTGTAAGTGTCGATACTTATTTTCGCTTTTTGCACAACTCCTCCTCCAGATATCGAGATGTTGGATAGGCTGAAAAAGGCGCAACAAAGGGCTGCCAACTCGACTAAGGTGACTCCGAGCAGTGGAAGAAAATCCAACTCGGGAAGAAAAAGCGGGCCCCAGAATAGGGAAAGCCTTAAGAAAACGAAAAGGGTCTGGGATTGAGATCCCTAGACTACTTTGATGTTTTTGCTTATTATCTAACACTTTATGGTTTCATATTTCTTTTGAACTGCTTATGTGGTTGTATATATTATGTCTTCTTTTGATGTTTTGCTCTGATATTGTTTGAGTACTAATCGTTTTCTTCAGATCTTACGTGTATATGGAAGTGTTCTGCCATATGCATCAACACTTTTTGAAAGAGGGTGATATTTGATTTCGGGGGAGAATTTTTTTTCTGGAAACTCTGATTTTCTAACTGAGGGGGAGTTACTTGTTTTCTGAAATCTTATGAAAGATTCTTGTTTTCTAAATCCTATTTTGATTTCAAATGGTTTTGTCCATGAACGCAAAAAGGGGGAGATTGTCGGATCGTGTATTTTGCACAATTCAATTATTTTTCCTAGTTTCCTAGTTTTTGTTTCATAGTTTTTCGTCCATCTTTTATTTTCATAGAGATCTGAATAGTTTACATTCATACTTTTTGGATGAGTTGTTATACACTTCTAAATATACTCATATATAGGAATTTTAATAAGTTTTGTATTAGTCATTCAAGTTGAGATCTGCAACCGATACAATCAATTAGTGGATTATTTCGCCTGCTGGCACGTTTGCAAATATATTTTTACTTGCAGACAAATATTTATCTCAATGTTCTTATTATCCGTTGTGAGTTGGTATAAGTGTGACTGACACTTATAGCAACAATATGTTGTATGCGTTTTATCCTTGAACATTGGAACCTTTAAAACTTTTAAGTATTTTTGGTTGCATCTGCAAGCAACGTGAAGCTACTTACTTTAATTTATGAGTTGTATCATTCGAAATTTCTCCAACTCATATTTTGTCATCATTAGAGGAGATTCTCCAATGATTATATAAAAAATTGTTAAAGTAAGCAAATTAATCGAACCTAAATAGTCAACTATATGTTTCTTGAAAATTTAAATAATATATGATAGAGGCAATGTGTGATACAACCTACATTAATATACATCATATGATTTCACAACCATGTCCACGTGACGTAAATATCGGATCGTGTCAATCGATTTCACCTTTAAGTTTTATTTGGAAGTCATAAGGTGAAATATTGAATAATCGAATGATTTACAATTGTACTAAGATAGTACCCACCTAATTGCCATGGGATCATGAGCCATACATTCTTTTCCAAAAACTTCTATAGTTTTAGAAGAAGTGATTTATTACAGAAGAAATATAAGTAATGAGATTCGGAAGTTGGTAGTGTGCTTGAAAATTAAATCAAAAGTTGAGAATGAGGAGTTGAGAGTGTTTGGTGAAAAAGTTGTAAAAGTAATTATTTATTTATTAAATTCAATCTAGAAGCAGAAGCAAAATGTAAAACATTTCTCTCCTGACTTTTAGATTTCAATTAAATGAAGCAGAAACGTTGGCACTTGCAAACACTAAAAACTGTAATCTATTTCTACCCATGAAGATTTTAATGCTTAAGTACTAATCATGTGATAATTGTAATTTCCAGATATTTGAATTATTAGTTTAAACACCTTTACAAAGTATCATTTTCAGAAACATCTCATCGAACCTTGATTTATTATTTTAAATCATGATTGCTCTTTGGCATCTCTCTCTTTAATTGTAATAGCTCTGACTTTAATTATTTTACTATTTCTTGTTTTCAAGGGCCACGTTTAAGCTCTTCCACATTTTAAATACATATTGATAAAGTTTTATAAACTGCAGGACTCTGTAAACCTGAATTTCTTAATCAATTATAAAGCAAAACCTAAGAAATTAAATTCCTTCTCCAAAGATCAGCTTTTCTCACATACAAACACATACATTAATGCATACATACATCTACGAAAATATGGAAGATGAAATTCATGAAGTGCAAACCTTGATATTTCCAGCTCTTGTATGTTTAATATTATTCTTGTTTTGGTTGTGTAAATTACCTGGTACAAACAAAAACTTACCCCCTTCGCCCCCGAAGCTGCCAATATTCGGAAATCTCCATCAACTGGCGGGCTCATCATCGTCTCACCATACTCTCCACTCCTTGGCCCAAAAACACGGCCCACTAATGCTTCTTCACTTGGGCAGTGTCCCCGTGCTTATCGTTTCCTCGGCTGATGCAGCCCACGAGATTATGCGAACTCATGATCTCACCTTCTGTGACCGGCCCAAATACAAGGCCTACAACAAACTCCTCTATAATTGTAAAGATGTATCCGTTTCACCTTACGGTGAATATTGGAGGCAATTGAAGAGCATTTTTGTCCTCCACCTCCTCACTAACAAAAGGGTCCAATCTTTCCGTTACATAAGGGAACAAGAAACGACCATTTTCGCGAAAAGGATCGTACAAGAATCCGCTTCATCAGGTGGTGGTCCAGTGAGTTTGAGTCAAATGTTTTCCGAGTTCACGTACGATGTAATTTGTAGATCAGCTTTTGGCAGGAAATACAGTGACTCGGAAAATGGGAAGAAATTCCGAAAGTTGATCATGACGGAGTTCGTGGACCTGTTGAGGACTTTAAGTATTGGAGATTTTGTTCCGTGGCTTAGTTGGATTAGTCGCGTTAATGGTTTGGACAAGAGAGTGGATAAGGTTGCCAAAGGAGTGGATGATTTCCTAGAGGGTGTCATTCAACAACACATGGAAACTCCTCCCAAACCGATGTTTGATGGGGAAAACTTTGTTGATATTATGCTTCAGTTTTACAATGATCACACTTCGGGTGTTTCAATTGACAAAGATATCATCAAAGCGTTGATTTTGGTAAGTTATTTATGCATTTTTATTTATTTTTGCTGTGAATTAAGGGGTAAGTTCAAAAATGGCCTTTTTCCAAGTTTTAGTTACAAGAATGGCCTTCACTATTAAAAGAGTTCAAAAATATATTGAAATTTCCATTATACCCTTTATAACAAATAAGGAAATAAATGATTAACTTCGTTCCAGATTTCACAGAATATGAACACTTTCAATTTCTATACCCTGTTTCATTCGTGGTATTGTTACACCTACTTAGATCCAGTCTCCATATGGAGGTTTTAAAAAATCATGTCAGGTTTCCAGCCGATAAACTTAATAGGTTATAGAATTAAAGATGTTCAATTCTGTGTTATCAGTTCCAAACTAAGGTTTACATGTGAAAATGGAAATAGTCCATTACGACCATATCAGGCCCAACATGCTTCCGTAAAATTAATAAATCCCTTAAAATGCATACATCTTTTGACCGAAACAACACCGGGTTAAGTGGTTCGCAACACCACCAGTCGGAAAATTACTGCCCTCAGATCGTTTGACAAACAGCTCCTCACTGTTCAACCTCACCCTCAGGGAAGATGATCTGCAAGTTATCCGACTCCTTCAGAAACCGCTCAGCACAACCTTGGTTCGTTTCCTACTCCAAGGCGTAAATGTAATTCTTCAAAGGGAATTGATCAATAGTACATTATGAACACATGTTAAACAAACAACCTTTATTTTATTAAGAACTTAAGGAAAATTTATTACATCAGTAATCTCCTTTTGGGAGGAGAAAACTTGTTTAGCCTCTCATAAAGGCTATCACACTCTTGTACATAAATTAAAAAACTAAACTCTAAAACTGAAAAAACTCTCTGAAATTCAAAACACTCAATAATATTACAGAAGAAATTTTATTGTAGAAGACTAAGGGAAATGTTCGATGCCTTTAGCCTTCTTCAAATCTTGACATTTATAGAGGTAGAAGACCTCTATGTTCTGTATTATTGCCCCTTAGTGGAGGTCTCTTTCATCCTTGAATTATTGCTCCACTTGCAGCAATTAGTTGGCATCCCACTCATCTTCACACGGGTTGGGCCTTCTCTTGTCTGGTATCCGAAGTTTTTTATGAAAACTTCCAAATCATGCTGACTCGTCCTTCGTCTTTTAGTAACTTGGACGACATCTTTCATGGACCCACTTTTCATCTTTTTCCTGAGTGGATTGTTACCTGTCTGGAGTCACATGTCTCCACTGACTTTGTTGGAGAATCTACTTTTTTGGTGGTCCCCGAAACTTTGGATACTTTTGTGACTTTTCTTCTCTGTCGATGGGTCTTCTCCGATCGACTTTTGGCCGGAATCCTTTGCCAAATTCCGGTTCCTTCTGGTTTCGACATTCGGGACAGATCCAAAGTTCCCAATGGCCTATGTGAGCCATATTGCAATATTTCCGGCGAGTTTTTTTACTCCCCGACATCTTGTTTTCCCACAGAAGATTTCTTTTCTTTTCGAATAGGTCTTCTGCGAATCTTGTAGTTTTTCCCGTCATAGTATTCAATAGGAATGATCCGTTCACTGAATTTTGATAAAACTTGAATGGAAACTTGACTTTGTCCATCTCAGTGAGACAGACCCACAATCCCCACGCCCTTCTTGTTGTAATTTGATCTTCAGTGAAGGTCCTGGCCAATTGTACTTCTTCTGAATTAGCCTCCTTGATATTTTTGAAGGCTCTTTTATCTAGTCGTCGAAGCCTGATATAATGGAAGGCTTCATGTCCACCTTTTCCGACGGCGTCTGTTGTTGCACTTATGAAATACGGCTCCAATGTATCCCCTCGTTTTAGGCTGTCATTGTTGGACCAACACTCGTACACTGCTTTCTGGATCCATTGTGGTAATTTTGTGATCTCCGGGAAGCCTGGTGAAGTAGTATAGATCGAGGCCAAATCCCCAAACTTGTACCACCTCTTCACTTCTTCAGTGGTGAAATTTGGTAACATCCAAACCTTGGATATTTTCGGAAACATCAATCTTTATTTTTTTCGAGATATTCCTTGCACCGTGTCGGTTTCTCCCAATTACCGGTATTCCCGCCAAGAAGAAGAAACTTTAATCTCGTTAATATCAACCTTAGAAGTGCCCATCATAGGCCTAAGATTGATCTCTTCGCCTTTACCCCGGACATGCTTTGGGTTGATGTGATAACTCGGGATTTGACTCGGAGTATCGCTTTTCCTTGGGCCAACATTTACGTCGACTTAGGACTTGTGCTAGAGTCTTGGAATCCTCTGCTACTGAGTTGGGGCCCTATGCTCTTAAACGCTCCGTTTGCTTATTAGCGGCCGGATGAGTGGCCTTGAAAATGCCGTTCTCAATCGAGAGTGAGACCGAACACATGCTCGTATACGATCGGTTACTTTGTCCCGATCATTCCTTTGTAGTTTCCCGGCCAAATCAACATTGATGACCAGGGTATCAAATTCTCGGAGTAGCATTTCCAGCTGGTCTCCAAGATGTCTTAATGCCGTGAGGATGGAATCAGCTTCAATTCCCTCCATCTCTGTTAGAAAATCTGCAAGAACATTTTCATGAGATTTTATAATGACAATATCATAATCATAATATTGACATTCATCTTGCCATCTAAGTATCCTAGCTTTTTCTGGTTTTGATTCAATTTTGTTTTTCAGAAAAGCTTTGACACTTGAATTATCAATTTTTAAGATAAACTTTTTAGCCAGTAGAAATAAAGGCCATCTTTTGAAAGCCTTTCTGATTGCAAAGAATTCTTTCTCGTTGATATGCCACCGTGTTGCTTCACTGTCTGTAAATAGATCGCTGCAATATCTGCATGACACTTCTCCGTTTGGTGTGGCTTTTGTAAGAACTGCTGCCCACCAATAATCATTGGCATCTGTGTAAAGAACCAGTTCATCTTCATCCTGTGGAATAGCAAGTTTAGGAAGCTTTTTGCAAACTTCTTTAAGCTGCTTAATTCCCTCTTGATGTTCATTCTCCCATTTGAATACTGCATCTTTTTTAAGCAATGGGCTAAACACCTTCCTGTAATGTGTTAGATTGTTTATAAACATTTCAGCAAAATTGACAACTCCAAGAAAACTCTGAACATGCTTCTTGTCTTTCAGTGTATCTGGAAATTCATGTATCTTTTCTACAATATGACTTTGTAGGATGATTCCAGATTCATCGATTTCAATTCCGAGGAATTCAATCTGTCTTGTTGCAATCACTGCCTTCTTTTCCGAAAGCACTAATCCTTCCTGTAAGTCCAAGCGGCTACGATAATCTAGAGGGGGGGTGAATAGATTATCTCCATCTTTTCGATTTCGCCCTCTTTTTTGAATCAATTACGCCAAGACAATAATAAAGGTGCGGAATGTAAACAACACGCGTTGATTTATAGTAGTTCAACCCACCTAGGGCCTAATCTACTACCACCCCAAAGATATCCTGGATGGATTTCAAAAAGAAAAAGAATTTTATTAATTACCAAAATTAATACAAATTCAACTTACAACACCTTGAAGAGCACCACACTCTTCTTCAACACCACCTTTGGAGATTACCACAATCTTCCTTCAACGGCACCTTGTGAAGATTACCACAATCTTCAACCTTGAAGAATACCAAATTCTTCAATACCTCAATAAAAAGATCACCACAATCTTCTTGCACCTATCACCTAGATCATCCAAGTGTGTTCTTACCACCAGAACACTCACAATGATATCTTGTGTTGAATGATAACCAAAAATCAAGATTACAACTCAATAATGAATATTACAATTTGAGTGCAAAGTGTAATCAACAATAGCCTAGACCTCAAGGATGTGAAAGTGATAAGCTAGGGAAAATTTACAACAAGAATAATAACAATGAAGAACAAATATTTGCTTGAAGTGTATCTTGTTGTGTTGTATCTCAATGGTTGTCATTGGTTGCTCCAAAACTTCCTCTATTTATAGGAGATGATTGATCAAGCATATGCTCCTCTTGGGGATTGAAAATCTACAGAAAAATACAATTAAAATCAAGAATATAGCTGTTAGAAATCAATCCCACATTTTAAGGAAATATATCTGCTGTCAAACGATCATATTTTTGCTGTCAAAGCACAGGGCGACCGGTCGCACAAAAATAGAGATTTGAAAATAACACAGACAAAAACAACAGGGTGACCGGTCCAAGGGGTCTGCGACCGATCGACCCCTACAAGGACCGGTCCCTCTTGATATAAATGCAGGACTTGAAGTTTCTGTTTCAATCGAAACTCCTGTGCACGGTTGTGACAGTGTCGGTGTCGACCGGCCGACGAACCACAGCCGACCCCCTGACGACCCCCGACCCCCTGGACGACCGGTCGACCTGCATATTCCGACCTCAGTCTCATTTTTTTCTTACAATGTACTCTTCAGGTACGGGTTGCCCTATAGGGCGATCGGTCGACCTCGAGACAGAAATGTTGTCCAATTTTTATCAAAAATAAAGCTTAAGAAATACTCCGAAAATATAGTAAAAACATTTTAAACTAATCGGAAGTATTTAGACAACATTTACAAACCTTGTTTTGAGGTAAAAACATATAAACATAAAATCATTAGAAGTGTTGTCCAATTTTATCTAAAGTAAAACTTGAAGACATACTCCGGAAAATATTAAAACCATTTTAAATCATTTATGAGTATTTGGACAACAATTAAAAATATTATTTTGGTGTAAAAATAAAATCATCAAAATTAATATAAAAATATGTATCAAACAATCTCCCCCTTTTTGATGATTACAAACCAAAATAATTTTTACAAAAAATAGGAGATCAATTTTAGAAATAATTTTCCGATAAAAACATTTGACCGTTAGGAAGCAACTAAAATTTCCACAATATAAAAGCAACCAAGTAAGGGAGTAAATATATTCAATAATAAGTACCAGCTCCCCCTATCAACAAGCACATCAATAATAATGTAAAAGCGGTTATCCATAAGCTAAAAGCTTTAGCTTTTACAATTTGTTCAAGAGCTTATAAGCTCCCCCTGTCACAAAACATCATTAGACAATTATATAAGTCCATCAAGCAACAATTGGACTAAAAATAAATCACAACTTATGGCTTTTATGAGCCATAGCTTATAGCTTTTATAACAAGCTTTTATTAGCTTCTTTGAGCTAATGAGCCAATTTCTGTTTCTCCCCCTTTGGAATCATCAAAAAGAATGTTAAGATGATAAAAACATCATTTATCAAAGTGCGCCAACAATTCGTTTTATCAACCATGAAATAGTTAAGCTTAGAATCCAAGGGAAAATTAGAGAAATGTATCATAAGAAATCCGAAAGCTCATTAGTTAGCCAAAAACATGATCTCAAGAAGATTTTAAGACATTGAACATAAGAGATTCATGTATGTGATGAGATTTTTATTGAAGCATTATAACGAACACTTGGCGGGCGTCAAAAATTTGAAAAAGATATATATATAGCCCTTGTAAATGAAATCAAGTCAAGTTGTTCATACCATCACCAAAAGCAATTTTCAACATGTATCCAACAAATAATAGGCATAAACAAAGTAAATTCTCAAGGGTTCAACCCAATTGAGATAATTTAGCCAAAGAGAGATCAAGGCATTACCAATGCCATCAAGCAAAAATAAAGAGCCATTAAGAGATACATGTCAAGTATCAAACAATGCATATTAGACATTACAAATGTCCCAAAATATCCATCTAAGCAAAATAATTAAAGCATCTCAAATGCATTTAAGCAAAAATTAAAAAGAAGCACTTTTACCATCAAGTACTTCATACCAATATCAAACAATGCTAAATTATACTATTCTTACCATCAAATACTCCATCAATATCATGATCACCCACAAGTCATTATCAACTTGTAATTTTAACTCTTTCAAGAAAACAAGCAAATCTCATTAGTACGAAAGAGTTTTACAAAAGTTCATAAAAATACAAAGCAACATGAAAGAAAATGCTAAAAAGTGAAGGGGTGGGGAACATCATTCCTCGTCCGAGGAGAAGCAAGATCCGGGAATAAAGTCTTTGATGAATTTCTTCAACTTGCCGATTGATTTTTGCATTTTGGAGGTCTTTTGCTCCAAAGCCTCATACCTTGCCTCATGAAAAGCCCTTAAATCATCAAACTCGGCTTGAGTGTACCTCCTAAGCGGTTGAGCACCGTTATTACCCTCCGGATTGCTCGGTTCGCCTTTCTCCGCCAATCTTGCGGCCTCGGCGTCATCAAAGTAGTCGTTAGGATCAGGGGAATCTTGACCTCTTCCTCTAGCCATTTTAGTAGGTCGGATGTCCATATTCTTGCGCATAGTGACCATTTGGGAGATGTTATCAATGTCAAAGTCATTTTGAAATACCTCCGAGTTACACTCCGACGAAGGTAGTCCCGATTGTATAAGAAGTTTACAAATCCAATTTCCCATAACCAACTTCTTATTACCTTGAGTGATGGACTCGATTAGACATTGAATAAGTATGGCGCCAAAATTGAGCGGTTCCCTCCTAGCAATCTTATATGTCAAAAAATAATCCATGTTGCTAGGCATTTTACCCGCCTTTCCACAAATACACAGTAGGCGACAATGACAGATAAAATACGGTGCTCAAGTGTCATCGCCAACAGAGAATATTTTGGCCATACGCCCAAATACGTCTTAACTTCTTTCATAGACACCCCCAACATTTCATCATACCAAGTACCACAAGAGAAATAGTCCTAACCACCTTCTCTAACATGTAAAAGCCGACAAATATCATTAGGAGTCCATCTAAAATGACGACCCCTTACAAACGAATTTACGGCAATTGGCTTCCTTTGATTATCATATTGCATCCACATATTAGCATAGAAGAGTTGGATAATATCATCATCATATAAGACATAAGCATGCTCCCATAAAAACATCCAACCTTGCTCCTCAAAGAATCCTCTAATAGTAGGATATTCAATTGTAAATGTATTAAAACGACACATTTTAGTCCGAGCAATCGACTTTTCTCCCATTCCCGAATCTTCATAGTACCATTCCGCATATTTATTGATGAAATTAAGAACATTGTGGGAATGAGGAGCTTGAGTAATAAAAGATTTCTTACCTTTCGCCCAACAGCAATTTTGGAGCGAAATTGTTCCGTGGAGCTCGGTAATTTGGGCCCAAGAGAGTACGGGATTTTGAACGTCATCACCTTCTTGAGCTATGTTTCTTTGGGCAGCTCGAATATCCCTTTGTTCGGCTTCTTCTTGCCGATTTCTCGAAGAACCCTCTCCGCCCCTTCTACGCTTGGAGATGGGATTTCGACTGGTGGAATTCTTTGGGGGAGCCATATATGTAAGATTCTTGTGAAAATAAGAGGATTAGCAACAAGAATCGTGAAAAATGATGAAGAATTGAAGAACTTATGAGAATGGAGGGTGATTATCGCTGTTTAAGGGTTTGGAGAGTTTTGAGCATCTGTTTCGAACAGAAAGAGCAGAACGATTTTAACCTGAAAAATTGGCCTGGGCGACCGGTCGAAGTGGGGTGCGACCGGTCGACGTGCAGGGCGACCGGTCGCCCCTGCTTTGACCGTCCCAGTGCAATTTTTCTTTCTCCAGAATTTTCCAAAATTCGATTTTTCACCCCAAAAGTTTTAAAACTTAGCAAAAAGATAATTTTGGACCAAGTCCAACAAATACGGGTTTCGGGAAAACATATATACGAGACAATCGAGACTTAATGAGTAGTGCCCTTTTAAGAGAAATTTGCAAAATCATTTAGGGGCACTTAAGGGGTTGAAATGAAATATCTTGAAAGATATGTGCATAAACATAATGTCGAGCTCGAGTGGACATACCTTGATAGTTTAAGAAACTTGATGACGAAATAGCCAATGAATATGAGATAAATATCCTACACAATTCTTAGACAAAATTTGCACAAAAGCACAAGTGTAGGCAAGTAATAGGAGATATCAAAAAAATACTTATGCTATAAAAATTCATAAGAGATAATAAACCACATAAGTCTAATTAAATGCACAAGAGTTTTAGAAATATCATGCAAGGTCTTCTTTTAAAAATTTTGAAAATATAAATAAGTTTTGAAGACCTTAATTTAAAATTAAATACATGAAAACTCATTTTGCAATTAAGACACAAATAAAAACATGCATAGAAATAGGATAAAATGCATATTTAAATGGGGAGATACGGTTTACCAATTACGTCATTTCCATGGGTTGTGTCTTTCCCATTGTTGATGATATATTCCCTTTGAGAAGTCACTTTGTTGATGATGACTTCTTTGATTACTCCATTTCCAAGGTTTGTTACCTTCCCATTGTTGATGGTCTCTTCTTCTTTGAAAATCATCTTGTTGATGATGTCTTTGCCATTTCCAAGGATTGTGTTCTTCCTATTTTTGATTATATCCTCTTCTTGGAAATTGACTTTGTTGAAAATGTTTTCTCCTTCTTTGATCAAATGAGATGTTCATTTGATGTTTCCTTGGTGGCATGAATTTTCTCTGATTATTATTTCGCCGGGTACCTAATAAAACATTATTTTGTGGTACCCTCAAGTGTTTGGGTCCTTTAGGATTAGCTTTGAGATTTTTAGGTCTCCAACAATAATTAGAGCTATTTCTAGCCCTACAAGTATTTACCGTATGACCCTTTTTACCGCAATAAAAGCATCTAATAATTCTAGGAGCATAATGACCAACGTGCTTAGAGACTTGATTTTTTTTCATGTGATTGACACCCTTAGGCTTATGATCAAGTTCTAGTTTTGAATTATCACAACAATTAACAATATTGGTCATTCTATCGGTACTCAAGTTGGATTTAGATAAATCATTTTTCAAGCAATTTATATCCTCAACAAGAGTACTATTTTCTTTCTCAAGGTTTCTAACCTTGTCAAGAGTAGTAGTGTGAACACACGATAGTGATTCATAGGAAGTAAATAAACTATCCTTATCATTTTTCAAAACATTGAATTCCTTTTTCAAATTTTTGTACTTAACAAGCAAGATTTGGAATTCATCTTGAAGATCATCAAAATCATTTTGCAAATCACTATAATCATTTTGAATAACAATATCATAGGAAGTAGAGGGTTTAAGACATACTTCGTTTTCTTCTTCGATGCCTATAAGACAATGTTCAACTTCTTCATAGTTGGAAGTTGTAAGAGGCTTGTTCCTTAGATTTGACATTGTATCCCTTTGAGAAGTAGATGCTTTTGTTTGACTCCTTTCATTTGCAAATACTCCATAGATGGCTTCTAATTTTTGCCATACTTCATGTGCCGATCGAATTCCTACAATATATTCATATTTCAAATTAGTAAATGAACAATACAAAATATTGAGAGCTTTACCGTTTAAGGAGATGATTTTCTTTTCTTCATCATTGAGCTCTTTGAAGCCTTTGAAGGTGTGTGGTGTATCTTTCATCGGAATGGATTCTCCATTTATGACGGTGTTCCAAATATCAAACCCGCAACCTTGTAAATAGCATTCCATTCTTTCTTTCCAAAATGTAAAATTTTTGGAATCAAACCGAGGTGGCTTGGTGGTGGAGGTGCCGGAAAGATGAGCTTCGTTCGTAGCCGACGATCGTTTCTCTTCACTCGCGATGTGAAACGAGCTTGCCAAAGAGTTTGGCTCTGATACCACTTGTAAGTCCAAGCGGCTACGATAATCTAGAGGGAGGGTGAATAGATTATCTCCATCTTTTCGATTTCGCCCTCTTTTTCGAATCAATTACGCCAAGACAATAATAAAGGTGTGGAATGTAAACAACACGTGTTGATTTATAGTAGTTCAACCCACCTAGGGACTAATCTACTACCACCCCAGTATATCCGGGATGGATTTCAAAAAGAAAAAGAATTTTATTAATTACCAAAATTAATACAAATTCAACTTACAACACCTTGAAGAGCACCATACTCTTCTTCAACACCACCTTTGGAGATTACCACAATCTCCCTTTGAAGATTACCACAATCTTCCTTCAACGGCACCTTGTGAAGATTACCACAATCTTCAACCTTGAAGAATACCAAATTCTTTAACACCTTAATAAGAAGATCACCACAATCTTCTTGCACCTATCACCTAGATCATCCAAGTGTGTTCTTACCACAAGAATACTCACAAGGATATCTTGTGTTGAATGATAACCAAAAATCAAGATTACAACTCAATAATGAATATTACAATTTGAGTGCAAAGTGTAATCAAGAATAACCTAGACCTCAAGGATGTGAAAGTGATAAGCTAGGGAAAATTTACAACAAGAGTAATAACAATGAAGAACAAATATTTGCTTGAAGTGTATCTTGTTGTGTTGTATCTCAATGGTTGTCATTGGTTGCTCCAAAACTTCCTCTATTTATAGGAGATGATTGATCAAGCATAGACTCCTCTTGGGGATTGAAAATCTACAGAAAAATACAATTAAAATCAAGAATATAGCTGTTAGAAATCAATCCCGCATTTTAAGGAAATATGTCTGTCAAAACGGTCATATTTTTCTTTGTCAAAGCACAGAGGCGACCGTCGCACAAAAATAGAGATTTGAAAATAACACGACAAAAACAACAGGCGACCAGTCAAGGGGTCTCATGCGACCAATCCGACCCTACAAGGACCGGTCCTCTTGATACAAATGCGGGACTTAAAGTTTCTGTTTCAATCGAAACTCCCAGGTACTGGTCGATAGGGGTGTCGACCGGTCGACGGAACTGTAAGTCCAAGTGGCTACAATAATCTAGAGGGGGGGTGAATAGATTATCCCGGTTTTTCAGATTTTGCCCTCTTTTTCAAAAGACTCAAGCAAAGATGAAATGCTAAATGCGGAAAGTAAATAGCACACGCCGATTTATAGTAGTTCAACCCACCTAGGGCCTAATCTACTACCACCCCAGTATATCCGGGATGGATTTCAAAAAGAAAAAAAGATTTTATTAATTTATCAAAAATTAATACAACACCTTGAGGATTACCACAACCCTCTTTCACCACCTTGAGGATTACCACAATCCTCTTACAACACCTTGAGGATTACCACAACCCTCTTACGACACCTTTGAAGGTTACCACAACCTTCAAACACCTATCACCTAGAGGGGGGGTGAATAGGAAGCACTCCATACGGTCTTTCCAAAATGCGTAGTTGTTGGCGTCGAATAGTGGTGGCTTGTTAGTGGAGGCGCCGGTGGTGAGATGAGCATCATTTGTAGCCATGGATCTTTCCTCTTTACTCGGAACGAGCAAGCCAAAGAGTGTGGCTTTGATACCACTTGTTAGTCCAAGTGGCTACAATAATCTAGAGGGGGGGTGAATAGATTATGCCGATTTTTCGCAAATCACCCTCTTTTTCGAAACAACGAGTAGACAACAAAAATGTAAATGCGGAAAATAAACAACACTCGTTGATTTAAAGAGGTTCAACCCACCTAGGGCCTAATCCTCTACCACCCCAGTATCTCCGGGATGGATTTTAAAAAAGAAAAAAAGGTTTTATTAATTTACCAAAAATTAATACAACACCTTGAGGATTACCATAACCCTCTTTCACCACCTTGAGGATTACCACAACCCTCTTACAACACCTTTGAAGATTACCACAACCTTCAAACACCTATCACCTAGATCACCCAAGTGTATTTTTACCACAAGAATACTCACAAGGATGTCTTGTGTTGAATGATGACCAAAATCAAGATTACAACTCAATAATGATTGATACAATA
This sequence comes from Rehmannia glutinosa, assembly GCA_016081115.2. NCBI lineage: Eukaryota > Viridiplantae > Streptophyta > Magnoliopsida > Lamiales > Orobanchaceae > Rehmannia > Rehmannia glutinosa. Next base: position 428,136 of record JABTTQ020001694.1, on the reverse strand, counting down.
TGAGTACAAGTGTAATCAAGAATTGAAAGCCTAGACCTCAAATAAGTGCAAGTGAAAGTGCTTAGGCTAATACAACAAGATATATGAAAGTGTTTGCTCAATTGCTCTTTGCTTGTAGTAAGTGTTGTATCTTGTTGCTTGAATGAAGCCTCTATTTATAGGAGAGGACTTGACTTTCATTTCCAGACATTGGCTCCTCCTTGGGGAGTGATTTGCTGCAAAAGAAACCATTTAAAATGATCAATATAGTGTTAGAAATCAATCCCACAAAATAGGGAAAAGTTGTGCAAAAAACGCAATGATAGTTTTTGATAAACATGGGGTTCGACCGGTCGCAACAGAGATAAGATTGAAATTGAATTCTCGCGAATTTTTACATAGGGGACCGGTCGATGGGGGTGCGACCGTCGCCTTAGTGACGACCGGTTGCCGCCACGATTTTTTACGAAACAGAGAAGTCCGAACAAAAATCCAACTTGCGGTGCAATTCGCGCCGCGGCCGACCGCACCGCCGCCCACCTGGTCGACCGGCCGCCCGCCTTTTGTTTTTCTTACGTCCCCATTTTCTGTTTCTCACCAACTCATGTACGGGTTGCCCTATAGGGCGGCCAGGTCAAGCTGAAACAAATGTGTTGTCCAATATTTTATTGAAAATAAACTTCAAAAATACTCCGAAAAATAGTAAAAACATTTTAAGTTGATCGGAAGTATTTAGACAACATTTAGGGACATAGTTTTGGTTTAAAAACGTATTTGAACAAAATCGAACATAATCATCAAAATCATGATAAAAACATTTATCTAACAGAACCAGGTCGACCCCACGGGCGTCGTCGACCCGCATATTGATAAGGGTCTTTTTATGCATGTTTTATGTGTATATTTGAGTAGTATTCGAGTTATTTTATTGTTAGTTTTATAAATTTTTGATTGTACATAGTTCATATTACTCCGAGGTGCTTTTATTGATGTAGATTGACAATTTGGGCTAATTTTGGTGAATTTCGGACCATGGATTCAAGTCAAATCATACCGGGGAGTTTAAGGATGCAGAAACGCTCGAAATCCCAAGCCAAACGCGTCATTTTGGGGCCTTTTTGGTCCAACACGGCCGGGGTGTCGGGCAACACGACCACGTTGAAGGGGATCAAAAGAGGATAAAAAACCGCACAAAACAGGCCCGAACACGGCATGGCCGTGTCGCACAACACGGCCGTGTCGCACAACACGGCCAGGCCGTGTTGTCCAACACGGCCGTGTCAGGCCTATTTTCAGCATTTTTGTGCGACGGCCTGGCGTCTTTGCTTTCAACATGGCCGTGTCAGGGCCACTCTCAGGCACTTTTTCTTTGCGGAATTTGGGGAAAACTCACCAACCAATCCATTTTGGCCACTTTTGTACACCTTTAACACCCTATTTTGCTGAAACATGTCTCCATGTCCCCTCCTCATCATTTGAATACAAGAATTCACCAACCAACAAGGAAAATGGGGTGATTGTTTAATAAAAGAGAGTACTATCATTGTATTGGTTGCCTATAAAAGCCAAGGGTTGAAGTTGGGAGAATTATTCATTAGATATTCAGGAAATATTCATTGTATTCATTTCATTAAGTAGAATTGGGATCAAGGGGTCTTGAAGAAGAAAGCTTGGGGCAATATTGGAGAAGAAGGCTTGGAGCAACATCATCAATCAAGGAAGAAGTCCATTGAGGTTTTGAGAAAGATAAGTACACCATGTTTACAATACTTAAATCTTCTTGTGTAATTTATTCTTTGGTCAAAATCATGTGTAGCTAAACTCCTAGTGTTTGAATGTAATGAACTCTAGAATGGATTTGTGATTAAGGTGTGTATGTTTTTAATAAAATCTTCATAGTTTGTGTGATTCACTTATATTATGCTTCGTTCATTCGAATTGATATATGCGCAATATTGATTTGAAGTTTATTTTTCATCCGGGAAATCGAGAGATTCATGGTGAAATAGAACCTATATAAGTGAAAAGAGTTGCATGCAATCCTAGATATAGGACGACATAAATCTTCTGGATTAGGGTCAAACCTAATATGGGAATTCACAAATCGTTATAATCTTTGTCTTGGGGGTTTTAACTAGAAAGATATTTCAGTTAATCAACTTGAGATTAGAAGTTTTTCGCCTTGAGAAAGGGTTTAACTTAAATTGGGAATTTCTACGGTCCACAAGACATGAGATTTTATTAAAAGAGGTTGATTTTTGCTTAAGGGCTTACGGTTGTATTTTTAACTTGTCAAATCACAAAAACATTCTAGAGGATTTACATTCAAACACATTTCTATCTCTTGATTTCTTATTTTACAAATCTTTCTTCATTTTTACAATTTATAATTTGTTTTCTTTTTTCATCAAACAAAAACTCTGAAAATTTGTTAGATTAAATAACAAAAAGACGGTAATTATTAGTACTTACAATCCTCGTGGGAATGACACTTTCGGTACTCAATAACCTATACTATAAAACGATAGGTGCACTTGCCTACGGTTTTAAAGATAGCTTTTGAGCCATCAAGTTTTTTGCGCCGTTCGCGGGATTGTAATATTAAGAACACCTTATTTTTGTTAATTTAATCATTTTTTTTTATTTTATTTGATCATTTGTCTTTCTTTTTATCTATCTTTGTAAGTCTTGGATTACACTTATCCTCTTTATTTACCGCATGCATGCCTACTCGTCGCCGAATTTGGAAGCGCGACACCGCCGGTAGCAACACGAGGAAAGTATTAATACTGATACCACGAGGAGGATATTAACGAAGGCTAGGATCCCAATATGGCGGATGAACAACAAAGAACCATGTACGACTATGCCAAGCCGCCTATGGACGGCACATCGCCTAGTATCGTAAGGCCCGGCCATTGTTGCCAATAATTTCAAATCAAACCGAATGTCATTCAAATGGTGTAACAATTTGTTCAATTCGACGCTCACCCTCGGACGAAGATCCAATAATCATATCGCGAATTTCCTTGAAATTTGCGATACCTTCAAAATAAATGGGGTCTCTGATGATGCCATCCGTTTACGCCTATTCCCATTTACTCTTCGCGGACGGGCTAAACAATGGCTAAATACTTTGCCAAAGGGAACGATTACAACGTGGAACATCATGGCCGAAAAGTTCCTTTTGAAATATTTTCCACCGCCAAAATCGCACGATTGAGGAATGAAATCTCTTCATTCACTCAAGAAGATGACGAGACCTTGTACGACACTTGGGAGAGATTTAAAGAATTGTTGCGGAAATGCCCACATCATGGCCTACCTATTTGGATGCAAGTCCAAACATTTTATAATGGGCTACTTTCTGCAACAAGACAAATGATCGATGCAGCGGCCGGGGGAACTCTTAATAACAAAACGCCGGAAGCCGCCAGGATTTGATTGAGGAATGGCCATGAACGGCTACCAATGGCAATCCATACGAGGTAAAACTAACAGGTCGGTTGGTGTGTATAATGCGAGATCGGTAGTTACGCTTGCCGCACGCAGTCGAAGCATTGACCCAAAAGATCGACGATCTAGCGACTCCTAAACCACCACCACCGCATGTTTTATCTTGTGAAACTTGCGGAGGATTGCATAATCATCAGGACTGCCCACACACAATACCTCACACTGAACATGCTAATTACGTTGGGAATCAAGGCAAAAATTACCCAAGTAATCCTTATAGCAACACATATAATCCTGGGTGGCGACAACATCCTAATTTCGGTTGGGGAAATCAAGGCCAACCACGACCTAATCCCAATCCTAATCTACACACGTCTCCCGGATTTCAGCCAAATCAAGGTAAGCCTAACTTGGAAGATCTTATAACAAAGTTTGTGCAATCAACAGATACCGATTCCGGCGGTGGAAACATCCTTGAGAAATCAAGAGGCATCTATCCATAACTGAAAACCAAATAGGCCAGAAGAAGATGATTTCGAAAGGCCACAAGGTAGTTTGCTTGGGTAATCTTGAGCCAAACCTGAGGGAGCACGTAAAGGCAATCACCATCGGTTTTCCACATGAGCATGATTATGTCAATGCCGCCATGCGAGAAATACGTGGAGGATGACATGCCCAAAGAAAAGCTCATGAAAAAGAGATTGTAGAATACAAGCAAAGATCCCTTACTAAGTCTAACAAGAAGAAGATAGAAGGGAGGACAAATTTGGTAAGTACATTAATTCTTTCAAACAATTACATGCCAATATTCCATTTGTTGACCCTCCTTCAAAGCATGTTAGGGATCTTAATGACATCATTCCTAGTGAAAATAAGCTTAACAAATTATCAAATGTGCAATTGAATGATAAATGTCCTTCCAATGAACTACCACAAAAATTTAATGATCCAGGAAGCTTTATTATCCCTTGCACAAGTGATGATTTACCTGTTGATAGGGCACTAGCCGACTTGGGAGCTAGTATCAACGTGATGTCTTATGAAACATTCAAGCATGCGGAATTAAGTGAACTTAAACCTATTAGGATGGACATTCAATTAGCCGATAAATCGATTAAACATCCTAGAGGTATTGTTAAAGATGTGCTAGTTAAGATTGATAAATTCATATTCCCGATTGATTTTATTATTCTTGACATGCATGATGATATAAGTTCCCTTAATTCTAGGGCGTCCCTTTTTGCTACCGCTAAATCTCTCATTGATGTGCATGATGGAAAGCTTACTTTGAGAATAGGGGGTGAACAAGTTATCTTTAAAATTCCTTTGAGAAATCCTATAAATGATACTTGTTTTCCTATAAACTTGATTGAGACAAGGATAAATGATTCTTTGCTTGATATGTCTTCTAATAAATCTTTGAAAGTATGTGATGTTCAATGTGCAAAAGTTTCCACAGATAAATCCCATTTTGAGAATAACATGCGAAAAAAATAGGACCATGAAGGTCAATTGTTCGAAAATCGATCACGGTGGCGATGTTGTTCAAAAAGATAAAATTTTTCATAAATTCAAGGCTCCGCCCGATTAAATCTTCACATTTAGGTGAAATGGTCCAGCTATACGACGTTAAAGAAGCGCTACCCTGGAGGCAACCCGATGTTTGTGTGCAATTGTTTTCATTTATTTTTATTTTATTTTATTTTCTTTCAAAATAATCACAAGTCCTTAGAGTCATTTTCAAATCATAAAAAAAAAAAAAAAAACTCTTGAGCTTCTTCTTGCTTGTCCTAATTGGGAATATTTGAGATTTCACGGTATTCGAGTTGTGTGTTGCTTAACTTTGATTATTAGGTATGAAGATGCCGTTGAAGGTCCCGTACCAAAACAACCCAATGGTCACTCAACACCAATTCCACTATTGTAGTAAGGTCGTATTTTTCTTTTTCCACCACCTTTTATATCATTCTAATTTCTTTGTTTTTTTTTTTTTTGAGTGTTTTGTGTGTGTTTGTCCATTTTTTCTTTCACATTGAGGACAATGTGAATCTTAAAGTTGGAGGTGGGTACAATAACATTTTCGAATGCTTGTGTGTTTGTTTTCAAGAGATGTGATTTTGTTTTAACAAATTGAGTATTTGCTAGTCAATAATTTGGCCCAATTATACCTACATTAACTTGTTAATTTGTGTTTTCAATGTGAAGCAATTGATTGTCTAGGATAGATTGACGTGGATGCGGGCAAAATTTTGATGAGATTTCTAACACCATAAATACTTGATGTGTTAAGGCATATACGACGATACCTAGCGCTATGAACGTCTGAGAACTCGTGATTTAGTAGTGGTTAACGAGTTGTTAAACAAAGCTTGCGAATAAAAAAAAAAAAAGAGAGAAAGAGAAAAAAAAAAAGAAAAAAGAATAAGAGAAAAAAAAAATGGACCAATCGAGGTTATACTCCTCTATTTGTTGTTGCTTAGTAACTAGGAGCATTCATGAGCCCCATGTTTGTCTTTTACGTAAAATGGCGACACGAATATGAGTATGGGAAACCACCCTAGGAGTGTTTGAACAGAAATTCAAAATATAAACCTAGTGGAAGCATGTCTCGAAAGGTCCCAAAAAAAAAAAAACGAAAAAAAAAGGGAGAATGAATACTCCTTAACTTCTCATTCCAATAAAGTTCAAGAAGCTTGGTTATATGACTAGTAAGCTAACTACTATGATCCATTGAGTTCTTGTATTTTCATAGCATTATTGAATTGAAGTTGTTCATAACTATCAATATTTGTGGCGTGATGATTTCAAGTCTCAATAATGCCTCTATCGATATTACGGTCTTTCTTGACGATCGATCGCTTTGCAAAATAATTTTTTTACTTGAATGGTTAATTCGGTTGAGAAGGCTAAGAACTTGACTCGCTTGTGTTCAATGTGTTGAAAAAAAAAAAAAAAAAAAAATTTTTGTGTTGTGATTTATTGAATCCCTCTTTTTGATATAATGTTTTGCTTGAGGACAAGCAAAGTTCAAAGTTGGAGGTGGTTTGATAAGGGTCTTTTTATGCATGTTTTATGTGTATATTTGAGTAGTATTCGAGTTATTTTATTGTTAGTTTTATAAATTTTTGATTGTACATAGTTCATATTACTCCGAGTGCTTTTATTGATGTAGATTGACAATTTGGGGCTAATTTTGGTGAATTTCGGACCATGGATTCAAGTCAAATCATACCGGGGAGTTTAAGGATGCAGAAACGCTCGAAATCCCAAGCCAAACGCGTCATTTTGGGGCCTTTTTGGTCCAACACGGCCAGGGGGTGTCGGGCAACACGGCCATGTTGAAGGGGATCAAAAGAGGAGAAAAAACCGCACAAAACAGGCTCGAACACGGCATGGCCGTGTCGTACAACACGGCCGTGTCGCACAACACGGCGGGCCGTGTTGTCCAACACGGCCGTGTCGCCTATTTTCGGCATTTTTGTGCAAAGACGGCCTGGCGTCTTTGCTTTCAACATGGCCGTGTCAGGGCCACTCTCAGGCACTTTTTCTTTGCGGAATTTGGGGAAAACTCACCAACCAATCCATTTTGGCCACTTTTGTACACCTTTAACACCCTATTTTGCTGAAACATGTCTCCATGTCCCCTCCCTCATCATTTGAATACAAGAATTCACCAACCAACAAGGAAAATGGGGGTGATTGTTTAATAAAAGAGAGTACTATCATTGTATTGGTTGCCTATAAAAGCCAAGGGTTGAAGTTGGGAGAATTATTCATTAGATATTCAGGAAATATTCATTGTATTCATTTCATTAAGTAGAATTGGGATCAAGGGGTCTTGAAGAAGAAAGCTTGGGGCAATATTGGAGAAGAAGGCTTGGAGCAACATCATCAATCAAGGAAGAAGTCCATTGAGGTTTTGAGAAAGATAAGTACACCATGTTTACAATACTTAAATCTTCTTGTGTAATTTATTCTTTGGTCAAAATCATGTGTAGCTAAACTCCTAGTGTTTGAATGTAATGAACTCTAGAATGGATTTGTGATTAAGGTGTGTATGTTTTTAATAAAATCTTCATAGTTTGTGTGATTCACTTATATTATGCTTCGTTCATTCGAATTGATATATGCGCAATATTGATTTGAAGTTTATTTTTCATCCGGGAAATCGAGAGATTCATGGTGAAATAGAACCTATATAAGTGAAAAGAGTTGCATGCAATCCTAGATATAGGACGACATAAATCTTCTGGATTAGGGTCAAACCTAATATGGGAATTCACAAATCGTTATAATGCTGTCTTGGGGGTTTTAACTAGAAAGATATTTCAGTTAATCAACTTGAGATTAGAAGTTTTTCGCCTTGAGAAAGGGTTTAACTTAAATTGGGAATTTCTACGGTCCACAAGACATGAGATTTTATTAAAAGAGGTTGATTTTTGCTTAAGGGCTTACGATTGTATTTTTAACTTGTCAAATCACAAAAATATTCTAGAGGGATTTACATTCAAACACATTTCTATCTCTTGATTTCTTATTTTACAAATCTTTCTTCATTTTTACAATTTATAATTTGTTTTCTTTTTTCATCAAACAAAAACTCTGAAAATTTGTTAGATTAAATAACAAAAAGACGGTAATTATTAGTACTTACAATCCTCGTGGGAATGACACTCGGTACTCAATAACCTATACTATAAAACGATAGGTGCACTTGCCTACAGTTTTAAAGATAGCTTTTGAGCCATCACATATTCCAACCTCAGTCTCATTTTTTTCTTACAACGTACTCTTCAGGTACGGGTTGCCCTATAGGGCGATCGGTCGACCTCGAGACAGAAATGCTATCTAATTTTTATCGAAAATAAAGCTTAAGAAATACTCTGAAAATATAGTAAAAATATTTTAAACTAATCGGAAGTATTTAGACAACATTTATAAACATTGTTTTGAGATAAAAACATATAAACATAAAATCATTAGAAGTGTTGTCCAATTTTATCTAAAGTAAAACTTGAAGAGATACTCCGGAAAATATTAAAACCATTTTAAATCATTTAGGAGTATTTGGACAACAATTAAAAACATTGTTTTGGTGTAAAAATAAAATCATCAAAATTAATATAAAAATATGTATCAAACACTTCCTTGTGACAAACATCTGAAAATATTTCCAAATGTTTGAGATGCTCTTTCATGTTCTTTGATGCGATCAGAATGTCATCGATATACACGAACATGAAACTGAAATAATCTTTGAATAGATTATCCATCTTTCTTTGATATATCTGGGGTGCGTTAGCCAATCCCATAGGCATTACGTTCCAAATATAGTGTCCTTGTGGTGTAGAGAAAGCTATGAACTTCTTGTTTTCTTCATCCATCTTAATCTGGTAGAATCCAGATTTGCAATCGAACTTTGAGAATATCTTGGCACCTTTGATACAGTTAACTAGATGTTCTCTGCTTGGGATATAGTATCCGTCGAACTCCAAAATGTTATTAATTCCCTTGTAATTAATAACAAGTCTTCTTTCCTCTTTTGATTTCTCCATGGTTTAACTAAGAACCCTGGATCATTTGTATGGAGAAACTCCTGGTGAAATTAACTTAAGGTCAAGATGTTCCTTAAGTATCTTCTCGCATATCCTCACGATCCTCCCGGTTCATAAGGATTGGTTTGAATCTTACAAACTCGTACTCCTTTCCAGGTTAAACTTTTAAGGATGCTTTGAGCTCATTCTTGTCCCACCATGCCAAATGATCTTCATTGTAATTCATTTGGATCTTCTTCTTGATATCCTCGAGTGATATTTGTTCCTCTAAGGTCACGTCACTCTGCGGACTCTCCATTAGACTCATCCATAATTCTGCAATGGCTTCTGGAGTAACTCGTTCTTCTCCTTGTACTATGAATGAATACAAGTTATTATCCCATATCTTCTGATCCTTCTGAATGGAACCAAATTGTCTATAGGATAATAAAGCTTCACCAAATTTCCTTCGATCCGCCATTTTTGGATTGCGAAGTTTGGCTTCATCGCCACGCTTGCTGCGAAAATTAATAGGCATTTTTCTGTAAAATGCTTCCCGCAGTCGCTGGACAATGATCTTATGATCACATAATGTTGTGAAAATAAGTCTTCTTGTCTCATTTTCCTGTGTAAATCGTTTGAATGTTTGTAGGAAATTGTTCCCTAGCAAAACATCTGCACCTATATCATGGAAATAGATTGGTGGTGTTTTCACCTTGTACCATGGGGTACCGCTTGCGCCTCCGATCATTATTTCTGCTTGTTTAATTCCTCTATTAAGAATAAGAATTCTTTTAGAGAAATCTCTTCCTGCAATAGATGGTAAATCTTCTCCAATTTCTTTAGGAAAAACATCCGGCTTTGCGAACATATTCCGACTTTTGAATCAATATAGCAAAAAAATACTCGGCTTTGTATTCATCATATAACATTCCGATAGAAATGTATATGGAGAATAGACTAGTGGTCATCTGATCCTGTATCTTTTATTTTCCACTGTGAACTCCATACTGTCTTGTAATCTTTCCCAATGTTTATGATCCTCGAGAAATTCAATTCCCAGTATTAATTGTTCTGGGATTTTTCCCCAACTCCCGTGATAGTAAGCTCAATTTCTCCTATCTTCAGGCTTCCTTCCTTGATACCTTCCAACTATTGGTTGTTGGAGATAATATAGAACATCACAAGGAAAAATATTATCCTTTTGAGTGATGTCGAATATTACTTCAACTTCTCGCCATCCTTCTGGACATTTCAGCTCTCCTACTGTTTTGAAAACATCTGGGATACGCTGAATTGTACTTGGTCTCTTTTCTTCCCAACGGCTGCTACTCGTCATTCTGTCCTGTTGGAAAGACATCCTTCTTGGCTCAACTCTGAGACTTCGACTTTTGTTGAAGACTAGTTGATCTTGTATTTGTTAGTCCAAGTGGCTACAATAATCTAGAGGGGGTGTGAATAGATTATGCCGATTTTTCGCAAATCACCCTCTTTTTCGAAACAACGAGTAGACAACAAAAATGTAAATGCGGAAAATAAACAACACTCGTTGATTTAAAGAGGTTCAACCCACCTAGGGCCTAATCCTCTACCACCCCAATGATCTCCGGGATGGATTTTAAAAAAGAAAAAAAGGTTTTATTAATTTACCAAAAATTAATACAACACCTTGAGGATTACCACAACCCTCTTTCACCACCTTGAGGATTACCACAACCCTCTTACAACACCTTTGAAGATTACCACAACCTTCAAACACCTATCACCTAGATCACCCAAGTGTATTCTTACCACAAGAATACTCACAAGGATGTCTTGTGTTGAATGATGACCAAAATCAAGATTACAACTCAATAATGATTGATACAATATGAGTACAAGTGTAATCAAGAATTGAAAGCCTAGACCTCAAATAAGTGCAAGTGAAAGTGCTTAGGCTAATACAACAAGATATATGAAAGTGTTTGCTCAATTGCTCTTTGCTTGTATGTTATGTGTTATATCTTGTTGCTTGAATGAAGCCTCTATTTATAGGAGAGGGCTTGGCTTTCATTTCCAGACATAGGCTCTTCCTTGGGGAGTGATTTGCTGCAAAAGAAACCATTTAAAATGATCAATATAGTCATTAGAAATCAATCCCACAAAATAGGGAAAAGTTGTCCAAAACGCAATGTGATAGTTCTTTGATAAACATGGGGTTCGACCGTCGCGCGAGATAAGATTGAAATTGAATTTGCGAATTTTTACACAGGGGGACCGGTCGAAGGGGAAGTGCGGCGGTGGCGCCTTAGTCAGGACTTGGTTGCCCTTGACGATTTTACGAAACAGAGAAGTCCGGAACAAAATCCAACTTGCAGTGCAATTCGCCCACCGGCCGACGGTCGACCGCACTGCCGATTTTGCCCACCTGGTCGACCGGCCGCCCGCTTTGTTTTCTTACGTCCCATTTTCTGTTTCGACTCAACTCAGTGGGTTGCCCTTTATAGGGCGGCCGGTCGAGTTCTGAAACAAATGTGTTGTCCAATGTTTTATTGAAAATAAACTTCAAGAAATACTTGAAAAATAGTAAAAACATTTTAAGTTGATCGGAAGTATTTAGACAACATTTAGGGACATAGTTTTGGTTTAAAAACGTATTTGAACAAAATTGAACATAATCATCAAAATCATGATAAAAACATTTATCTAACAAACTCCCCCTTTTTGATGATTACAAACCAAAACAATTTTCTTGAGGACGATTTGAAAACCAAATAAAATTTTCGGTTTTACGAGTAAACTATCCGTTAGAAGTATTTCATACAAAGCTCCCCCTATTTATGAGCATATCAACAACCGATTTTTATAAGCAAGAAGCACAAGCTATAACAAGCTTATATAGATTGCATCATGAGCTAAGAAGCTCCCCCTATCACAAAACTTATAAACAATTTTATCCGAGTCCAAAGTTCAAGCCATGGACTAGGTATTAGAGTCCACAATACTTATTGCGAGCTTTTATTAGCTTCTCTTGAGCTAACGAGCCAATATCCTGTTTCTCCCCCTTTGGAATCATCAAAAACAATGTTAGAAAGGTGAAAACACCATACAATAATATCAAAGTGCACCAAAGGGACGGTTTATTAACCGTTGATCAATTAAAGCATAATAATCCAAGGAAATAGGAGAAATGTAATATGAAGAGTTCATACGCTTGTTTTGTTTGTCAAAACATGATCTCAATAAGTATAGAGAACTTTTGAAAGCAAGAGACTCATGTATAAGTTGAAATTTTCATTGCGACATAACATCGAACACCTTGTGTGCGTTAAAAATAAAAGAGGTTGTATATAACCTTTGTAAATGGTTCAAGCCAAAAATTTTCAACATCAATTCAAGTCAATCATCATACATAACAACACACAAACCAAGCTCATCATGATCATACGAAAATTACATCAAAAAAAATTTCAAGAAACTCGAAAACTCAAGCGTTCCACCCAATTGAGTAAAAGAAGCGAAATTCTTACCATTTGATCGGAAAGAGTGAGTCATAATGATGATGATCATGCTATATAATGTCCATGTTGTGTAAGAGATGCAAGAAATCCATTTTTGAATGAAATTTGAGTGAATTTGGCAAAGGGGACGAAAAATGGCCAAAAATTTGTTAAAAAGAAGAATCTTTGAAGACGAACGTTTAAAAGCCAAAATATAGCTTAGGGCGACGGTCGAGGTTGAGGGCGACGGTTGCCCTCAACTCCTTCAAATTCCCACTGTTTTGTCGCTTTTTCCAAAATCCGAATTTTCAACCAAAAATCCGATTTTTCGCCCCTAAGTTTTAAAAACGTGCAAAATGCAAACGTAAGCTTCATTCAATATGCATTATGCCTAACCGAGCTCGTATTGAAGAAAAAGTCTCGGAAGATAGCGGTTTTGTGAAAATATCCGCTAATTGATCTTGAGATGGTACAAAGGATATCTCAATTTTACGTTTTGAAACACAATCCCTTAGAAAATGATGTCGAATCTCAATATGTTTAGTACGGTTATGATGAACCGGGTTTTGAGCAATATTTATAGCGGATATATTATCACAAAAGATAGGTACATTTTCAAAAGAGCATTTGTAATCTGCTAAGGTTTGTTTCATCCAAAGAAGTTGAGTACAACAAAATGCGGCGGAAATATATTCGGCTTCGCCGTTGAAAGAGAAACACAGATTTTGCTTCTTTGAAAACCAAGAAACTAGGCAATCGCTAAAAATTGACATGATCCAAAAGTGCTTTTCCGATCATCAATATTTCCCGCATAGTCAATCACTATAACCTTTAAGAGAAAAATTTTCATTCTTTGGATAAAATAAACCATATTGAATGGTGCCTTTCAAATATCGAAAAATCCTTTTAACGACACTCATGTGAGATTCTTTGGGATTGCTTTGAAAACGAGCACATAGGCATACGGCATGAAGAATGTCCGGTCTACTAGCGGTTAAATAAAGTAAACTACCAATCATACCTCGATACTTTGATTCATCCACGGACTTGCCTTTTTCATCTTTGTCAATTTTGACATTTGTTGCCATAAGAGTAGAGATGGTTCTTCCTTCTTCAATGCCGAACTTTTTCAAAAGTTCTTTTGTATACTTTGATTGCGAAATATAAATACCTTCTTGACATTGCTTAATTTGAAGTCCAAGAAAGAAGTTAAGCTCCCCCATCATACTCATCTCGAATTCTCCTTGCATTAACTTAGAAAATTTCTTGCACAAAGAATCATTAGTAGCACCAAAGATAATATCATCAACATATATTTGCACAAATAAACAATCTTGCCCTTTTTCAAAAACAAATAGAGTTGTATCAACTTTACCTCTTATAAAACCATTTTGTAAAAGAAAAGAACTAAGTCTATCATACCATGCACGGGGTGCTTGTTTTAAACCATACAAAGCCTTTTTAAGTTTATAGACATCATTAGGCCTAGAAAAATTTTCAAACCCCGGAGGTTGTTTTACATAGACTTCTTCTTGAATAATACCATTTAAGAAGGCGGATTTAACATCCATTTGGTAAAGTTTGAAATTTTTAAAACAAGAATAGGCAAGCAAAATACGAATAGCTTCTAAACGTGCTACGGGTGCAAAAGTTTCATCATAGTCAATACCTTCTTCTTGACAATACCCTTGAGCTACTAACCTTGCCTTATTTCGAACAATGTTGCCTTGATCATCTAGTTTGTTCCGGAAAACCCATTTTGTGCCAATAATGGTTTGAGAAGGAGGACAAGGTACCAATTCCCATACGTCATTTCTTTCAAATTGATTCAACTCCTCTTGCATCTCTAGAAACCAATCCTCATCCTCAATAGCTTCTTTAGCATTTTTAGGCTCTTTTTGAGAAATAAGAGCTTTCTCGGCAAATTTTCTCTGAGTCATCACTTTGTCAAGGGGATCACCAATAATAAGATCTTTTGGGTGATCTCCCTTAAATTTCAATGCAACGGGAAGATTCGAGATATCACCTCTATCTTCTTGAGGACCATTTGAAGTAGATGGTTGATCATTTGATGTAGACGGTTGATCATCAATTTGAACAATTTGTTCAATAACATCCTCCTCATCACTTTCATCATTAGGAATTCTTTCAACTCCCGAAGCTTCATTGAATTTAACATGGATGGATTCCTCAACAACTTCACTAGTCTTATTGTAAACCCGATATGCTTTGCTTTTTGTTGAATATCCCATAAATATTCCTTCATCGGTCTTAGGATCAAGTTTGTCCAATTGATCCTTGGTATTCAAAATAAAGCATTTACAACCAAATATCTTGAAATAACTAATATTTGGAGTTCTACCTTTCCAAAGCTCATATGGAGTTTCTTATTCATTTTAGGATGAATGTAAACTCGATTAATGACATAGCAAGCGGTACTTACGGCTTCGGCCCAAAAAATATTTTGGAAGTGAAAATTCATTGAGCATGGACCGACTCATTTCTTGTAATGTCTGATTTTTCCGTTCGGCTACTCCATTTTGTTGAGGTGTCCTTGGAGCCGAGAAATTATGAGCATATCCTTTGGTTTCACAAAATACTCTAAATTCACCGTCAAATTCTCCACCTCGATCGCTTCGAATAGACTTGATAGTATCTTCTTTTTCATTCTCAATAAGTCTACACAACTTAACAAACTCATTAACGGCATCGTTTTTATTGGTAAGAAAAAGAGCCCAAGTATACCTCGAAAAATCATCGACTATAACAAAAGTGTAATGTTTTCCACTTAGACTAGCCGTACCAATATCCCCGTACAAATCAAGGTGAAGCATTTGTAGGGGTTTGGTTGTGGAAATTTCATTTTTGGGCTTAAAACTACTTTTAACTAATTTGTTCTTTTGACAAGTGTCACATAAGTCAAGATTTTCAAAACTTAATTTGGGTAGTCCTTTCACATGTTGGTTTTTGTAAATATTTTTCAAATTCTTGTATCCAACATGTCCAAGTTGCCTATGCCATAAACTAGTTAAATCATTATTGGCGACTAAACAAGAAACATTTTGACTAACCAAATCACTTGTACAAATTTTGTAAAGATTGCCTTTTCTATTTGCTTCACAAATAATTTCACCATTTTTAAGAATAAGGCATTTTTCTTTATTAAAGGAAACAACATATTTTGAATCACAAAGTTGGCTAACACTTATCAAATTAAACTTAAGCCCTTCAACTAATAGAACATTACTAAGAGAGAAAGAAGAGTTACCAATTTCTCCATTTCCAAGAATCTTTCCTTTGCCATTGCCGAACATGACCATACCCTCTTCTTGGAGTTTGATGTTGGTAAAAAGTTCTCTCCTCCCGGTCATATGGCTTGAACATCCGCTGTCCACGAGCCATTTTGAATCTTCCATTGTGGTTATAGCCCCTATTACCTACAAAAGAATTTCTTTTAGGTACCCTATAATTTTGGGGTCCATGGGGGTTAGTCTTGAGACCTTTGGGTCTCCAAACATGTCTTGAGCTATTTCTCAATTTGCAATTATTAGCATAATGTCCAACTTTGCCACAATAAAAACAAGTAGGAGTATTATAATTATTAGCACGTACAAAAGTCGGACTTTGGTTATTTTTCTTAAAAACACTTTGAAATGGCTTATAACCAAGTCCCGATTTGGAATGCTCACCTCTTTGTGCATCTAAAATTTTTGTAACTTTATCCGTACTTATGTTGAAACGATGCATATCATTTTTCAAACTTTCAATATCTTTTGTGAGCAATTCCTTTTCGGTTTCAAGAGAATGAATTCTAGTAAGAGCATGAGCTTTGTCTAGAGATTGATAAGAGGTAAATAATTTTTCTTTTTCAACTTTAATCTCCTTATGCTCCTTTTTCAAGTTTTTGTATTTAACGATTAAATTTTGAAACTCAATTTGCAATTCATCAAAATCACATTGCAAGTCATCAACTATAGAGGAAGTAGAAGAGTTTGAGTGTACCTCGTTGTTTTCATCGTCTATAGCCATGAGACCATGTTCGGTTTCTCCTTCCTCATCGGTTGTTTCGAGTAGTTCATCCCATGTTTTGACTTCCGCATTTAGAGCCTTCTTTTTGTGAAAGGCTTCCTTTTCTTTTGCTCCTCTTCATCGAGCTTGGGCACCGGCAATGAAGTGCCCGGGTTTTCCGCATTTAAAGCAAGCATTATCTCTTGGTTTTCTTGCTTTATTTTTATTTACAAATTTTGCAAATTTTCGAACAAGTGCGGCCGTCTCCTCATCATCATCATCATTATCATAGTATGCATTATTAGAAGAAGAAGCAAGACCTTTTGAAATAATTTGCATACCCGATTGATTTGTGGATGGTTTGGAATTTTTCCTCTCCTTGAGATAGACTTCATAGATGAGTAGATTTCCAATAAGTTCATCAAACTTGAGTGTCTCAAGATTTTGTGCCTTCGTGATTGCCGTTACTTTTTCGGACCATGACCTGGGAAGTGCATTCAATACCTTGGTCACCTTGTCTTCTTCGAGAGATGACCTTGCCGAGGGCCACAAGAGGGATTGACAATATTGTCAAGCCTTTCCACCATCTTGGAGATGCTTTCGCCATCATGCATGTTAAAGTTTTGAAGTCTTTAACAAGCATGGTCTTTCTTGCTTGCTTGACTTTCTTAGTCCCTTCATAGATTGTCTCCAATTTTTCCCACACCTCATGTGCCGACCGTATGCCTCTTATGCGATTGTACTCGGTGGCGGTAAGAGAACAATGCAAAATATTTAAGGCCTTACCGTTTAGGGAGAAAGCCTTTTTGTCATTTTCATCAAACTCCTTGAAAGGTTTAGGAGCCAAGGTGCCATCCTCTGATTTCTTTGTTGGTTGATCAACTCCTTCAATGACCACATTCCAAATGTCGAACCCGCACCCTTGTAGGAAGCACTCCATACGGTCTTTCCAAAATGCGTAGTTGTTGGCGTCGAATAGTGGTGGCTTGTTAGTGGAGGCGCCGGTGGTGAGATGAGCATCATTTGTAGCCATGGATCTTTCCTCTTTACTCGGAACGAGCAAGCCAAAGAGTGTGGCTTTGATACCACTTGTTAGTCCAAGTGGCTACAATAATCTAGAGGGGGGGTGAATAGATTATGCCGATTTTTCGCAAATCACCCTCTTTTTCGAAACAACGAGTAGACAACAAAAATGTAAATGCGGAAAATAAACAACACTCGTTGATTTAAAGAGGTTCAACCCACCTAGGGCCTAATCCTCTACCACCCCAGTATCTCCGGGATGGATTTTAAAAAAGAAAAAAAGGTTTTATTAATTTACCAAAAATTAATACAACACCTTGAGGATTACCACAACCCTCTTTCACCACCTTGAGGATTACCACAACCCTCTTACAACACCTTTGAAGATTACCACAACCTTCAAACACCTATCACCTAGATCACCCAAGTGTATTCTTACCACAAGAATACTCACAAGGATGTCTTGTGTTGAATGATGACCAAAATCAAGATTACAACTCAATAATGATTGATACAATATGAGTACAAGTGTAATCAAGAATTGAAAGCCTAGACCTCAAATAAGTGCAAGTGAAAGTGCTTAGGCTAATACAACAAGATATATGAAAGTGTTTGCTCAATTGCTCTTTGCTTGTATGTTATGTGTTATATCTTATTGCTTGAATGAAGCCTCTATTTATAGGAGAGGACTTGGCTTTCATTTCCAGACATAGGCTCTTCCTTGGGGAGTGATTTGCTGCAAAAGAAACCATTTAAAATGATCAATATAGCTGTTAGAAATCAATCCCACAAAATAGGGAAAAGTTGTCTGAAAACGCAACGGATAATTTGCTGATAAACATGGGGTTCGACCGGTCGTGCAGAGATAAGATTGAAATTGAATTCTGTGAATTTTTACACAGGGGGACCGGTCGAAGGGGGTGCGGCGGTCGCCTTTAGTCATGACTCGTTGCCGCCAGCGATTTTAAAGCAGAGAAGTCGGAACAAAAATCCAACTTGCGTGCAATGTCGCCCGCCGGTTGACGGGCCGACCGCATCGGTTGCCCACCTGGTCGACCGTCGCCCGCTTACTGCTTTTTTCTTACGTCCCATTTTTTTCGCTTTCTCGACTCAACTCAGTGCGGGTTGCCCTTATAGGGCGACCGGTCGAGCTGAAACAAATGTGTTGTCCAATGTTTTATTGAAAATAAACTTCAAGAAATACTCAAAAATAGTAAAAAACATTTTAAGTTGATCGGAAGTATTTAGACAACATTTAGGGACATAGTTTTGGTTTAAAAACGTATTTGAACAAAATCGAACATAATCATCAAAATCATGATAAAAATATTTATCTAACAGTATTTTCATATCGATCTCCTTTATAGTTGGAGATTCAGTAATTTCTGGTAGAACCACCCTAGCAAAGTCCTCGAAGATTCTTGGGACTTCAATAAATTCCTTTCTCAAGAATACTTCTGAATGATGTGTATTCGAGAGAGCATAGGATATCTTGTATGTGATCAAGTAGGGTTTGTTCCCTTCTTTCATCAATTCGACTCTTTTGAAATCTTGATGAGGAGTTAGGACTCTGTTGAAATATCGATCTCCCAAATTGTATGCAATTCTAGGATAGACATTAAATGCCAATTTTCCTGCATACAAATTTCCTGTAACTGCTCCAAGGCATGAATCCTTGAGGTTTGAGATTCGCTTGTCAAAGATAGCCATATTGAGTGGCGAATCTATTCCTTCTTTGAATGTTGCTTTAATAATGACTCTTATGGCTCCGATATGAATCCATGAGAGTGTATTTGCAACTTCTCTTTTAACTCTGCTTTTGATCTCCTATATTTCTCTAATAGGGACCAACTGCATCTCGATCAGGTTCCCGGTAAACTCCATTGGAATGGCAAATTCTCCGGTTGTTACCCTGTGGATAATTTGGTGTTTTCTATTACGAAAACCAATCTTATCCAAAGCCTTTTCCATCGCTCCAATTGTAAACCCATCATAGATCTGAAGCTTTGGATCTTCCTTCATGATTCTCATAAGAGTTTTATGAGAAACTGTAGTGTGAGAGAGCAATCCTGACATATCCTGACCGTCTGTTGAAGAATTTCTTCTTCACTCCGATTCTGAGCTGGAGTTACTTCCATCGTCAGAATAGATTTCTTTTTCATAGATGCATTCATCTGAGGGTATATCCTCAAATTGATACACCTGTATTAAATCCTGATAATAGACAGCTTCTTCGATTTCTGGGGTCGCCTCGAACTATCTAACTCCTCATTTTTTATTGTCTGGGCAATCCGTTGAGATATGTCCTCTTGCTCCGCATGTCCAGCAATTACAGTCTTTGAAACTTTCATTAGCTCTGGTGTGAGCACGCCTAAAAGTTCTTCTTCCTGGATTTCTGCTGGTACTTTCTTGATTAGAACCTGATGATGAGGCTCTACTCCCTGCTTGGTCTTTGGTCTTTGCCCCGATTTATAACTTCAAGCCTTTTGTTTTGACTTAACCTTCTAGGTCTCCATAAAGACTGCTCCTTTTGCGGCTGCTTCCTCGGCGGTATGGATAGCTTCTATCCTTCTTCTTCTTGTGCCGCCTTAGTTGACTTCCCACAACTGTTGGGATGTCATTATCCACGCAACATAGAGGAACTGCTTTGTTAATTCCTCTTAATCTCTTATAATTCTGTCTGACAGAGTCGCTTGGTAACACCATTCGATAACTTGGCCTTTAGGAAAGACATTTTTAAAGCCCCACGCTTTCTACTTCCGCTCCATCCTTGTATTCCCTAATAAGCATTTCTCTCCGGAGACTCGGAATCTTGGCAAAGAATAGGCATGCGATTTCCTTTTCTTCAATCTTGGATTTCCACCCCAGTATTCGGTGAACAACTTGATATATTCGACAATATGACAAATATCATGTAACTCAAGGCTATAGAGGGCTTGTTTATGTCTTTTTCTTTTTTCATCCTCTAATCCCTCGAAATAACATGTGCCGATGAACTGTATTTTGAATAATTTTGCCATACCATCGACAATTCCTTTAAGTGATTCTCCTTATGTGACCGAACGTTTTGTACTAGCATCGGTCATATCCCAGGCAATCTTCACTGATCCTTCAAGACTCATTTCAAGGAGTAAAATGAATGAATCCTTTGTAAGATCGAGGGTTCCTGTTGAAATTCTCATAGCTGAAGCCCATTCATCAATAACGACTTCTCTATTTTTAAAATCTGGGATGTCCAGATTTAACATTAACCCATATGGATGTATTGGGTCGAGGTGCGATCTTCCATAAGGCGTCTGATAAACATTCGGTCTCCCAGTAGGTTGTCTAGTTCCCGCAAGAGGGTTTCGACCTCCTGTCCCTGAAAGTGGATCACTCCCGGTCGTGAAATCCCCAGCGTGTGGCATCCTCTCGTCCTGAGCTCCATGATTCGAACCCGTACTTTCTTCGACGTTAGGATTAACTGGTGGTGGTGGTGGAATTGCTCTACCTTATGGGTTATAGGTAACCAAAGCTGATCCATCACCTGCGTTCATCTTTAAATCTACAATATCCAATCCCGCGAAGGATTCTGCCAGGTCGTGTAGATCTTTAAGATTCATCTTTTCCATATCCATCTTTTTAATTTTTGATGGATTTTCCTTTGATTAGAGCAATGAGCTTCTCCTCATCTGTCATCTTTCGTATAACTTCGGTTGGTTTCCTTTTTTGGTGTAAATAGAGTCTTGTTCCAAAATCTATACGCTTCTTTTCCTCCTAAGAAGAACTCGGTCTGTCCCTCCAGGTTCTTGACTCGTTTCAATATCATGAAGGAGTTCAAGAGTTTCCTTCGATATTTCACCATCATCTCCATCCGGTTCGGATCTAATGAACTTGTGTTGGTGGATGAATATGGCGGTTGCTATAATTCTCGCACCGTCTTCGGACTTCTCTAAGATCTTCGGAGAACTTAGATTTGTCTCTGAAGTATCTCGTTCCACTCGGTACTCCATCGAAATCATTGTTCTGATGGGAATTTTCATGAACCGTTTCTTGAAGGTTCATCAAATGAGCATATAGTGTCTGGTTAAGCATCCAGAACTGCCTATAATATTCCGCTCGCATTTTGCATTGCCTCAAGGTTTCCCCATCGGCTCCTGCCTGTTCTTGTGCATACATCGTCAATATTTGACGATATGTCCTGTAAGGAGTACATCTTGGACATCGGTCCAGATCCATAATCTCGGAGTAATTTCTCCTCACCAATTGTTAATTACATAAATATAATAAATTTAACTAAAAGTTTTTAATAAACCTAGGCTCTGATACCATTTTTATGGCCCTTAAAACCTTTAAAAACCATTAGTTTACCTTCAACCTTGTATAAGGGGTATTTTGGGATTTTATCAAATAAAAGGGCTATTTTTGAAACTTTTGAGTAAGTGAGGCTATTTTTGAACATAAGCCTTTCAAAGAGGCTATTCTTAATCTTTTCCCGTGAATTAAGGTTCTTTTCTGTATTGAGATTTCCTATTCTAGTCCCTTGACACGTGTACTATATCTATATGGTGTCAAGGATGAGATCTTCTTATTCCACCACACGGATGATTGCTACGTGTAGAGAAGTTATCATATTAAAACCCATCAATTCAGGCGTGATTTATGCTCCAAAATTAATATAGTAACTTCTCTACACGTGGCAATTATCAGTGTGGTGGAATACGAGATGAAGGACCATTCTGGAATATAAGATCTCATCCGATAATGTCATACTTGTATACGTATCTTCCATCTAATATAGTGGAATATGGAGTGAAACACGAATGTGGAACATGAGATTTCATCTCATTTTTCCACCTAATTATTTTGTTCTTGGTTATTAATTAATTAGGATTGGTTCTCCAAGTAGTTTCTTCTCATATTTATTGGGATCATAAATATATCTTGGTAAATATATGTTCAGAATGAGATTCTAGTCTGAAATAAACTGCTGATCGATGTGTTTTGCTTGAATGATTTTATAAAGATAAAATTACGAAAGTATGTTGGCGTTGTTGTTTTACTATTAACTTTTGATTTTAAGGATAATATTGTTAAATATTTTGATTCCTATCTTTTCTTGATGTAAATTATCTATCATACAGGATGTATTGGTAGCTGGGACTCATAGCACATCCATAGTTCTGGAACGGGTCATGACACAACTATTACAACACCCTACAGTGATGAAAAAAATAAGAGATATTGTTAAAGACAAACACGACATAACAGATGATGACTTGGAAAAGATGCACTACTTAAAAGCCGTGATCAAAGAAACTCTTCGTTATCACCCACCAAACCCATTGTTAATTCCTAGAGTAGCACGACGAGATGTGAATATAAAAGGGTACAACATTTCAACGGGAACAATTGTGATGACTAATGTTTTCGCCATTTGTAGAGACCCTACATCTTGGGACGAACCAGAAAAGTTTCAGCCAGAGAGATTTTTGAACTCTTCGATTGACTTCAAGGGCCTTGATTTTGAGTTGATTCCATTCGGTTCTGGACGAAGGGGTTGTCCTGGAATCGCATTTTCTGTTACTACTATTGAGTATGTGTTAGCATTTCTTTTGCAGAAATTTAACTGGAAATTGCCTGATGGAACACCAGGGCATGATATGGACATGAGCGAAACCCTTGGTGTCACACTCTGTAGAGTTCATCCTCTTCTTGCAGTTCCCTCTCAGATTTGCACTCTGTGAAATTGTTTTTTTATTTTTTTAATAAGTTGGGAGTATTGGTTGGAGGGGATGGGATAAATTTCAAAGAAACTGAAAGGTACTGAGTTCGAACCCTGGTTAACACTCTTACAGTGAGTGATACCACTTGAACTACAAGCTCATGGTCACTATGTGAAATTGTTTGAATTTTGAATCATTCCATGCAGTGTTTCATATAGTTATTGATTGAATTTTTACATTTTTTATTGTATTTGTTGTATATTTACATATAATATGGTGTATTGCATTTATTGCATCACATGTCATAGCATCATTTAGCTAGACATTCATTTATGCATATATTATATATTATATTTTATATAATATATAAAAGGAGGAAAGAAAGAAATAATATGGAAAATAAATATTATGAGATAAAAAGGTATGTCTTTTCATGTGAAGACATTCATTGGGAAGGAATACAATGGATAGATGCAACCTTTGGATGAATAACTTCCATCCGTTGAGAAGGGACGCGACTGTTCAACGCAACCCATGAAAATCTATAAATAACTTCAAGTTATTCTATAGAAGGGATGAGAGAAGATGAAAAGTGATGGAAAAATCATTTCTTAATTTTCCTACAAGTTTTATTTCTTTCCAACTTTCTACTATCATTGTTTTAACAACTACAACTTGTGATTGATGCTCCTGAAAAATTCTAAGAAGTGTAATCTTGGAATTTTTGTGAAATAGGCTTTGTATCCTGAGGTTAATTCCTTGAGAACCATATACACCATAGTGGGAGGAATTAATACCTTAAAGAAAGCATCTTTAAGATGTGTCTAGCCTATACAAAATTTGATTTCGTTTTCATAAACATACTCCATTACCCACTTCGAGAAATATATACAATAGTACTCGTATGACGAAAATTGTTGTAGCACTTTATGAACGTACACTTTGTTGCTAATATTTTGAAATCAATTATTCGTCTTACGCATTGTTGCAGATTTTGTGAATACAAGTATACACTATTGTTAACAAGTAATAAAGTAAGTGAGTAATACATCGGTTCTATGAGGTGAATTACTAAGTATCAAATGAATTAATCTCAATTCTATGTGAACTTGAGAGTAACTGTTAGTTTGAGCAACTAAACTAAAATAACTCTAAATTAACCAATCCAAATTGATATTGAACTTCTATAACTTGAAAACCTAAATTTTATGATTTCACCATTATTTGTTAAATTTAAATATTTATCACATCAATCTTATAACACTACAAGAAAAATGCTCAACAACAACACCCAAAAGACAATAGATTTTAGCTAAATCGTTGTCGTTATAAGTATTCACAACGTATTTTCGTTAAACCGTTGTCAATGAACGGATTGTTTGTACGACAACAGTTCACTCGAGCCCAAGACAATACTTTCTTGAAGCGTTGTCTATTAGCAGTCTTTTTATTTTTTGACAATAGGTTTCTCAGGTCTTCGATAATGTTTTTGTAATTCGTTGTCGATTAGCGCCTAAAATTTTTAAAAGACAACATTTATTCATCATTTTCGTCAACGGTTGGTTACACCGTTGTAATTACCGTCATTTTATTCCCATAAAGACAACAATTTTAACAACGGTTATAAATCGGAGTCTATAGGCATTTTTCATGTCCTTATTTATTATTTATTTTAATGGTATAACTAGCATTTTAATTAGTTTAACAATTTTATTTTAGCAACTTTAGCATAATTCTAAAAGTGCTGAGAGTTTTAATTTTTATTTTGCTATCAATTCTTTATCTAATGGTATAACTATCACCTTTAGTTAATTTATCAATTTTATTTTAGCAACTTTAGCATAATTTTTAAAAGTGTTGGGAGTTGTAATTTTTTTTTTATTTTATCAAATCTTTATTTTATTTCATTTGAAAAAATAAGAAGCAACTTTATAGGTTAAACCTTTTATTAGCAACTTAAACATAAGTTTAAAAATATAACTAGCAACTTTAAAGTTAGACTTTTTAGTTTAGCAAAAGTAAATCGTGCATACATCCTCAGTCATTTGAAAAAGTCGAATCGTTCAAGAAAGGTGGAGCAGATAAACTCCTCAAATCGGGAAAGCTCGTTCACACCCTTTTAGCTAAAGGAGGGAGCCAACGACAACAAAATCGATCAGGTGTTTCTGATTCCTCTGCTCATTCTAATTGTTAACTATGTCGATTAAATTTTTAACGTGGAATGTGAGGGGTATCGCTAATTCGGGCAGCCAACGTCATTTGCATGCGCTAATTTCTCGTCATAAATTGCCTTTTGTTGCGCTTTTAGAACCTATGACTTTGCCTGAATTTAGTTTCTATTGTCGTAGATTTGGCTTTGATGATGGCTTATCTAATTGTTCTAATCATATCCGGATTATGTCTGCCGCTCATTTACATTTTGACATTCTTGTTGATCATGCACAACTATTACATTGTAGGTTGACATCTGCTTTGTTGCCTCGGCCTATTTTATTTGACTTTTGTGTATGCTAAATGTGATAGAGTAGCTAGATATGTTTTGTGGGATACCTTGCGTGAGATTGCGATTAGTATGGAGGGGTTACCCTGGCTTATTAGCGGTGACTTTAATATTTTTTTGCATGATCACGAGAGGATTGGTGGTATCACTGATAGATCGCATGAGATGCTGGATTTTGCCTATATGATTGCGACCGTGAATTATTTGATGCGAGTGTGAGGGGCCCATCTTTACGTGGGCTAGAGGGTGGGCTTCGGGAGAGACTTGATAGGGCTTTGTATAATGAGCACTTTGGTGATGTGTTTACTTCTTCTATTGTTACGCATTTATCTCGTGTTCGCTCTGATCATGCCCCTTTACTCATATCGTGTCAGTTTGTACCGCACGTGCCTCGTTCTTCTTTCCGATTTCAGCATATGTGGATACGTCACCATACTTTTTTGCAGGTTGTCAAGGAAGCATGGGGGCATCCCACTGGTTGTTTTGGAATGAGGAGCTTGCAGCACAAGTTGAATAGGGTCAAGCGGAGACTCAAGATTTGGAATCACCAGACGTTTGGTAATGTTTTTGATCGTGTTAGACTGGCTGATGAGGCAGTTTCAGTGGCTCAGGCTGTATATGATAGTGATCCGTCTCCGACTTATCGGGCTGAGCTTCATCGTTGTGTGGCTGAGTATGAGCTATGTTTGAAAATGGAGGAGGATTTTTGGCGCCAAAAAGCCGCAGTTAAGTGGGCAGTCGAGGGGGAGCGCAACACTAAGTTTTTCCATGGATTTGTTAAGCAGAAGCGGTGTTGCGCTAGAATTCACTCGATTGACGATGATGGAGTGGTAATCACCCAAGATTCTCGAGATTGAGAAATCGGCGATTCGATTCTTTCATCCTTATTGACTTGACTTGGAGTATCGACTCCCCGTAGATGAGTTCTTTCCCCGGCTTCCTGATTTCGTTGATCTTGAAGGACTTTGTGTTATGCCGACGGCTCAGGAGGTTCGCGATGCGGTGTTTGGGATTGATCCGTCTAGCATTTCGGGCCGATGGATTCTCATCTTTGTTCTTCCAGCACTGTTGGGATTTCGTCAGATCGGATGTTGAGGATGCGGTGGTTGACTTTTTCTCGGGTAATCTCATGCCGTCCACGTTCACGGCTACATCTATTGTTCTCATCCCGAAGGTTCCTCACCCTCGGAAGTGGACTGAGTTTCGGCCGATTAGCCTGTGCAACGTGACGAATAAGATTATCTCTAAGATTATGAATGCGCGGTTGGTCTCGATTCTACCTTTGATTGTGTTGCCGAATCAGAGTGGTTTCACACCCGGTCGTGTCATCTCGGATAACATTTTGCTCGCGCAGGAGCTTATTCATGATATCAGCTTCGCCACGGAGACTCCTAATGTGGTGATGAAGCTGGATATGGCTAAAGCTTATGATAGGGTGCAATGGGATTTCTTGTATACATCTATGATTCACATGGGCTTCCCCGTTCGGTGGATTGATATGGTTGGCGGTGTATTGAGCAACGCTTCTCTCGCTTTCGTTAATGGTATCCCTTCGCTTGATAAATGGTTTTATCATGATTTTGATGATTTTGATTTTACACCAAAACAATGGTTTTAAAGGTTGTCCAAATACTCCTAAATGATTTAAAATGGTTTTAATATTTTCCGGAGTATTTCTTCAAGTTTTATTTTCGACAAAATTGGACAACACTTTTAATGATTTTCTGTTAATGTATTTTTACACCAAAACAATGTTTCTAAATGTTGTCCTAATACTCCCGATCGGTCTAAAATGTTTTCACTATTTTTCGGAGTATTTCTTGAAGTTTATTTTCGATATAAAATTGGACAACACTTTTGTTATGAGGTCAACCGGTCGCCGTATAGGGCAACCCGTGCACTGAAAGTTGAGAAAAACAGAAAACTTCATGTTTGCGAGAAAATGGTCAGGCAACCGGGTCGCCCTATAGGGCAACCGGTGGCGTCGACCGACGATCGACCCCTTGGGCGGCCGTGCACTGGAGCAAAAATTGAAACAGAACATTTGCCCTTCGTTTTTGAGGTTGTGCGACCGGTTGAAGTCGGGGGCGACCGGTCGAACCCTACGTCGACCGATCGCCGCCTGTGTAAATGTGTATTCTCATTTTCAAACTTCTATTTCTCGTGCGACGACCGCCGCCCTATGCTTTGACAAAGAAAATTCTAACCGTTGTGCAAGAGACTTTTCCCTAAATTGTGGGATTGATTTCTAACAAACTATAATCTTGATTTTAATTGCAATTGTTTTGTAGAAATCGATTCCTAGAGGAGCCTATCAAGTATCAATCATCTCCTATAAATAGAGGAAGTTTTGGAGCAACCAATACAACAATTGAGAAACAACACAACAAGATACACTTCAAGCAAACATTTGGTCTTTCATTATTATTATTCTTGTTGTAAAATTGCCTAGCTTATCACTTTCACATTCTTGAGGTCTAGGCTATTCTTGATTACACTTGTACTCATATTGTATCAATCATTATCGAGTTGTAATCTTGAATTTGTGGTCGTCATTCAAACACAAGATATCCTTGTGAGTGTTCTTGTGGTAAGAACACACTTGGGTGATCTAGGTGTTAGGTTTGAGAAGGTTGTGGTAATCTTCTTATTGAGGTGTTGAAGAATTTGGTATTCTTCAAGGTTGAAGATTGTGGTAATCTTCACAAGGTGCCGTTGAAGGAAGATTGTGGTAATCTTGAAAAGGAGATTGTGGTAATCTCCAAAGGTGGTGTTGAAGAAGAGTGTGGTGCTCTTCAAGGTGTTGTAAGTTGAATTTGTATTAATTTTGGTAATTAATAAAATTCTTTTTCTTTTTCAAATCCATCCCTGATATCTTTGGGGTGGTTAAGGATTAGGCCCTGGTGGGTTGAACCTCTTTAAATCGTCGTGTGTTGTTTACATTCCGCACCTTTGTTATTATCTTTGAGCATTCGGTTGAAAAAGAGGCGAAATTGAAAAGATGGAGATAATCTATTCACCCCCTGCAGATTATCGTAGCCGCTGACTTACACCTTCCGGATATTTTCCTTCGACTCGGGGGATCGCGGGGGGGATCCTCTATCTCCCGCCTTGTTTGTTCTCGCGGTGGAGTATTTATCCCGGGGATTGGATTCCATTATTAGACGACACCGGATATGATTTATCTGACGCGACGGGGTTTCCATCCTGACTCACTTGGCCTATCTTTGATGATGTTGTTATCTTCACTAGGGCGTCGACGATGGCCTCGTCACTTTGAGGCACTTTCTCGAGCACTATTCGCTCTTACGGCGGTGGTAAGTGTCGAGGAAGAGTAGATTTTTTCTCGCCCCACGTTACATTGACGCATCGGGAGCACATGGTTCATGGTGCGAGGCTTTGTTCGCGATGACTTGCCGATGACTTATTTGGGTGTCCCTTTGTTCAAGGGCCGAATGACGAAAGAGCTCTTCCTCCTGTGATTCGAGGATGTTGGATAGAGTCGCGGGGTGGTCGACGGCATCTCTCCTTTGGTGGTAGGCTTGCTCTTATTCGAGCACGCTAATGGCCACCCCGTTGCATATTCTTCAGTCATGCCGCCGCCAAAGATAGTTCTTCAAATAGATTGGAGCGAGATCATGGCTAGATTCTTCCGGGGCTCCTATGCGGGACAAAAGAAGACGCATTGGATCGGTTTGGGATATTATCCGCCATCCTATCTCTCGAGGGTGGTTTGGGGTTGCGCCGACTTTCGGATATTCTTGACGCCTTGATTTACAAGTTGTGGTGGAGGTTACGCGAGGGCCATTCGTTGTGGGCTCAATTCTTGATCGCAAATCTTTATACAATGGGCTTCGGTCTCCTGTAGAGCCTCTGTAACACATAATCATAGTCATCGGTGGAGCGCTTGAGGCGGATCGGTATTCGAGCCCGGGAGCGGATTTTCTCGTCTATTAGCGTGGTAGCCGTGTCAATTTCTGGATGATACTTAGTTTGGGCATCGGCCGCTTGCGGATCATTGTTTGGATCGATCGTTGGGTCATATGACGGTGGATTGGTTCATCGGGGATGGTATATGGGATAGAGATAGATTGTATCAGGTCTTGGTCTCCGGATGTGGGCTTCTGAGAGTCTCATTGAGGATATATCCGGTTCCGATTCTTCTAGGGTCCGAGGATATCATGCGGTGGATGTTTACCTCTCATGGTGGGTTCTCTATGTCTTCTCGCTGGGATTCTCTCCGGGTAGAAATGCTCGTAACCTTCTCATGGTGCCATTTGGAACGATGCTCTTATTCCTACTATCTCTATTTTCCTTTGGCGCCTCCTTCGTGTCGTCTTCCCGGATATCAAGCTTCGGCACGTGGCACTTCCCTTGCCTCACGTTCTTTGGTGTTGCTTGAATAATCCACATTCATCTCCTCGGTCGAATCTATCCTCACCTCTTTTTGATGAATGATATCTTTGTTCAAATCCGTGTGGAATCACTTTCTTCCTTGGTTTGACACTACACTTCCACACACCACCGATATGATATTATTCCTTTCATTTTGGAGGAATCGCACACGGATCACACACAAGGCACTTGAGTTTCTTGGTCCCCGCTTGATTTTATGGTTTGTCCGGACGGAAAGGAATAGTGTCAAGCTTCGACACCTTCCTTTCTTGGCATCTCACATTATTTGGCGGTGGAGCGGTATCTCGGATTCTTGTTTCGGTCGGCGTTTGAGCCCTTCGGATTGGTCCGGATGCTTCCCTATAGTGAGTTTTTTGCGGGGATTGCTCCACCACAAAAGTTTCACGCAGCCTAAGATGGTGATTTGGCAAGCCCCTCGCCTCTCCTCATATCAAGTCGAACACGGATGGTTCGTTTGATCGAGACACCTTGATTCTTTGGCGGAGGGGGTTGATTCGAGATCATTCGGCGGACTTCGTGTTGGCTTTTCATTGTTCTCTCCAGCGGTGTCTAGCTTTCATGCTGAGCTACTAGCGTTGGAGATGGGACTGCGGCATGCCCGTCAGTTTTCTCCTCAGATTTGGATCGAGTTGGACGCAGCGGCGGTGGTCACCACGATCACTTCTGGTGGCCTTGGCTCTTGGCAGGTTCAGCACACCCTGATTCGCATTCGGAACATGCTAAGGACTTTCGATTCGATTTCCCACATACACAGAGAGGGGAATCGACCAGCTGATCACCTAGCGGAGTTGGGAGCTGCTGCTCTTGGTAGTCACATTGTTGATGAGGGCATGGCTTCTCACCACCTCCTTGCGCTCATTCGGATGGACCAGCTGGGATATCCGAGCTTCAGATTTTCGTAGATCATTGGTTCTCCTTTTATTTTTTAGATTTCTCATTATGATAGTCTTTTTAGATTTCGTAGTGATAGGTTATTTGTTCTTTGATTTTCTCCCGCCTTGACGGGCATGACATTGCATGACATTTTGATTATTTGATATAAATATATATATATATATATAATTAGACATCTAAAAAAAAACATAAATATAAAAAAGAGGAAAATATTTTTTGCCCTCCAAACTATTAGGGTTTTTTGACTTTGCTACCTAAACTTTTTTTTGACGCACTTTACCTCCTGAAGTTTAAGGGTTTTGCATAAAGCCTCCTGGGTCTCGTCGGCGGCGGAATATTCCAAGAGAATCTTGTCACATGCCATGCACGTGAGGGCAAAATTGTTATTTCACTCAAATTATACTAATATATTGCACTTTGCCATCTAAACTTTGCGAAATTGTTACTTTGCCATATGAACTTGGAGCAATTTACACTTTACCTCCTCAGTTAAAAAAATATTAAAAAATTATGTGTATACATTTATTTTATATATTGTTTAATTTTTTCACCAAAAATAAGTAAATTTTACTAGTATTCATTTCAATAAAATATATTATCAAGATATTAAAAATATATATTTATTTTTCACCAAAAATAAGTAAATTTTACTAGTTAAATTTATTTATTTTTTTATCATGATATTAAAAATATATTATGCCAATAACCCCAAATAAGTTGTGTTGGTTTGTTTATTTTTTCATTGGACTTGGTATATTTTACTTTGAGAATGTGTTCACTCCAGTCTTGTTGATTTTAATCTAAGCCACTTACAATTATGAGCTTTCTGCTCTTGTGTTTTGGTTTAGTATTTTGTGAATTTTTAAATTTAGCTTGCTACTCATGTCATTTAAAATTATTTCAAACATAGGCTCTTCTTCAACCCGATGCATTCCAATGCGGTTATTTTGTGATGCGGTACATGAGGCAGATTGTAGAAGATTTAACTACAGACATGACTTTGCGATCAATGGTAAAGTTATACTAAAATTTGGCGTTCTCGTGTTTTTTGCAAATGTTTAATAATTGGAGCAAATTATATAACATATGTTTTCTCACAGTTTTCTAATGTTGAGTATTCTCAACTTCAATTTGATAAAGTGCGATCAGAGTGGGCAGAATGCGTCCAAGACCATCTACATGAGTGAATATGTATTTTGTTCACAGTTATATGCAAATTTTCATAGTGATAAATTGATGTATATACTTATTATTTGCAGGCATGGACTTCAATTATGTGAACATGATATTGGAGTGCTTTGCAACTGCCCTCAATGAAAGAATTAGTGTAGCTTTGAGAACACTTGTTAGATATTTTGTTAAACACTTGTTAGACATTTGTTAAACACTTGTAGATACGTTTCGTTAAATACTGGATATTATTTTGTTAAACATTTGCAGACATGTACTAGATACAATCACTTGAATGCCATGTTTTGTTTTAATTATTTATATGTTGCTTTCTTGTATTGTGTTTTGTTTTTTTGCATATATGAAATCAAAAGTTATATTACCACAGGTGAAAAAATAATAGACAACGAATAGAAAATGCATTAGCCGCTGTCCAAAATTACAACAGTTATTATGGTTTATAAAACTGTTATAATACTTCAAAACCACAACGGATATAATCAGTTGTGTATTACAATAATCAGTCGTTGTTGTAGATGGTGTTGTAAAAAAAATCCGCTCAACGACAACGGATTATAACCGTTGTCTTATTATTAACGACAACAGATTTAAACCATTGTCATTGAGCAGACTTTTTTTACCACACCATCTACGACAATGGCTGATTATTGTAATACACAACAGATTATATCTGTTGTGTATTAGCGAAATTCTTGTAGTGTTAAAGTAGGATTCACAATGTAACAATTAGGATCTTAGTAGAACGGGTTGTGATTAAAATTTTAAGGCCTAAAAGAGATGATTTAGCAATTTATAAACTTAATTGGGAGTACCTTAAGATATTAACTCTGAGTTTTGAGCCTCTGTTCCTTTACCTGAACTCCATCACCCAAAGACGGAGTGGTGTAAGCATGGTGTTTATAGGTGATACCTAAGATGAACGTACACGTAATTCATGCATCAATCTTTAATTTCATACATTCACCTATCCTCATTCATACACAAAACCAAAAGTCACATACATGAATTTTCACCTATTCATCCATAGAATATACTAGAACTATTTGACTTCAATGAATCTAGTTTATAATTCAACACTCCCCTTAAGCAAGATTCATTACTCCAAGAGAAAATCGCAACTTCATGAAAACATCAAACTTCAAGGGCTTCGTGAAGATATCCGCAATTTAGCCTTGTGACTTCATGAACTCAAGCTTCACTTATTTATTGGATATGTGCTCTCGAATCAAATAATATTCCATATCATTGTGTTTGCTTCTGTCATGAAACATCAGGTTCTTAGCCAACACAATAGCAAACTTATTATCCATATAAATCTCTGTCGGATCTTCTTGTGATAAATTAAGTTCCTTTAACAAACTTCTCAACCAAATAGCATGATAAATACAAGAAGTTGTTGCAACATACTCCACTTCACAAGTTGAAAGTGTTACAATTGGCTGCTTCTTAGAGTTCAAAGTGAATGCCGACCTTCCCACAAAGAAAACAAACTCGATTGTATTTTTTTGACTATCAACATCACTGGCACAATCACTATCACAATAGCCTACAAGCTTGAAATTATGAGAAAATGTATAGAAAATTCAATGATCATTATACATTTAATGTACCGAAGTGTTCTTTTGGCAACTTTTAAATGTGATATAGTAAGAGCCTCCATGTGATGACTTACAAGTCCAACACCAAAAATAATATACGGTCTCATACAAGTTAGATACCTCAAGCTTCCAACAAAGCTTTCAAAGTATGTAGAATTAATTTTCTCACCATTTTTATGGAAGTACATCATTACTCCACATTCCACCGGGGTGCTCACCGACTTGCAATTCTCCATCTCAAACCTCAAATTTTATTTTGTCATATGCTTCTTGAGATGCAAAAATTCCATCATCTCATTGATTCATTTCAATCCTTAGATATTCATGTTCGTCATCTCAAATTTATTTTCCATAGTTCTTTTGAAATCATAATATCTTTAGATTATTTCTTGTAAAAATCAAATCACACATACAAAAAAATTAGTAACATATCACAATTTTTTTTTCATTTTTGCATAGGGAGCCTGCTCATGTGGACACTTCAAAAAACTATTTTCTTGAAAATAGTGATCGATTCGGCTATTCTATGCACGAGGGGTGTTAAGTTGGTATTTTACCAACTTATTTGATATTTTAGAGTAGAATTTGGTTTTATCTTGGGTGTTTTTAGAGTCGTTAGAGTCCTATTTATTTCAATTAGAGTCGATGTAGAGTCAATACAGATTTGGTAGCCGAGAAATGAAGAAAACGGTGAAAACGGCTTGAAGAAAGAAGAAATCACGTAGAAAGAAGGAAAAAAATCGTATTTTGACAAGGAAGGGCGGGCGCCGCAGTGTCTCAGGCCTTAAGCCTCACAATACCGTGGCGGGGAAGGCGATTTGGAGCGGGCATGTGGCGCTGCAGCGGCTTAACGCCCGGCAACTGCCGCCAGCGCCGGGCGGCAATTGTGCGAGAAAAAATGATGGCGCCCAGTGCCATGCATGGCGCCCTTGTGCGCCGTGTGATAAAATGGGACGATATTTGCTGGGCGCCGCAGCGCCCGGGGGCGGAAAATCCTATGTTCACCTACCCCCTTCTTGGACTTTTGTGTACTATAAATACCATCCTTGGGGCTTGAAATCAGGGCATCTTGGAACCCTTGGAAGACAATAAAAACAGCTTCAAGACAAGGAAGAAGGATTTGAGCACTTTGAGAAGAATTTGGAGAAGAAGATTGGAGGGTTCTATCATCTAGAAATAGAGAAGATCCCTCAACTCTTGTTCTTATTTTGTTGCTTTCTTCATATCTTGTAAGATGTATTGTTGTATTTTCATGGATTCATTTTCTTTAATCATGAGCTAAACACTATAATTCTAGAGGATTGATGTAATCTATGTTTGAACTTATGTTTTGAGATTGTGGTTTGTCAATCTAGATCTATCAATTTATTTGTGCTATTTGGATCTATTGCTTCTAAATTACTTGATCAATAATTTAGATTGTTTGGTGTATTTGATTTGACACTTGAGAGAGGTAATTGAATACATGACCTTGGAATAGCATAACCTAGGATTTCATAGAATTGAGAGATTTATGAATCCTTTGAAGTCATTTATCAAGATTCATAGCTTTTATTGAGATTTTAATTGGTGATTTTTATAGAGATATTGATTTCCCAATTGAATCTAAAATCATTTAGCACTTGAGAGAGGGAATGATTATTGTAGAAATCTTGACTTGTAAATTGATAATTGATGATTGATAAACCATATTGACAACATAAGGGATAACTAGATTCACAATACCTCTAGAATTCATTTAATCATTTGGATAAACTCATTGATATTTTCATAGTCTTAATTTACTTGTAGTATTTTTAGTATAATCAACTCCATCAATTATTGAATTTCTAAATAAAGTTAGACTACTATAATATAGTACTTAGCGATAATTTGATAATTATTCCCTGTGGATTCGACAACCTTACTTCTCTATATTAAAACTTGACACCGTAGACTTGCGGTTAGAAAAATCTCTAACAAGTTTTTGGCGCGCGTTCTTCGGGAATAATTCATCTAATTTGCGCTAATATTATTACTTAGTAGTTTTACTTTAATTTAGATTGGTTTCTTTTGTTACAATAGGGTCATTGTTATTTTTGTGTTTTCTTATTAATGCGAAAAAATAAAAGTGCTAATTTAATCTTATTTGATCCGAGAAATTGAAAGAACGCTTGAAAGATTAGAGCCGCACGAAGAATCAAATTCACAAAAATGGCGGAATCGGTGATGATGAAGACCGCATACCTATTGTTGCACCACCTAAAGGGCCATTCGGGACTATTTTCGACCAACCACAAATCAAAATTATTCGGGCATTGTTCGCCAACCTATCAATGCGAATAATTTTGAATTAAGCTTGACCCTAATAAATATGGTGCAACAAAATCAGTTTGGGGGTAGTGCCGTAGACGACCGAATGCTCATTTGGCTATTTTTCTTGAGATATGTGACACTATCAAAATGAATGGGGTTCCCGATGAAGCTATTCGGTTGAGGTTATTTCCGTTTTCACTTCGTGATAAAGCTAGACAATGGCTTCAAACCTTTCCACCGGAAGTATCACTAGTTGGAATGATCTCACCGAAAAATTCATGGCAAAATTCTTTCCACCTAGTAAGACACTTCAACCGAAAAGTGAGATTGCTCAATTTCATCAACTCGACTTTGAGCCACTCTACGAAGCTTGGGAGCGATTCAAAGAATTATTGAGGAGGTGTCCACAACACGGGTGCGCAGATTGGCAAAAAGTTCGATATTTCTACAATGGTATGAATGGGCATTCAAGAACTATTATAGATCTTTGCGGAGGAACATTGATGGCTAAAACTCCAAGTGAAGCCATGCTTTTACTCGAAGAAATGGCTGCCAATAGTTATCAATGGCCGTCTGAAAGATCTACGCCAAGAAAAGGTGGCGGTGTTCTTGAACTTGATACTATGTCCGCATTGGCCTCTCAAATTTCCGCCTTGTCAAAGCAAATTGCTACACTAAGTTCAGGTGGAAAACAACAATCGGAGGCAGTCATGGAGATAAGTCAAGAAATTGTGAATCCCGATACGGAACAAGCGAATTATGTGAATAATCGGAGTTTCAACAATAGAGGGAATCAATTGCCGACGCATTATCATCCGGGACTTCGCAATCATGAAAACTTCTCGTATAGCAATACGAGAAATGTGTTGCAACCGCCTCCGGGATTTCAAAACCAAGCAAGTACGAGTACACACGTGGGAGAACAAAATCCGTCTTTGGAAGAATTACTTAGTTCATTCCTTGTAGAAACACGAGCAAGGATGAACATGACCGATTCTAACATGGACAAGCTCACTCGAGAGTTACGACAATAGAAGGTCACATCAACTCCTTGGTGACACAAGTAGGCGATTAGCAACAACGGTGAATTCATTGCAAATGAGAGGGAAATTTCCGAGTGATACGAGGTTAATCCAAGGAGCATTGCAATGCAATTTATGTAAGATCGGAGGTAGAAATTCAGCTTGCACCCGAACAATCGCTTATTTATGTGAAACCAGTGGAATCCAAGAAAATGAAGTTGGAGGAATTTGAGACTGTCTACTTGACAGATGAATGTAGTGCAATAGTCCGAGTAAACTACCTCGAGAAAATGAAGGATCCGGGGAGTTTCACTATTCCTTGTACTATTGGAGGAGTTTTCTTTGAGAAACCACTTTGTGATCTTGGGTCCAGTGTGAATCTTATATCTCTTTCTCGATGTGATGAAGTTTGGGCTCGGGAGGTGAAGCCGTCCAATATCACTTTGCGCTTTGCTTTGATCGATCCATCGCTATCCGTGGGGAATCATTGAAGATGTATTGGTAAAAATTAATAAATTTGTTTTTCCTGTTGATTTTGTAGTGTTGGATGCGAATGAGGATAAGAAAATACCTATCATCTTTGGGCGACCATTTTTAGCTACATCACGAGCTTTGATCGATGTAGAAACGGGAGCTAACTCTGGGTAAAAATCGGGAGAAAGTTGTATTCACTATTCATCCAACCAATATGCTAAAATTTGAATTAAATGATGGTAAGCGGATGGTTGGGAATGTAGTCAAGATATTGGAGGTTGGGGAGTTTCTAAGGGCAATGTGGATAACATGCCTATTGGAGCTCCAATTTGAGAGAATCGACAAAGTCTCCAAGATCAAACTTAGCGCTTCTTGGGAGGCAACCCAATCCCCTTTTATTGTTTTCTTAGTTTTATTTAGTTTAGTAGTTGTTTTTGTTTTTTTCTAAGTTTTTGCATTATTAGTAGTAAGTTGCATCACATTTCACCCCTCTTATTTGTGCAAATCCCACATATCTCACTCCATCGTCACAACGGAGCACTTTAACACCACACACACATTCTTCATCTCATTCACTCATTATTTGGTAAGTTTGCAACTTCCAAAACGCACCCCATGGTTTTCCCCATCTTGTGATTTTTGGTGTGATTGGATTGTAGAAGTGCTAGGATAATTGTGTTGATGTATGGATTGTGGATTGGTTGATCATGCTAGACTTAGGTTTGGTGTTGAATTTTGGGATTGAATTGAGTTATCCGATTGCATTTACTATCTTTGCCCAAATTCATGCATATGAGGTGTTTGATGAAATGCCCCAATGACAGTTTCACATTGTTTAGTGCTATTTTGCATCTCCATGCTTATCTTTTTGACATGGCACTATATTTTCTACTTGGGTGCATTTTGTATGTCTTTGTGATTTTTGATTTCTCACCCATAACCAAGTTCCTTGTTCCACGAGTTTTGTTTTCTTGTCTACCTTGCTAGGTTGCAAAGATGCGAAGCCAAAAAGGGGTCGGGCTAAGGCGAAGGGAAAGAACAAGACCACACCTCGGAGCATACAACGTGGGCGCTAGGATGCATTTTGAGCTTATACGAGACACCTCATACACGTAGTGGTATCACATAACTTAAGGAGCCTTCGCTCCTCGGCTACCAGGAAAGTCCTTTTTCCCACCTCTCCATTGGGGACAATGTCGTTTTAAGTTTGGGGGGGTGCAGTCTGTTTTTATTCATCGAGTCGGGTCTTGAGTGAAAAAAAAAAGTCTAGAGTTGAGTCGAGGCGTTTGTTAAACTGTGAAACTGCATGACTAAGTGAATTTGTTGAATATGAGTTGAACGGTCAAAAGAGCATGTGTTTGAACTGTGATTTAATCTTCTTTCCATTAATTCCATCTATATGCTTTACTCGATGATTTATTTGGGGATGATTTATGCAATTGAGTGGTTCCTTTATGATCCCACCGGATGCTTTAGAACTTGTCCGATCACTAGTCGAGGCGAAATCTGGCGAAGTAACCATGAGGAAGTGATTTAGGCCATCTTTGAACAAGCTAGAGCCTAAAATGCCTACCTTTGCATTATATTTTTCCTAGTGTCCCCTTTGAGCCTTATAAACCCGTTTCTTTGGCAACCAATCGAATACCCGAGCCCTAAATGTGAAAATTCTAATTACCCATCACTCATACGTACACACATAATATAGAAAAATATTGAAGGTTGAGGAGGGGATGATGAGAAGGGTATGTGGTTAATTGAATGAAGTTGTCCGAGAAAAGAAAAGATGAAACCCCATGTACGCAAAAGAATAAGTTTGGGGGTTCCGAAAAAAATGTGAAAAAAAAAACAAATCATCGGGATTGAAGGTTCATAAACATTGGGGATGTCAAAAAGTGAAGGGTAGTTGCTTATTGATAATTCGAAGTGTTAATTGTGTGTTTGGGTGATTTGAGCCACTTAATCCCATATTTTCCTACCTTACCCTAAGCCCACAATACAAGCTTTAAAAGTCCTATTGATCCTTGTGTTACATTAGCCTACATTAGTGGAGATTAGTGTGAAAGACAAGCCTATGGAGTCCGGTAAGCATCTCATCTCTATATTCAAAAAGTGGATCATTTTGAAAACACTTGATTGCGTGAATCTATTTGAATAATGTAAACGGAGTTGGCATGTACATTCCATACTTTTGATCACAATGTTAAAACACATGCTTGATTGATAGTGAAATGAGTATGAGACAAATGATATTGGTTGTGAAGTTTTGCAGTTTGTTTGTATTGTTGTGTCTTGTATTTTTCATTTTAGAGT
The DNA here is from genome assembly GCA_016081115.2 of Rehmannia glutinosa. Classification (NCBI taxonomy): domain Eukaryota; kingdom Viridiplantae; phylum Streptophyta; class Magnoliopsida; order Lamiales; family Orobanchaceae; genus Rehmannia; species Rehmannia glutinosa. The sequence continues at coordinate 388,252 of JABTTQ020001694.1, read as the reverse complement.
TGTAATTGTTTGAGGACAAACAATAGCTTAAGTTTGGGGGTATTTGTTAAGTTGGTATTTTACCAACTTATTTGATATTTTAGAGTAGAATTTGGTTTTATCTTGGGTGTTTTTAGAGTCGTTAGAGTCCTATTTATTTCAATTAGAGTCGATGTAGAGTCAATCTGATTTGGTAGCCGAGAAATGAAGAAAACGGTGAAAAACGGCTTGAAGAAAGAAGAAATCACGTAGAAAGAAGGAAAAAAATCGTATTTTGACAAGGAAGGACGGGCGCCGCGCAGCGCTCAGCCTTGCCTCCAGCGCCGTGGCGAGTGGCGAAGCGATTTGGAAGCGAGCATGTGGCGCTGCAGCTGCCAACGCCCGGCAACTGCAGCGCCGGCGGCAATTGTGCGAAAAAAATGATGGCGCCCGCAGCTTTGCCATGCCTTAGCGCCCCAGCGCCGTGCGATAAGTTAGCGAGCGATACTGCAGGCGCAATGCGCGCATCATGCGCGAAATGCGCCCATGGCGCCGTGTGATAAAATGGGACGATATTTGCTTTGGCGCCGCCGGGGCGAAAAATCCTATGTTCACCTACCCCCTTCTTGGACTTTTGTGTACTATAAATACCATCCTTGGGGCTTGAAATCAGGGCATCTTGGAACCCTTGGAAGACAATAAAAACAGCTACAAGACAAGGAAGAAGGATTTGAGCACTTTGAGAAGAATTTGGAGAAGAAGATTGGAGGGTTCTATCATCTAGAAATAGAGAAGATCCCTCAACTCTTGTTCTTATTTTGTTGCTTTCTTCATATCTTGTAAGATGTATTGTTGTATTTTCATGGATTCATTTTCTTTAATCATGAGCTAAACACTATAATTCTATAGGATTGATGTAATCTATGTTTGAACTTATGTTTTGAGATTGTGGTTTGTCAATCTAGATCTATCAATTTATTTGTGCTATTTGGATCTATTGCTTCTAAATTACTTGATCAATAATTTAGATTGTTTGGTGTATTTGATTTGACACTTGAGAGAGGTAATTGAATACATGACCTTGGAATAGCATAACCTGGATTTCATAGAATTGAGAGATTTATGAATCCTTTGAAGTCATTTATCAAGATTCATAGCTTTTATTGAGATTTTAATTGGTGATTTTTATAGAGATATTGATTTCCCAATTGAATCTAAAATCATTTAGCACTTGAGAGAGGGAATGATTATTGTAGAAATCTTGACTTGTAAATTGATAATTGATGATTGATAAACCATATTGACAACATAAGGGATAACTAGATTCACAATACCTCTAGAATTCATTTAATCATTTGGATAAACTCATTGATATTTTCATAGTCTTAATTTACTTGTAGTATTTTTAGTATAATCAACTCTATCAATTATTGAATTTCTAAATAAAGTTAGACTACTATAATATAGTACTTAGCGATAATTTGATAATTATTCCCTGTGGATTCGACAACCTTACTTCTCTATATTAAAACTTGACATCGTAGACTTGCGGTTAGAAAAATCTCTAACAAGGGGCTTGTTTTAGCCAGTAATGAGCCTTTTTTAATTTCAAGGTTTTATCTTCTTGACCATTTACCACATAACCTGGAGGTTGATCAATATAGACTTTCTCCTCGAAAAATCCATTCAAGAAAGTGAACTTCACGTCTAAATGGTGAATTTATCAATGATTTTGGCTGCAATGGAAATGATCAACAAAATAGTTTCAAGACGAGCAACAGCCGCAAATACCTCATCATAATCAATGCCAGCCTTCTGCTGGTACCCCTTGGCCACTAATCTGACTTTATATTTTTCTATCTCACCTTTGCATTTCTTTTTATTTTTTACACCCACTTCACATCTATCATTCTTTTGTCTTAAGGTAGTGATGCTAGCTCCCACGTATTTTCTCGATTGCTTTTATTTCTTCATTCATAGCATTTCTCCATTTCTCATCATGAGCATCATCATCATAACTTACAGGCTCATAATATGCAAATAAACGAAATTGAGTAAAATCACTCAAATTTCTTTCTTCTTCTTTGGCATCAAAATGATGATTTTTTTCAGCAAAAAACTAAGAAGTGCATTTTTTAGTATTTGCAAACACTCCCTCACTTAAGTTTATATATTTACCTATGTTGTAAAAATCTCCGCCTAGCTCCGATTAATCCCCCTAGGCGTTAGGCTCGCCTAGGTCCCCTTGTCTGCCTACGATTTTTTCCAATTAGGCCCGTCTAATCTCGTCCAAGTCCCGCCTAGATGCTAGACCCCAGTCTGTTACCTGACGAGCGACTAGCGCTTTTTACAATATTGATATTTACCAATCTAACTACTGCTGATTAAAATGGAATACTTGTGTTTTTTCCCAACTCTTTCTTGATTATTTAAACAGGACTATATATTTCCATAATAGAGCAAGGAACAATAAATTTCACTTTTTGACTATTAATAATTCCGAAATTATCCACTCAGGACTTTGAAAACTCCGTAACAGCCTCGTCTTTCTCCCAGAATTTTGTTTCTTTCTTTCATTTTTCTTTTGATGCTGACTTTCGCTAATTCATTCACTAGGATTAATTGCCTGTTACTCGTTTTTTATTAGTATTAATGCATTTCATGCCTTAGCCGCTTCTTCTACTTTGTTCTTATTCTTTTCTATTCCCTTTTCATTACATTTGGGTTTATTGTTTCTTGATATACTGGAAATTCTTGAAAAAGAAGCAAAGGAAGGGGATCCCAGATCAAGTACGTCTTATCTTGCAATAATTTTAGTGGGAGTTCGGATTTTTTTTACTGAAATTTGAAAATCGACGAGGATTTAATAGTTTTCTTGATTGTTTGTCGGGTTTGACTTTTTGATTAATTCTTGAAGTGGAAAAAACTATTTGATGAATTTTGTCAAAATTGTGGGTGGAAAATAAAAAATGAAAAATTCCATCTCAAGATTCTACTGTCACTCTGTTTTTTTTATTTGGCTTTATTTTTTATTATCTTTGTGTATCAAAGTGATGTCAAGATTTGGTTCTTAATCTATTCTTTTTTTTTTGATCGGTATTCTTAATCTATTCTTTGCTACTGGGCATGATTGTTACACTTTTTTTCCCCTTAAGAAAGCATAAAATCTCTGTACACATCTGACTTTCTTTTATACTGTTGAATCATATTGCTCTGTTTTTTATATTCCTTTCTATAAGTTGTTGAAATCTTTGTAGTTGCGTTTAATCTAAAATCATATCTCAGATACCCAAAAATGGATGGATGGCTATTCTGAAATCTGAATCAATCACCATGAAGAGATTTTTTTTATAATAGAGTGGGTTCTTGATTTCACCCCCCCAAAAAAAAAAAAAAAAAAAAAATAGTATATCAAGGTGAAGATTTTTCAACTATAATTGTGGGCTAAATTTAAAGATGTCTGGAGTACAAGATCAACTGGAGATCAAGTTTAGGCTGACAGATGGATCAGATATCGGCCCGAAAAACTTTCCTGTGGCTACAAGTGTTGCAACCTTGAAGGAGAATATTATAGCTCAATGGCCTAGAGGTCAGATAAATCTTTCAAATAAATATGATCCATTTTTTGTGTAGTTTTGTTTCTGAAATTGATGCAATTATAATGTGTAACTATGAATCATTTATGATGGACACAATAAGCACACACTTTAAATGTGTAATTTTTAGAGGCATGTGTGGGGTTCAATGTAATTCTGGTTGCCTTGTTCTGTTTGATGTCAAGAAGGGATTTAAAGTAGGTTTGCAAAATTTGATATATAAACTGTTCTGAAAATTAAGCTCCTTTGTTCGAATTAAACTAGCTCATATTCTCCTGCCCTCTTAAGAAAAAAAAAAAGGAAAACTAGAATCTTGGAACCACGGCCGTTTAATAAATTTTTGAGCATATACATTTTTGAATTTGTTGCTGTTGAATTATTTTTTGTAGCATCAAAGGTAAATATAGTAACCTGAAAATGATGTTGCATTTGAATTATCATCAGCCAGTGTTGGACCTCTAGCGCTACTCGGATTGACGAACCCCACAAACCAACATGAGTCTTTTTCTAGCGCTTTGTCCTCACTCACGCCACCCTGGAAAACTTCCTGGGGGTCACTCATCCCATGTCTACTCCCGAGGCCAAGCACGCTTAACCTCGAGTTTCTATGTAATGGGCACCAGAAAGAAGATGCATCATCAATAGGTAGTCCAAATCATATCCTTTAAGCTATCCCTTAACTATGCAATCCAGCGCTCACGAGTTCGAATCGCGGGCCGCGCCTCACGCCTCTTTTAAAGCCCATTGCGGGCGGGATCTTTGGACCAAATCCCAACAATCCCCTCCCAAAGACTGCCATCTTCTCGGCTCGATCTTGGCAACCTCCATTGTCCGCCAAACTTCCTCGGTTCTAATGCCAACAACTTCAGCGTCGCGTCACGCACGCCTCTCGATTCCGGCCACTCTTACACCTTGATTCGATGCATTTTACCTCGATTCGGCCACCTGGCAACTTACCCTTCGCCGATTGGTCACCCAACAACCTACACCTTCGATTCCGATCTATTTTACGAGTTAAGCCACCGGCAACCTACCCTTGATTCCGTCCACCCAAAGAACCTACACCTTGATTCGAATTTTTTCCGGCCACCTTACCCTTCCGATTCCACACCTTAAAACCTACACCTTCGATTCCACTATTTTACCTCGATTCCGAGCCATCGCAACCTACCTTCGATTCGGTCCGTTTACCTCAAAGATCTCGCCGGCATCTCGGTTCCCACCGCTCCTGGCAACCTCACTGCAGCGTGCTTCCAAGGGAATTCGAACTCGTGACTGCTTCCGATACCGCTTGTTGGACCTCTGCGCTACTCGGATTGACGATTGTCCCCACAAACCAACATGAGTCTTTTCTAGCGCGCTTTGTCCTCACTCACGCACACTGAAAAAACTTCCCGGGGTCACTCATCCCATGTCTACTCCAGGCCAAGCACGCTTAACCTCAGAGTTTCTATGTAATGGGCACCAGAAAAGAAGATGCATCTGTTGGTATAGGTAGTCCAAATCATATCCTTTAAGCTATCCCTTAACTATGCAATCCAGCGCTCACGAGTTCGAATCGCGGGCCGCGCCTCGCGCCTCTTTTAAAGCCCATTGCAGGCAGGATGCTGGACCAAATCCCAACAGCCAGATTTAAGACCAGAGAACAAAATTAATATCCGTACGATATCATAATCTTGTATTGCTTTCCAAGCTCAGATCAGTTGTGTGGACGAAAGAAAATGTAGAGCATTTCTTTTTCTTTTCTTTTTCCATAGTATATTAGCATATAGGATCAATCCATGTGGTAATCAATTTATGTTTTCTGCACTTTGAGATTTTCACTTGCTATTTTCTCTTATTTTCTGCATTTTGAGATTTTGACATGCTATTTTCTCTCTGCACGCTGAGATTTTCACATGCTATTCTCCCTTATTTTCGGCACTTTGAGATTTTCACATGCTATTTTCTCTTATTTTGAGTAAGGGCTATGTTGCTTGGACTGGACATGAGTTAAAGTGTCTCATCTGAGTTATCATATTCTAGGATCTGGATTTAATCAAAATGTTTATGACGTGATACATAGGTAGATGAATGTGCCTTCCTATAACTCTAAGCTATAACTAGGATTCCTTTTTTTTTTCCTTTACTTAACTAGGATTCGTTTAAGTGTTTATTAATAATTGAATTTTATTTGTTCGATTGATGCCTTTAAAAAGAGGATAGAAGTTGCATCTTGTTAATGTCAAGTGCTGATTATAGCTTTTGAGACTTCTATCATTGCTGAAGTTATTCTTGTTTCGATACAGTTGGATTAGTGTTATGTGTCCAACATGAACACATTGTTACCAACACGGACCAACATGGAGCCAGAAATAAACATTAGTGGGGCGAAAATTATGAAAGAGGTGTTTTAAATTTTTAGGTGGCAAGATTTAGAATTTAATAATTATATATAAAAAAATTATATTAATTTTGAAAAATATATACAGCTCCTCTTCTGTTTCTAGTTGTTGTAGGCTTGCTAGGAATGGAGCTGCTTGTTTTTGTTGCCGTGAATGCCTTTGTAATTTTCCTCCATGGTTGGACTTAGTAGCCAGTGGGCTTCAGGATGTGTATCATCTTTGTTGAGATGTGCTATAAAATCTATCGTTTCAAAAAAAAAAAAATTGTATCTGCTGTTGATTTTATGTATGTTCTGCGCTTGTAGACATCTCACAATGTACTACATACAAAAAACTTGTAGATCCTCTGTAATCATATCCCAAGCAATTAACAAATCTCATAATTGTGTAAATTAGTAGTTAACAACCAACAATAAATTTTGCGTCCGCGGGTTTATACACTCCCACAAAAGAAAAAAAGAAGAAATGAGAACCCACTTGATAAAATCTGGTCGTGAATGAAACAAGTTAATGTTATGTGAAAATCGGAATGGCAAATTGGCTGTTTAGTTTCCTCATAGTCTACAGTTTACCATCTGATTAAAATCTCGGCCTTCTATTACTGTTGCTGATTCAAATTATTTTTGGTTATTTATCTTATGCTACATATCCTAATAGATATTTTGAACAGAGAAAGAAAATGGCCCACGAACAGTGAAAGACATCAAGTTAATTAGCGGGGGAAGAATTTTAGAGAACAGCAAAACTGTGGGGGAATGTAAGAGCCCGTTATGTGATATTCCAGGAGTCGTCACGACCATGCACGTCGTTGTTCAACAACCACCAACGGAAAAAGGTCTGATTTTTTAAAAAACTTGTTTTATAACCTATCTATAGAAAATGCTATTATCAAACTTGACCACATTTTCTTTGATAAATTATACTAGTCATTGTAATTTATTACTTTGCATGAATAGCCAATCTGTTCTCTCTCTCTTCTCTCTCTCTCTCTCTCTCTCTCTCTCTCTCTCTCTCTCTCTCTCTCTCTCTCTCTCTCTCTCTCTCTCTCTCTCTCTCTCTCACGCTTTTCTGTCATATTTTACTTTTCCGAACCTCATAATATTACCTCAAAATTCAAATGACCAAATTTCTTGTCTCTTTCTGTTTAATTACCAAAATTACACTTTTTTTTAATAAGTTGGGAGTTTGGAATAAATTTCAAAGAATCCACTTGAGCTAAAGCTTATTACCAAAATCACTCTTGAAGTTCAGTCTAATTACAGAAAAAAAAAAACCAGCTATCTTTCAAAATCACAAAAACCCTCAATATTTTTTCTATTTTACAAATTACACCATCACGAGGAGGGTATTTAAGTAAATACAAATCTCAAGGGGAAGTTTGTAAGGCACTAGTACCTTAAGGGGTATTTGTAATATTGGAAAATAACTGGATTTTTTTATAATGAGGCTAAATTTCAGGGGTTGTTTTTGTAATTTCCCTTCTACCTTTTCACGAAGGACATCTCACTAAAACGAGGTAATATTTTACATGGGACAGAAAAAAATTGCCGAGTAATCCTAAGCAGAATAGTTGTGGCTGTGTGATATTATGAGACAATAGCTCCAGCTCCAGAAACGGCACGCCCATTGTTGACAGGTTGGTAGGTTTTTGAGTCTATTTGTTAGAATCAGTGTTAAGTTGAAAATGAACTTGCTTTCTGGATTATTTATTTATTTTATTTTTTTGTGATTACAGAGGTTGGTGAAGGCATGGAAAACTGTAAAAATATCTTGTTTATGCAAAACAAGTGGTGAAACGTCCAGCAACGTCTTAAATCATAATTTGGTCCAGATTTCATGTGTCGATATAGCTGTTAGCATAATATGTTTTTTTGTCAAGATTATATTGCTGTGTATTCATGGTCTTTTTCTTCAATTGAAAGTTTTTCTGCCTTGTTTTGAAATAAATCATTTTATAGTTGCAGAATGAGGCAATTGGTTTAGTTACTTTTGTGATATATTGTTGAAATTCATAATGTATGTGTTACAAATTTCTAGTTTCTCTATCAGATTTAATTGGGAGTCAATATCTGGTTTATCAGAACATTGCTATATTCCTGTTAATATAATACTCATATGGTGATTATAAGCATTTGTCTTTGCTTGGTGTTATCAAGAATCTGTGTATTGTGCTTGGAATGAAAGATATAGTTGTCATTGTTGTGGGAGTTGTTCCTCTTCAAAGAAACAATGGATAATTACAAAAACTACCCCGATGTTTAGACTAATTACAAGAAACTCCGGTTATCTTTCAAAATTGCAAATACTTGTTTTTAGTTAACAAATATCCCCTCTAATACCCACCTCTTGAGGATGCCATTTGCAAGAGAATCAAAAGTTAAGGGGTGTTTGTAATTTGGAAAGATAATTGGGTTTTTTTGTAATTAAGCTAAACTTAGGGTAGTTTTTGTGATTAACCCAAGAAACAAAAGACAGATGTTGCTTTTGCTAGAATTTTGGCAGAGATGCATATGAAAACAAAAGGAATTAAAGGTAGACTTAAAGATCAGATCTTATGCAAGTTTGTTGCCTTTACGTCCCATGTAAGCAACTTACTTGTTCACACAAAAAGTTAAATGAAGATTTACATTAACTACAGATTGTATATCCTTTCTTCTTTTACTGTTGAAATTAAGTAGTTACTTGACAAAATAATAAATAAATAAAGTACTTACAATGAATTTCCCATGTTTTCTTGGGAGGACAAACATGAAAGGGCTTATTGTTATTTATAATTTATTGAAAGTTCTAATCCTAATATGAAATAATCGAATTTAGGTCATTCATAAGATGTGTGTATAATGTGATAAGACAAATATATTTATAAAGATTATGTATTTACTTGTTATTAACCTAGATTTGTTTTTCATTTCATCTTTTATGATTTTTAATGATGTATTCTAGTTGAATTGATTAATAAAATTATTTTTCTTGTCAAAAAAAAAAAAAAAGTTTGAGTTTGATAAAATGGATTTGAATATGATCAAGTACAGTTTTGCTTTATATGGGAAAACAACTAAGTGTCCATTTGGATGGACAGATTTGAAATCCCAAAGGATTTAAAATGATTGGATTTTAAATTCCTTATTTGGATGTTGGGAATTGGTGTATGAATTTTAAATCCATCGTTAATTTTGAAAAAAAAATTTAAGAGTTCTATTTTTTTTTCTTAATTGACATTTAATAAATAAAATTAAAAGATATATCTTATTATTTTATAAATAATTATAATTTTGACACTAATATAAATATGAAATATACAACTTTTATTACGTGTGAATATGTGTGTGAGGATAATGCGTGTGAATATGTGTGAGAGAGAATGTGTAGTGTGTGCGGTGAGTGCGGGAGTCGGACTGTGTCTTGCGGGGCCTAGACGAAATTCCAAATTCCAATTTGGGCCCTCATAGTAACTAAATATTTTTATCTTAAACAATTATTCTAAATCAAGGGTTAAATAATTACTTTAATAAGATGACACAACTAATTAAAAATAATAATATGTCCGCATGACAACAATAATATATTAACTAACAAACTAATATTAATATGCCGTCAATGCAACAATATCAAAACAAACCAAAAATAGCCAAAGTATATCATATTATTCACAAATCAAGTTTCAAGAAAAACATGCAATTTATATAACTCAATTAATTTTGATTCATTTATCATATATTTTAAAAAAGGATTTGAATCATTTGAGGGGTTTGAGATTTGGTATTATCAGATATTTATTCATTCATGGAATGAAAACCTACCATTTTTCTTTTATAAAATGAATTAAAAGATAAATAAAATTAAATGTTGATCCCATTTAGAACTTGGAAGTTGTGGGAATATTGAAAAAGAAGTTGAGTTGCTGGAAGTTGACGTGAGGCCTAAGGGCTTGATTTTTTATGTTGGACCATTTTTTTTTTTTTATTACTATGTTGCTAAAGAGAAAAAAAAAAATGGGCCCCAAATATTTTGGGGTCACAACATGTTGTGCCTTGCCTTGCCTACGGGCATGAGTGAGTGTAGTGTGTAAGTGTGTGTAGAGTGTGTACAATTTGTAAATGTGTGCGAGTGTAGTGTGTGTGAGCATGCGCAGTGAAGTAATAGCTAAAAAAAGAATGGATTTCACACACTACACACTCTCACACATTTACACACACTACACACGTTTACACACACACTTCACACATTTACACACACTACACACGTTTACACAACTTCACACATTTACATACACACATTTACATATACTGCACACACACTCGCACACATTTTCACACACTTACATACAAATTTATTAAATGACAATTAAAAAATTGAAATAGAGCTTCAAAATTATTTTATCAAAATTTTACGATGCCAAGCTTTGTTTGGTTCCACTTTTAAGAATTCCTTTTATTTCTCTCAAAATGAAAATGTATTAGTTGATATTCTCGAAATTATAGTTTAATATTTTTAATATTTATTAATTAAATAATTCTTACTACTAATATACACTTATTGGCTATTAGCTGTAAGAAAATAACACCTACAGTTAAAAATATAACATCTACAGTCAAAATTATTTTTACTAAATATAATAAATAATATTTTAAAACAGAAAATAAACATGTTAGCCCAAAACATTAAAAAATAATAAGTATTTCACATTTGATTGGAAGCCGACAAGATCCTACGATCACTAAACTGGTCCACAGTGCCAAATGTAGGAAAACCCGACACTAATAAACCGCCACGTGTCGAACAAAATGCAGTAGCACCAATTTCCCATCCACTGTTTTGTAACCCAAGCAAAATCCCCCCATCCTGGAACTCTCTAATTTAGCCTCACACATGTTTTCACTCGAACCTCCCAGACTTCACTCTTTCTCCCTTTTAAACCTCTCCAAATCCACAGTTAATTCACCCCAAAATCTCATCCCAATCTTCGCCGGTAAGTTTCGAAACCAACTGCTCTGAATTGCGTTTGATGGCTTCCACTGCGTCGTTCGCCGCCGTTCAACTTAGTGCTCCGCGGTCGGATTGTGCGAGTAGAGCCGCCTTGTTCCCTCGGCAGCTGGTATGTATAAACTTTTCAGCCAAGCCGGGAGAGGTGAAAACCCTTAGCTCGTTGAAATTGAGGCGTAACGATGTGATTTCTACCAGAAAATCGAATAAACTTACGAAGAACGCGGGCTCATTCAGCATACGCTGCGATGCCTCATCCGGTGGAAGAGTAAGTGGATTGTCGATTTTTTTTATTACTTAGTTAACTGAGTTTTCATGTTCGGGTGTCTTTGATTGTGTTGTTATAGCAGATTACGCAGGCGGAATTTACTGAAATGGCATGGCAAGCAATTGTCTCGTCACCGGAAGTGGCGAAGGAGAATAAGCATCAGATAGTGGAGACTGAGCATTTGATGAAGGCTCTTTTGGAGCAGAAGGATGGCCTTGCTCGTCGTATATTTTCAAAAGTCGGTGTGGATAATACTCGACTTCTTGAAGCTACGGATAAGTACATTCAACGCCAGCCAAAGGTAGTTTGATATGGTTTATTAAATAGCTGATTTTGCTTGTACTGTTGTGGGTGACTGTATGGATGGACTGATTGAATAGGAGATTGGTTCTCATTATCTAGTTATATAATTCATTTGGGATTGGCAAACAGGTGTCACTGGTGTATCTGGTTTGTGCAGTTAACTTTTAATTAGATGTAATTTTTGCCATTTCTTTATCTATCATTAGAAGTGTATGCAATTTGGGAGAAAATAATTTGCAGTTGGTTACATTACATCTTCTGGTTACAAAAGAATTATTGTCTGTCTGTTATACCGCATATGTTAAGGACCTATGTTGAGAATGTATATGGCAGTAGTGGTTATGAGCTAGCAGTCATCACTCATCAGTTTAAGTGGTATGTCTACTACAGAGTGGAAAAAGTGTAGATATGCTATAAACTTACGTTATATGTGGTATTCCTAGATTGATATCTTGTTCAATTTCTAAATTTTTGTCGATTAAAATATCAAGTGACTTATATGACAAAAATATGTTCTTTGCCAAAAATACAGGTTCTTGGTGAGTCTGCTGGATCAATGTTAGGACGAGACCTGGAAGGGCTGATACAGCGAGCCAGGGAGTACAAGAAAGAGTTTGGTGATTCATTTGTCTCAGTAGAGCATTTGGTTCTTGGTTTTGCACAAGATAATCGGTTCGGGAAGCAATTATTTAAGGATTTTCAACTTTCCCTGAAAACAGTGAAAGATGCCATTCAGGCTATAAGGGGGACGCCAGACAGTTATTGACCAAGGTAATAACTTCCTCCGTTTGAGCTTATATTCTGTGAATTTCTTTTAGGGCGTGCTGCTTCTCCCTTTTTCCCCTCCCCGCTATCAAATTATGCATTTGTACAATAATGGTAAATTTGTTAGGTTGAGCTCAGGCAGGTTTAGGTGTTAATATGAAGATTTTGTGCTAATTATTACCCATGGGAAGGTAAGAAAGTCGCCCGTTCAACAATAACAGGCTTCCATATAGGAGGCATAGTTGTCTAAGTTCTAACATGAGGAGTTTTATTGACATTAGGGGTAATATTGACCTCTGACATTATAATTTCTCAATTGTCATTATCCACCAGATATGTTGGTAGATAAATTTTTTAATTCATAATCTCTTCTATAAACTATGCCAAATAGATCCCCAGCTATTTAGTTCGGTGATGGCTAAAATCCATGGATATGTCTTGCCTTCATCCAAAGTTTGGGTAATTGCAAATATAGCTTATCTTTTTGTTAGTATTCCAAAAATTGTTCTGGTTATTTTCAGATTTTTAGACAGATTTTTAAAATGGTAAATACTTAGTGCTTGTTTGGGAGCACTTATGGAAAAGTCTATTTAGAAAATGGACTTCTCTAGAATGGACTTTTCAAAAGCCTTTCATTCTCACTTTTCTAGAATATAATTTTTGGAGGAGTGAATTATCCAAAAGTTCATTCTAAATTAACTACCAAACATGAATTATTATTGAAATGGACTTTTAGATCCAAAAGTCCATTCCAAAAGTGCTCCCAACAAGCACTTAATATGTAGATGTATATTTGGGAACTAACAAACAATCTTTTTTACATCCACTCTTGTTGGTTGTTGAAACTTTTTTTTTTTTTTTTTGAAAAAAATAATAATCAAGAAATACAACTGCATTTGGATCCAAACAGATCATTACTCATGGCATTGCAGGAGACAAATTCTCTTTGGCAAATTTGGTGGTTTTGTTTTCTGATTTTGAATTTCTTTGTTTGGACTTGTGCTAGTCATGTTTTTTTGTTGAATATAGGAGCAAGCAAATCTTATCTCTCTTGTTTTACGCAGATCCTGAAGGGAAATATGAAGCACTAGAAAAATATGGAAAAGATTTAACTGCGATGGCAAGAGCAGGGAAGTTGGACCCTGTTATAGGAAGAGATGATGAAATACGTAGATGCATACAGATTCTTTCAAGGAGAACCAAGAATAATCCTGTTCTAATTGGTGAGCCAGGTGTTGGGAAAACTGCAATTTCTGAAGGGTAAGCTGCACAGTCTTTGACTCTTTTCTATCTTTCTTATTTACAGGATGGCAATCATGACTTGGCAATGTTTTATTTGATTGCTTAAATTCTTACATTTCTTATTAATCTCTCAAACCAAATCATGTCAGCATAACATAATGAAATTGCCAGATGGCACAGCTACTAGTGCTAGGAAAAATAACATTTTGAAAACTACTTGACTGCCAGCCATGTCAGAGAAATGTGATTCTTAAGTTTCTGTTGTGGCCTAAGTAACATGAAGCTAGGTTTTCCTTTTTGTTCCTCTTCAATACTCACCTCCCACAGAATTCGTCATTTTTATTGAGCTATTTCAGTTTCTGGATTATAATATTACGCTGAATAACAGGCTTGCCCAGAGAATTGTGCAAGGAGATGTCCCTCAGGCTTTGATGAATCGCAGGGTGAGTAATGTGCACATACAAGGTTGAACTATCTATATTGAAATGCTAGTTTGCTCGCCCTCTGGGTGTGCGTCTGTCTTAGTTTTTCCTTGTAAAACAACAAACGTTGAAGTAAATTCCCCTTTCTGAATGCAGTTGATATCTCTTGACATGGGAGCTCTCATTGCTGGTGCAAAGTACCGTGGAGAATTCGAAGATAGACTGAAGGCTGTGCTTAAAGAAGTTACCGATTCAGATGGACAGATAGTCCTCTTTATTGATGAGATTCACACGGTAGTTGGTGCAGGTATGCTATTGTTAGTTAATAGGAATCTGCAGTTAAATGTTTGGTAGTAGTCTTTTTTTCTGCACTGTCCTGCTCCTTTTTTAGCATGTCACTCTTATGTGAGGCTTTTTCTGCAACCTCATTCTAGTATGTTGACATGTATAAGCATATATGCCTAATTGCATCTACTTGTTTTTGGTTTTAAGGTTCGTTGTCTCATGGATTTCTTGTATTGCAGGTGCCACTAATGGTGCAATGGATGCTGGCAACCTCTTAAAGCCCATGCTTGGTCGTGGAGAGCTCCGATGCATTGGTGCAACCACCTTAGATGAGTATCGTAAATACATTGAAAAAGATCCAGCCCTGGAACGCCGGTTCCAGCAAGTTTATGTCGACCAACCTACAGTTGAAGACACAATTTCTATTCTCCGTGGCCTGCGTGAAAGATACGAGCTGCACCATGGAGTCCGCATTTCAGACAGTGCCCTTGTTGAAGCTGCAATTTTATCAGATCGATACATCAGTGAACGTTTTCTTCCTGACAAAGGTACAAAACTCAATTCAATTGCCTAATATAAATATATAGGACATACACTTCTGGAAGCACATCTCATTCCAGATATTTATATTTTCCTTGAGCTAAAAAAATCTGTGGGTTGAATCAGAATAGCAGAAGTTACTGACTCGCTGTATTTACTTATCCCAACTGCAGCTATTGACCTGGTTGATGAAGCAGCTGCCAAGCTGAAAATGGAGATTACTTCAAAGCCAACAGCTCTTGATGAAATTAATCGCACTGTTCTAAAACTGGAGATGGAAAGGCTATCTCTGACAAATGATACTGACAAAGCAACAAAAGATAGGTTGAGTCGCCTCGAGGCGGAACTGTCTCTCTTGAAACAGAGACAAGCTGAGCTGAATGAGCAGTGGGAGCATGAAAAAACTGTCATGACGCGCATACAGTCTATTAAGGAAGAGGTATGTGCTTAATTCTTGGTATCTTTGCATAAGAGTGTCTTTACATAGTATTTTGTTTGCATTTCATTTGAGCATGTCTAATTATGAAATATGCATATCTCAGTCTGTTTAAGAGTCTATGCAATGAGATTTCCCTGCCAAATCTTCTGCCATCATAAGTAAAATCAAACAATTAGTGGATATTTCCGGAGTTCTAACTAAGCTTTGACAGATTGACAGAGTAAATCTGGAGATCCAGCAAGCTGAGCGAGAGTATGACCTCAATCGTGCAGCCGAATTGAAATACGGAAGCCTAGGCTCCCTGCAGCGACAGCTTCAAACTGCAGAAAAAGAACTAGATGAGTATATGAAATCTGGAAAGTCCATGCTTAGAGAGGAAGTTACTGGAAACGATATTGCGAAATTGTTAGTAAATGGACAGGAATTCCCGTTTGAAACTACAACAATCAGAGAGAGAGAAGCTGTTGCATTTGGAGGAAGAGCTGCATAAGCGCGTCATTGGTCAAGATCCTGCAGTAAGAGCAGTGGCGGAGTCTATACAAAGATCAAGGGCTGGTCTTTCTGATCCTCACCGTCCAATCGCTAGCTTTATGTTTATGGGCCCCACAGGGGTTGGAAAGACAGAGCTAGCTAAGGCGCTCGCTTCCTATTTATTTAACACGGAAGAAGCTCTGGTAAGAATCGATATGAGCGAGTACATGGAGAAGCATGCGGTTTCACGTTTGATAGAGCGCCCCGGTTATGTTGGATATGAAGAAGGAGGGCAATTAACAGAGACTGTTCGGAGGAGGCCATATGCTGTTATTTTGTTCGATGAGATAGAAAAGGCTCATGCTGATGTATTCAATGTATTTCTTCAAATCCTGGATGATGGTAGAGTAACCGACTCACAAGGGCGCACTGTGAGCTTCACCAACGCTGTGATTATTATGACTTCGAATGTGGGCTCACAGTATATACTAAACACGGAGGACGAGGACGTGCCTAAGGAGATGGCTTACGAAACTATAAAGCAAAGAGTAATGGAGGCTGCAAGATCAATATTCCGTCCTGAGTTCATGAATCGTGTTGATGAGTACATAGTATTCCAACCTCTTGATCGTGATCAGATTGGCAGTATTGTTAGGTTACAGGTTAGTTTTTCCTATCTGGTAATTATACTCTTAAATTTAAATTTCAAAATGAGATATTACTGTGATTCAACTTCTAGTTGTTGTTTATGCCTTCGACTCTTCGCTAGTTTAGTTTGTCTGGGTCTTTTACCTGCTGGCAGATGATATGAACGTATATGCTCCCGTGTCTACCATGTTGGTCAATCCATGGTCCTAATAAGTTAAAGTTCATTTATTACATGGGTTTAATGACAAAAAATTACCATTAAGGTTTATTCTAATTACAAGAAACCCTAGCCTTTTTCAAAATTGCAAATACCCCCTTAATGTTTTGTTTCTATTTTATAAATTACGCTCTCAAGAGGAGTATTTGTTGAGTAAATGCAAAATTCAAGCGAGTGTTTGTGATACCTTTAGGGGGTAAATGTAATTTTGAAAGATACTTGGATTTTTTGTAATTAGGCTAAACCTTAGGGATGGTTTTTATAATTTATTCTTTTTATATTTGTCCTCACTGAATCCTGTTATTGAACTGCTATGCATGTGCTATCTGAAAGATTTAGTCAGTATATATTTTGTGTAGATTCAAAAGAACCATGTCTTTATTTTTCACGAAAATTGCACCCTTTCCTCTGGATCGTACTTTTCTTTGCTGTCATAGATCAGTTCTCTGTTCCAATTTCATGACAATGCATCTTCATCTATTGTCTTTCACTTTCCTGTTCAAATTAGACTCTTATCTCTTTGGATTACGCTCCAACTAATACTTTTCAATGTGGATTGACAGTTGGAAAGAGTACAAAAGAGGATAGCAGATCGAAAGATGAAGATTCAAGTGAGCGATGCTGCAGTTCAACTTCTGGGTAGTCTTGGATACGATCCCAACTATGGAGCTAGGCCGGTGAAGCGGGTGATCCAACAATATGTTGAAAATGAGCTTGCCAAGGGAATTTTGAGAGGAGAATTCAAGGATGAGGACCATATATTTATAGACACCGAAGTTACAGCTTTTTCCAATGGTCAGCTGCCCCAGCAGAAGCTCGTCTTCAGAAAGCTGGAATCAGGTTCCGATTTATCTTCCGAAAAACCGAGGAGCTGCATTTTCACAAACAGCATGATAATATAGTCGTGCTTTTAGTGTACATGTTTTCGGTGTACTACACTGTTAGTTGTAATTTTGCACAGCCTTGATATACAAATTTTACAGTAATAAATTTTATTGGTTGTTTTATTAAGTACTGTTGTGTCAATGATTTGAAGTGTGCATAGCAAATCAACCTATTAGGAAGAAAGTGCAAAGTAGTGTATTTAATAAGGTTCCATTTGGATGGAAAGATTTGGAAATGTTTAAAATGACTCTAGATTTGTTTTTGGATGGGAGAATTTGGATTTGGAGAGAAGGTTTGGGGAAAAATTTCAAATGAAAAGATTTAAAATCCTCCAAAATAACTCCAAAAATATATTTCAATAACTCCATTATAGAATGATTTCACCCAAACAACACTTGCTATTATGGATTTGAAATTCACCAAATTAATCCATTTTCCAAATCCATCAATCCATTTTCCAAATGGAGCCTCAGATGATTTGAAATTCACTATAGTAGCATTTAAATGGGAGGATTTGGGTTTGGGAGAAGAATTTCAAATAACTTCAAATAATAAGAATTTCAAATCCTCCAAAATGACTGTCATCCAAACAATCTTAATGGACTTGTTATTTTGGATTTGAAATCCTATGCTCCAATTCCATCAATGCAAATGGAGCCTATAATAACTCGGAAAAAAAAAGAAAAAGAAAAGCTCAAAATAAGAGTTCACTGTATTACACTGTAATCATACTATGGATTTGAAATATTTAGCTTTAAATCCATCACATCCAAATGAAGCCCAAGAAAATTTCAATCTCCCTATGAAGATGGCAAGTTTATGGACATAACAGCCATGATTTTCTCCTCCAAACTTGAGATGACACACAGACAACATAAGAGAAGAAAGATAGGAAATCATAATTTTGAAATTAATGACAGGCAAGTCAAGTCACAGAGAACAATCAGTGTTGTCTTATATTACAAATTTTCTTTCTACTTAGTAAATCACATTGTACAAAAAGGATTCATGGTTACAGGAACAACATTGTAAGAGCCAATGGGTCACTAACAGGGAGAAAAGATTCCACAGCAGCAATCCAACCCCGCCAAATAAGTTTGAACGGCTGGTAATGTCGATTCACTCTGTGCAACATCGACAACATTTCCACGATATCGTTTGTAAACGCAGTATCTAGCAAATAAAAGAATTTGTAATCAGGTAGCATGAAGGGAAAAAGCACATAGACACAAATTTTAGGGTAAATTACAAAAACTACTGATATTAGCCTAATTGCGAGAAAAAAAGATTTCCCTCTTGAGGGTAAAAACAAGGAATAATTACAAAAAAGCCCACCAAGGTTTGGGCTAATTACGAAAAAAAAAAAGATTTTGAAAATTCAAAGAAACACCTTGAGGTTTGATTGTGTCTTAAATTTAAAGGGTAATTGTAATATTACGATAAACATCAGGGAGCTTTTGAAATATTTTTTTGGACATGAAGGAGAAAAAATGAAAGACGAATCAAACCTAAGAGTTTTTGTAATTAACAAAAATCTCTGGGTTTTTCTGTAATTAGCCCCAACCCTTTTTTTTTTTTTGTAATTATCCCTAAAAACAAATGTCAAGAGGGTATTTTGTAAGTAATTTTGAAAGATTGTTGGATTCTTTTGTAATCAAATTGAACCTCAACGGTATTTGTAATTAACCAAAAAATTTATCAGGGTAATACTTTTTAGTTCACGGAGTGCGATTATCTTAGAGTGTGTAACTAATCAACATTAATCCGTACAACTCGAAGACTATACACTGCAGAATTGAGAACATACGAAGAATCAAGAACAAAAGCTAATAAATGAATACCTCGCTTAAGCCAAATTACGACTCTTCCGACGCTTCATCTGTATCAGACAAGGGCAAAAGAGTACAAATCCCAAGCACATGTCCATTAAGGCACACATAATACTCGATACAATCTTCATAAGCACCCAGCCGACAGCTGGCACTGGACGGTATCATCTTTGCCGCCAGCATGTTCCATAGCTTCGCCTTACAGTACGGGCACACCTCCGCTGGATGCAGCGGAGCTTTTCTCTTTATCAACAGCTTCCTCACCTTTGATGTCGCAAATGATTTAAATATTCCACGAAAAAATCCCACATCACCATCATCACCTTGGTCGAGATGCTCGCAAGGATCTGAGACGTATAAAATATCTGTTCTGCATTGAGGTAATAGAAAGCTCTTTCCTGATGTCCTTGAAAACCGTGTTCGGTAGACAAAGTGACCCGGGATTTGGCTACTGTTGAACAAACCATCCTTTTTACATCCGGAACAGTATATGAGAAGCTTACCAAGGGCTCTCCAGTTCCCATCTACACTATGAGATCCACTAGACTGCAAATCGAGCATCATTTTAGGAGCTCGTGTCTTGCAGAACTCTTTCCAGAGGACTCGTTTGGCGAGATCGTCAAACCATTTGCAAGTACAAGAAAGCGCTGCGATCAATTTAGGGTTCCAATTTAAATGGTTAAAAACTAAGAATATGATCTCTTCGGAAAGGTGCCCTTTCGTACAAACACAACTTGGTGAGTGTAGGCAGCGGTATTGCTTTGTGAGAATCATTTTTTTCACCTGGCAATAGAAAGAGAATTGTGTTAAATATCAGTAAAACCCGTATTATCAACCAGGCAGGTTTTGTGTGTACCAAACTTCCATTGGCAGTGCACTAAAACGATAGTCACATAAACCAATGTTTTAAGTTTGAGAGAGCATAACAGAAAAAAGATGAGATATCTTGAAAATGAAAGGGATTGAATATGATAGAAGATATATAGTCATGCAAGCAAGTGGTCAACGGAAGTTATAAGATGTTACAAAACAAGAAGGGAAGCATCTGCTTTCTTTTCCTTGTGCATCATATTTAGACGTGAATTTCTAGGTCAACAGCAAGCACAGTATATCCAAGAGTTACAAGATAGCTAAAATATGAACTCCTCAAATTAGTTCTCAACTGAAGCACTAGATCTCATAAAGGAGGATAAAGGTACTCTGCGATAAAAAATCTGGCAGCACGGCAGCGTATTAATTGTCGTTGTAGTTTATTAGTCCTTCTTAAGAACATCACAAACAGGATTCCATGGAAAAGCTCTTAGTGCACCACATATAAAGGGCAAGAACTGAAAAGTGTTAGTTACAACTCATTCACAATGTGGTGAGGACGAAGTTAATTGACTAATTTTTAGAGCTTATATTTGCAAAATTACTCACTCCCAGATAGTAATAGAAGAGGAGGACCAACATGGAAACACCTTGCTACAAACAGGCAAGCACGAGCACACAACACACAGATAAGAGTCTACTATCTAACAACAACGGTTTCCATATGAGACTAGGAAATACAGATATTCCAAAAGAGTCTCAATGAATCAGCAAAAGATTAATAAAAATACTAAAAGAAAAGTTAAGCCATTTAGCAAGGAAAAAAAGAAAAAAAGAAACAAGCGACCATAAAGCCTCCGGTGCACAAGAATCTTGAAATAAGAAATTTTAACCATCCAAACAAACTTTTAAAGAAAAATTACATGCAATAGTCAACACGACCTGCATTGGTAGCAACGGACTCGCTAATCCACAATCACAAGCTTAAATTATCTTGGAACTAAAACCCACTTCAAATCACATAATTATACCGAAACGAGGACTAGTTATGAACTGATATCCAAAAAAAAAGTTCTAACGATTCTAGAAATAAAACCCAAATCAACTGAAATACGAAAAATAAAAAACAAATAGCTCCATTTCAACAAAAAACAAGAAATAAATACACTAGATCATCAAAAACTTGAAATCAATACCCTAGAACTCCACCTTAGTCAAGCGCAGCTCACTTCTAGCATATGTCACCAAGTTCAGCTGCATGAACAAGAAAAAAACAAGATTTTAGGGATTTGCGAAGGCAAATCTTGAAGCGTACAAAATTGGCAAAAAAACTGATGACAGGCAAGAAATGCTGGAAATTTCACCTATTTCTTTCGGCCCATAAAAGGAAAAATCAATCTTGAGCTGCGGAGATTTTGTGCTCTGGATTTTTTTTTTTTTTTATGCGAAGCAAAAATATTTATGGAGTAAAGAGAAGGGCTTAGGAGTTGCATATCTAGAACAAGAAAATTTTTAAATATATATCTGGTATATGATAAACCCACCTAGCTGTCATTATAACTCGATAACAAACAAAACAAAACTTTAGTTTGAGCAAATAAATTTAATTTGTTTGCTGAGGTGGAAATTTTGGAGTCCATATTTTTGGCGTGTCGTTCACCTATTGGTCGTTCATTTTTTGGGTAACACCATATAAAGATGCCAATATGCAAGATAGTCAAGCAAACAACCGCTCCAATAATAAGAAAATTGTCATCATTTTGGGTGAAAAGAAATAATAAAAATTTAATTATTCTTGTTTTTAATGTTAATCCTTTAGCAATGGCCAAACATATGCTAATGTTCCATTTATTGTCCTTTTATAAACAAAATATCAATCAATGGAAAGTTTTGAGTGATTAATTGTTGTATTGTTGTCTCATTTGGTGGCTTTGGCTTATTAATTACTAGTTAATATTTATTGATATTTGATATGGATCGAACAGTTATTATTATTTATTCTTTCTTGGCAACCAATTAAAGAATGAATTATCAGTTAGATTTATGGTTGTTTTGCAAGAAGTATTATAATTTTTTTATTTATTATTTAATAAAAATGGCATATTTGATATGGATTTATTATATTTGATTAAAAACAATGTTTTTAATCAACTATTTAAAAACAATGTAGGAACTAGGAAATGATAGATCCCAAGGAGCGTGCTATAATAGTCTTTAAAATATGTCATAATGATTTTTAGAAACCAACAATTATCATTCCTTGGGTTGCCAAAAAGACCAACAAAAATTATTAGCAGCAGACTTCTTAGACTGTATTCCACAAATGAGTGCATTCCTGGGATACCAAAAATAAAAAAAAAATACAAATACAAAAAATAAAAATAAAAATTGAATAAGCGAAGAAAATAACTCAGGATCTGTACTTGAAGAAGTTAATAAAATCTAAAAAATTTAGACTCTTTTGATGCAGAGGATTGATCCAAATTGCAGCACTTTGGAAAAAAAAAAGGGCTAAAGCAATGCCATCTAAGGCTAAATCTGGTGCCCATGAACAAAAACATGCAAATTCTTGTAAAACTGTAAATTGTAAACATCAATAGCAATCAACATGTCTTGCTTTTAAGCTGAGCATTCTCAAATTCATCTTAAAATTGCAAGCAAAGGTTTTGATACATTGGAAATTCCGAAACCATCAACAATGTCAAAAATTCACCGGTAAGTCGTTTTGCAAGAGCTCAACACAAACGAAACTTACAACGACAGTTACCACATCCAACATCTTTAAATAAAGATGTAGAAATCAATCCAAAGCAGAAAAGCAACACGAGCATGTTGTATGTTTATTGTAAGATGTTCCCATCCATCACGTACACTTACGTATTAATATTTGTGACTGTATGTATGTATACCAAAACAAGCATTCAAAAATAAGAAAACCTGTTCGAACCTTATAAACTTGTAGGTTCCCTTTAGTCTAAAATCTAATATATAAGAAAGAATAAGTATACCCTGAAGCCACATCAAAACCATTAGATAAGTCCCAGGTGTTCTAAGTCTAACCTCAGCTGCAGAAATCTACTTGCATAGATTTGCAAATATTAGAAACTTGCCGATGTAAAGCTTTCATTCACGAGCTTATATTATTCTCCGAAAATTTCTCTAAGACACATTATGAGAAATTCTTCACCACTCAACTGACAGTGTGCGAAGAAGGTTTAGGTTCTTGGAGGGAGATCACTGTTTCAAATGCTCCCACCAATGCTTTAACCTTACTTTTCCTGCTTTCGACGAGTTTACTTGCTGTTTCTTCAATGACGTTATTCAATAAAATTTGACCGTTTTTCTTCCTTTGCACGTCTTGGTGCTTTAAAATAACCTTTCTAGAAGAAAACTCTGCACCAGCCGCATCATTTTTGCCTCCAGCCCTTTTAATTGTTCTCCTCCGCATATCAACCTTAGCATCTTCAGCCACAGGGTTTTTTCCTTTCCTAAATCTGAGTCTCGTGGGGCTGTTATTACCCGTCTGAAATTCGACTGCCTTTTCTCTCCGGATTAAATTCACGGGGGAGTGATATTTATCTTCAGAGACAACCGACCGACTCTTTCTTAAAGTCTTATTTGGAGTCGCTGGTTTTACGTTGCCAGTCTCCATAGACTTTTTGTTGTCAGTGACTAAATCATCTGTTTTATTATCACCGACTCTTGCGCTCCTAAATCTGAGTCTCCTAGGAATGTTATTTTCCTGCTGAAGGTCCACTATTTTTCCTCTCCTGAACTTTAACTTCACGGGCGGCGATTTTTATCATCAGAAAGAACCGACCTATTCTTTCTCAGAGTCTTGCGATTCTCTTTCACTGGTTGTACTTTGTCGATCTCCATAGATATGGTTTTATCAGAAACAAACTCATCTGCTTCACTATTACCGTGGTTGATCTCTTCATCATCTTCATCGAGAGACGACAAAGATGGAGACTTTGCATGAGACGACGACTTGGAAGATGATGGGTATATCTCTTCATCATCCTTTTCATGAGATGACAATGTTGGAGTATTGTCTTGATTCTCCTTCAAAGGTTGTAAGTTGCTAATCTCTAAAGATACAGTTTTTTCAGTTACAGATTCATCTGCTTCAATATCACTGTACTTGATCTTTTCATCATCATCTTCACGAGACAATGAAGATGGAGACTTAGCATGAGTGTGATTCTCTTTCACAAGTTGTATATTGCCAATCTCCATAGATGCAACGTTTTCAGAGACAGATTCATCTGCTTCATTACCAATGTTTTTGATCTCTTCATCATCTTCTTCACAAGACAATGAAGATGGAGACTTTGCATGAGACGAAGATATGGGTGATGATGAAGATGGCCGTGCTTGAATGGCATTGTCATCTGGGATGGCATCCAATGCATTATTCTCTGTTTCGGTCTTGATAACATGCAATGTTTTCTCAGAATTCTCACTGTTGGATTTCTCTGTCTCAACACCCTTTATTCCATTTCGATACTTCAGAGGAGACAACAATTTCACACTTCCAGCTTTTTTGCTTTAGGGTTTAATGCAGTTTTCTCTGTTTTGGTCTTGATAACATGCAATGTTTTGTCAGAATCCTCACTGTTGGATTTCTCAATCTCAATCCGTGTATCCCATTTCGATTCTTCAGCGGAGACAACAATTTTACCCTACCAACTTTTCTTGCTTTGCTGGATGCTATATTACTTAGAGAAAATCTAAAAGGAGGAGCAGGAGTTTGCAATGCTTTCTTTGATGACGTTGTGGATGATGTCATCTTTCGGCCAGTTTGGACATCACTGTTTCTTCTATCTTTCCCATGCAAACCATATGAATCGCCAGAATCAGACAATGGTTTAACCTTAATTAATTTCGACCTTACTGAAGAAGAAAGCTTCACAGACTGATCAAATATATGTTTATCTGCTATCGACACTTTATTATCATTAGAGTCACCCTCTTTCACCGGAACTTCAACTTTTTCAGATGGCAACACTATTTCCCTCTTGATTATTTCAGGGGGTTTTGATACAGAGGATTTGTTAATAGGTGAATTTGGCAAATGAGTCGTCTTAATTCTAGACGAAGCATTTTGCCTTGGAGAAGCATCAAAGGACGCCTTGAGTTTAGGCGAATAGGATTTGGTTTCGGGAGAAGTTTTCACTAAAGGTGAACGTTTATTCATATCTGCAGAAGATAGCTCATGCTTGACAATATTTTCTATCTTCTGCTTACCTGAGACTATCGTTTTCACAGATTTCAGCTCATTCGGTGAAGGCTTTCCCATTCTTTTCCATAAAGGTTCTCTCGGCTTCTCTTCGAATGCATGTCTTCTTCCATATTTACAGATATCATGGCAAGAACCTGTGGAAGCTCTGAGATAAATAGGAACTCTGTGTTGACTAATGTTTGCTCGATTTTCAGCAGAGCTTTTGTCCATTTCCGTGCTGTCGAATTCATTTTTATCAGGAGTTACTAGTGGATCGATACTTTCTTCAGCCATGAAAATGGACCTCGAAAGAAAATTGGAAAACCCAAAATTCTGCAGAGAAAATACACAAAACAACTGTCAAATATATGATGTGCATTGAATTAACTGAAAGAGCACTATAACAAGCGAATACTTCGAGTAAAACAATATTTCAACATATACTATCAAATCCCATTTCAACAAGAAAGCAAAATAAAAACATATGTTAGATGCTCTTCTCTAGTTATAATCCTATCCAAATCAACACCCTGAGCGAAAAGCTTAGATGAATTTTCTTTTTTTCCTTCACATGATCATCACAGAGAATCGAAAAAAGTGATTCAATCGAGTATAAACACAAAAATTGAATTTCTAATTAGGTTATCAATCAATCTGTAGAAACAAAGAAAACAAAAGCTCAACATACAATAAAACTATTTCACATAAATTACTTTGGTCTAACTGAAGGTAAAGCAACATTAGCTAAATTTCTAAGCATTCATCAAATTTAATCTCACCAATCCATCGCAACAGAGTAAAAAAGACGAACATATAGAAAACATACCTTCTTCGAGAAGTAACCAAACGCAAATGAACGAGGACACAATTAACAGAAAGCCAAAGCACAAAATTCTACCAAAAAGGCTCGCAAAAGAGATATAATTCAATCATCAAACGATCATGGGATCACAAATTCTCGAAACAGAGGAAAACACATACAGACGGTGCACAAACAAAAACAACCCGATTTTGAGGAACAATTAAAAACACACAATCCACACCTAATACGCAAAGTAAATCTCTGTTATTTAATGGTGCGTTTAATAAGGAAATAGAAGAAATAAAAGATTACGCCTACCCTTTCTTTTGAAGCCTTGATTATTATTTGCTGCTTTTCCGCAAAGGGAAAGAGATGATGATTCAAGAAACAGAGTTAATATAACCAGGTGGCTTAAATTCACCACCAAAACAATTGTGGGGTGGAGTCGAATTAAATCCCCGCAATCAAATTATTTGTGGAGTGGAGGTCGGGGTTCTTATCCCCGCTTCCATCAAATTCACAAGCTATCCCGGTACGTGAAGATTTGGTGGGAACTCATAAATCTTGAATAGATCCGTGTGGGTTCGATTCGGGAAGATCGTTATTAGTAGATTGGGGGTCGAACATAATTGTTCTCTTTACAGGAGGATCTGGTTAGCGTCAACCGTCGAAACACTATATACAAAGTTTACATCCTGCGATTTACCTTTTACGCAAGAAGAATGAGGAAATGGAATGGTAGTCGGTCGTGGCGCTTAAAAAAAAAAAAAAAAAAAAAAAAAAACAGAGTTAATATAAACCAATATATCAGTTTTTAAAAATAAAAAAATAATATTATATAAAAGAGGGAAAAAGTTATTATTAAGCAAAAGTATGTGCAAAGTTTTACATTTTCCCAACTAATATTGGTCTAACTTATTTTTTAAAAAGGAAATAAATTATAAAAGGTGCGTTACATTTCAGCTTTGAAATCGGGTAAAAAAGTACCATAGTATAAAAAAAATGTGGGTTTTGAGCGGCAAAGAGGAAGCCATTAGAGTAGCTGTAGAGTAGAGGCGGCAAAAACTAAAATGGTGGTCCCAGGAATCTGGAAAATTGATGCCAGTTGCAATAATAGCACATATATTTTGGTGGAATTTTACATGTGAAAGAATAAAAAAATATTAACTGAATATTATACGCATTTTTTCTTAGAAATGAATGTATTTTACGATAATTCAACTTTTCTGATTTACGCAGACAATAACTCTACCCCTATCATTCTTCTCCACTAAGGTAAATCACGTGTGGCCAGTGTTATGGTAGGGTGACGATAGCTCGGACCTTCATTTGTTGCCACCAAGAAACTGCGTGTGACCAGGTGTTATGGTGGGTGACGATGAGCTCCGCTCCTCATTGTGGTCATCAAGGTAAACTGCGCGTGGCCATTGTTATAGTAGGGTCATCGACGTCCAACCACATCTTCCTAGGTAAAAAGAACAATTATGCTCGAGACTCCAAATCTAATAATAGTTAATCTCTCCCCGAATCGAAAATTTTCATCAACCACATATGTCTCGGAGAAGCAATTTGATAGAGTTCATCCCATAAGAAACTTTAAGTCCCTTATGGCCGCGTGCTAAGCCCTGTTTATGTTTTTATTGATCATTCATGTTTGATGTCGTACTTCCTCCACATAAATATATATTTTAAAAACTATTTTAGTCAATCAATCTCAATTTGGTTGTAACAGGCCTTAGGTTGATTTTTTTCAGTGGAGATGGGTCAAAATGACCCCTTTTAAAATGTAAAAATAAAAACTAGTCATTTTTTTGTAAATACATATTTTTAGCGATTTTGACCAAGTAATTGACATTAATATCCTTCTAAATGCGTGTTTGTTTGATATTTGGTTTCTTTCTTTTCTCTCTCTCTCTCTCTCTCTCTCTCTCTCTCTCTCTCTCTCTCTTTTACTTATCGATATGTATCCTCTTACTTTTCTTTTAAGTTTTTTTAAAATCGAATCAGATTTTCATTTTTAAATATGCAATATGGGTGTTGAATTATAGATATCGAGAAAGAGGGTTAATTTGATATATTATACATGCAAAATGGATTTAAAAACGAAAAAAGTTATTTGAAATCAATTTTTTTGGAGAAAAAACTAAATAACTGGGTTATAATAAGTGAGAAAACCTGGATGTCAAGTCATCGTGACTCGACGTCGAGTTATAGTGACTTCGACATCGATTTGAGAATAGTGTCAAGTTCTGATGACTGATATCGCGTTCTGAATCCCTTTCGTGCCAAGTTACGGGATGTGTGCCTTTGTGCGATTAAATTGACTCAAGAACAAATTGAGTTTTTCACACCCCAAAAATGGCTAAAAACGTGTATTTGAAAAAAATGGCTAAACATTTTGATTTAATGGGAATGGCTAAAAAAAATCACTTTTTTTTTTATTTCAACTAATAATAACTATCCATCTATGGTATATCAAGTCAATTCACCATAAATTTTGCTATTATATTATATTAGGGTAACATTGTGTTACACGAGATTTGTCCAAAATTTAAATTTTAGTGTCATAAATTTATTTGTAATAATTATAGGAGATCCAAAATACTAATTAGAAATATTAAAAATGAAATTCAAAAATTATAAGAATGTCATACAAATAGTTCATTTCAAATTCAAAAAAACTTATTTGTAAACTACATTATTTGTTCTATTTTCCAAGTGTACCGTCTTTGTCACAACAAAGAATTTCAACTCTTTTTGCTCGTAACTCTCGATATGTCCACATAAAGTTGGTCATGACCGAATACGGTCTCGACAAGTACAAACCTACATGAGAGAGTGTTTGACCTTGACTCTTAATTATAGTCATAGCAAATCAAACAATAAGTGGGAAATTGCCTTCTTTGAAATTTAAATGGCAGTTTGCTATTTGAAGGGTTTAATATCATACGTGGAATAAAAACTTTACTCCTAATATTAGTTCGGAAAGAATCTTTGCTTTAATAATATGATCACCGAATTGTGTAATTGTTCAACCGCTAAACACCTAAATTAATCTAGTGATCCTTGAAAGAGTACGAGATAAATTGTAGGGTAGCAAGTTAACCATAATTCATCTCTCAACGAAGACTTACGTGGCAAATAATTATTGTATCACAACAAACAGAAAATAAATCCTAAATATTTTGACAAAGTTTCTTTGATTTTAGTAGCTAACGGAAAATAAGTAAAAGATCAATTAAAACTTAACACAATTAAACCTTGTTAGAAACAATATGGATGAAACGCTCTAGGATTTTGAAATCATCTCATCAAACTCACCAGCAGAATATCAATCAATTGCTTATGTAGTCGTAGTCGTGTTGTCTCCCTGCGTCATATATCTGTGCTCTTGTTTTTTTAGTGTGGTTTTTTTTACTTTCCCAAATTCTTGGTGGTGCTTTGCCCTTGGTGCCTCTAATAAATATATGTTTTGTTTTGTTTCCATAATGTTTTATTCTTTATGCAGGGTCAATATTTCCAGAATCTGTGGTGTGCAGTGTGCAAAGTATGGAAACAGATGGAAACAAGGTCTCTCTACCAGATGAGGAAGAAGAACCAATTATTATATTGGGCCCGGGAGATAAAAACAACACTCAGGATTCTCTATGCCTTATAGGTAAAGTGGCAACTCTCAAACCTATCAATGCATTCGGTCTTCTAGAAACCATGAAAAAAATCTGGAAACCTTCACGAGGAATGACAGCTAGGGAAATTGAACCGAACTTGTTCTCGTTTCAATTCAACCACTGGAGGGACGTGGATAAAATTCTGTCTATGGAACCCTGGCATTATGACAAAAACATCTTGGTCCTGAAAAAACTCGATAGTGGCGTCCAACCTTCCTCTCTAACTTTTGATACGGTTCCCTTTTGGATTCGAATTTATGACTTACCAATTATTGGAAGACAGGAATCAGTGTTAAAAGCAATCGGAAATAGATGCGGTCAGTTCCTTGAGGTGGATCAAAAAACTCTTGATGGTGTGGATCGAAGTGTTCGTCTTAAAATCCTATTGGATACAACGAAACCCCTAAAACGACGCACGAAGATAGCCGTTAGAGATGGGCAGCCCGTATGGATCCAAATAAAATATGAGCGACTACCATCCTTCTGCTATATATGTGGACGTCTCGGACACATTAAAAGAGATTGCGAATTGATAGACGATAGAGAGGAATTCATGGCATTGGCTGAGAATGAATTACCGTTTGGAGACGAATTAAGAGCATCGCCAATGAAACACGCTCGAGTGTCGGTAGAGGGGACTTCTACATCCAGAGATACAAACCTGCGAAAAGCGCTTTTTGAAAGCAAAAAATACGAAAAGCATGTCGAGGATGATGAGGACACGCAACCGGAAACAAATGCCCAAACAACAATGGCCGTAACAGAGATAACACAGAAGCTTGAAGCAGTAGGCGTTCATGAAAGGTCCAAAACCAGTGAAATTACAAATCCCATCCAATCCACACCACAACCAACCAATGATACCAAAACACCCAACCCACAAACTGAACTAATACAAACAGAACCATCACACACAAATACCCCACCAAACAAACCATTAATACTAACCTTGACACCCCACACCCACAACCAGAATCAGAATAATAATCTACCCAAAACCCCAACCCAATTCATTGAAACCAACCATGACCCTGAATTAGACACCACCATTCAACACAAGCAAACAAATATCCCCAATAACAACACTACCATATACCCCGAACCTCAAAACCCAAGCAATGAAAACCAAAACCTCACCCCTGCAACTCGCGCTCGAAAAGTGACGATCATTAAAAAAGAACTCTCTAACACTGGGAAGGGACAAATTCATGACTCCAACTTACTCGGAAACAAGAGAAAACCCCCCGGCATGGAAGTACTAGAAGTTTCGACAACAAAAAATATCGTGAGACAGAAATTTGCGCAACTCATGAAAATATCCCAACGGCGGAGGCTGGACACCAGCCCCGCCGATCACCATGAATATCTTGGTGCTGAATCGCGGGGCTTGGGAACCAAGCGACAGTCCGAGCTATTAAGAAGATCCTACATGAGGAGAATCCGAGAATTATTTTTCTAATGGAAACAAAATTAAATGATTTTCGGATATCTCAGCTGAATGATCGACATTTTCATTTTAACGGATGTTTTTCGGTGAACTGTGAAGGTGATTTCTCGAACAAACGAGGGGATTGAGTGTTATGTGGAAAAGCCTCGTATATTCTCTCTTTAGTATCATTCTCAAACCACCATCTATCTTTTAATGTGAACATCAAGACAATCTACATGTATGGTTTCGACATGCGTATATGGTTGGGCGGAACACCAACAAAAATGGAAGACATGGCAACTACTAAAAAGTCTAAACCCTGGGGTGGACCGACCATGGCTATGTGTTGGAGATTTTAATGAAATCTTATGGCTTCACGAAAAGATCGAGGGAATTTGAAACCACTAGCATGCATGGAGATGTTCCAAAATGTTGTTGATGAATGCACTCTAAAAGACACGGGTTTCGTCGGACATAGCTTCACATGGACCAATGGGCAAGCAAATGGAAATAATATTCAAGAAATGCGCTAGACCGAGCATTCGCAAACGAACTCGCAAGACTTATCCCCAATTATTGGGTAAAACATCTAACCGAACACACTCGGACCATAATCCCATTGTCCATATAGATGGCGCTAATAAACGCTATGCACAAAATCGGAGGAGACGCGTCGCAAATTATTCATTTGAAAGCATGTGGGCGAATATGAGGAGTGCTCAAAATAATTAAAACAGCTGGAAAATACCTCTCGGTAACCAAATTTTCACAGACAAAGCTTCGAAGTGCAGATCGAGCTTAAACAGTGGGGACACGGAAAAATTCGGATGAAATAGAGATCGTATTAAGAAACTACAAGCACGATTGGAAGTGCTCCGGATAGCCGCCAAACAAGAAGAGAAAAATATCATGACCGACCTTGATGGACTATATAAAATGGAAGAGATCTTTTGGCATCAAAGGCGCAGAACCATATGGATAAAAGCGGGGGACCGCAATACGAGATTCTTTCATCAAAAAGCTTCACAACGGAGAACACGAAACGAAATATTGAAGCTGAAAAGAGTTGATGGTAGTTGGGCTGAAGACGACAGGAATCGCCAATATGTTGTCGAATATTTCGAGAAATTGTTCTCATCTTTGCCATTCTGAGACACACACAAGGTCTGAAACCATTGAACCGAAAGTGACACCATCAATGAATAAAACACTACTTGAACCATTTACAGGGACAAGAGATTTATCAAGCACTCAAGCAAATGCATCCACTCAAAGCCCCGGGACCGGATGGTATGTGTCCGTTATTTTTTCAAAAATATTGGCATATCATTTCTGCTGATTTCATCTCTACTTGCTTGAATATTCTTAATAATTCGGCTGACCCAAAAATGCTTAACCATACTTTTATTGTGCTAATTCCGAAGCTTAAGCACCCCGAAACAGCAAAAGATTTTCGCCCAATAAGCCTTTGTAATGTTATTTTTAGGGTCATCACCAAAGTTATCGCCAATAGATTAAAAATTGTACTCCCCGATGTTATCTCAAATAACCAAAGCGCTTTTATCCCAGGGAGGTTAATTACGGATAACGCCATGGCAGCTTTCGAAATATTTCATTCTATGAAAAAAAAAACGAAAGGTAAAAATGGCCACTTTGCACTAAAATTAGATATGAGTAAAGCCTATGATCGTGTTGAATGGTCCTTCCTGGAATCGATTCTATATAAATTGGGTTTTGACAAAATGTGGATTGAATTGGTGATGCGTTGTGTGAGATCGGTTTCGTATTCTATTCTCCTTAATGGTTCACCCGGAAGGAGTTTTACTCCTACCAGGGGAATCCGTCAAGGAGACCCGTTATCGCCTTATCTTTTTCTACTTTGTGCGAAGGATTTTCCTCTCTTCTCGGACAGGCGAAAGACACGGGTCGATTCATGGGATCAATATAACAAGAAGTGCCCCATCCGTTTCCCACTTGCTATTTGCAGATGATAACATTCTATTTTTCCGAGCAACAAGGAGCGAGGTCGATAAAATTAAAGAAATACTCCGGATATACGAGAATGCTTCAGACAAAAGGTGAATTTTGACAAATCAAATATCCAAAGTAAGAAAAACGTGGACGGAAATTTCATGTTGGAAATGTTGGAAAAATATTGATGAAGTTCGAAAACAAACGGATCATTCCCGAGGCGTGCGAATTTAAAGATCTGCCCTTAAGGATTTATTTGTGTAATCCCCAGGATTCAACAGAATTTTGAACAACAAAATTAGACAAAATTGTTTGTTAACCCAAAAAAATCGGGAAGAAGCCAAGACAAGAACAAATATGTATAAGATGTAAAACTTGTGTATTCTCGCAAAAACATAAAAGAGCTAGCTATAATTTATACCAAGCAACCTAAAATGCTCCATTTAAAAAGAAAAACACATTGAGCCACTAAACCAGCAAAAGGAAGGATATAATATTTTTATCTTTTGATAAAGATGGAAGATAAGATTCCTTAAAAGTGGAGTTTGAAGTGGCAAAATTAATTAAATCTTTTAAAACATCTATTTTATACAACAATCCCCCACATGTTTTAAAAGATTTAAAAAGAATGTAAAAATTAATTTTGCTGGGTAACAAAAACGAGTGTAGAATGCATCGAATCTGGTGTCTTTTGGACTATGAACCAGACCTAGAAAGATAAGATTTAACGTACAGAGTTTTGGTGAAGCTCGTAGCATCTATGAACCAATAACTCTTTATTGTAAGTTAAAATCTTACCAGTCACATTACACCCTCTCAAAATTTTGTCGTTCAATGCGGTTTTGCGCTAATAGGCCATGCGCGTGCCTGGTATTAATGAGTGCTCTAGAGACATGCCAAAGTCTCATAGGAGCGGCCCCATCGCACACTCATATAGGTGAATTTCATCAAGTATATTTTGCAAGTAAATATACCACCCTTAAGGATATGAAATTCATTAAGAGCTTATCAACTCATCCCTCATACTTGCATTCTAGCACTTCTCACACCATAGGAATGGACAATCAATTATGGTGCTAGCAAAATTAACAAACGACTTGTTATTACCCATATGAACCTCATTCATGGGATCTCCAATCACAGAGGTTAGGTTTCCATCGTTGTTAATTTCTTAAATTGGCTTAAGTCTCATTCCCCGATGCTTTAGTAATTAATTTTCTTCCCAAAAGTTTAGTCGATGATTGGCCAAATTCACTGACTTCACATAATCAATGGATGTTACTCCATCTTTCAACATTGTTTGATCAAACCACATCTCGCATACAAGTATGTCTGTTTTTATCAAAAAAATTTTCTTCTCAATTTGTAATTGTTGTTTGACAATCACAATGAAACACTCGAAGGTGTTGGTTTTGAATCCAACATAACATCATGCTAAGAAATTTCTCAACCACTTAGCCTCATTGTCGGTTTAACTCCAAGGCAACAAACACAAACTTCATAGTAAATTTAGCTATGCTAGTTTGTTTAGTTGACTTCAAATAATTTCACCCCCACCAAAGGTGAATATATAACCACTAGCGGATTTTATCTCATTTGAAATAATTTTTTTATCATCACCAATCACTCTAATACTGAGTGAAAATCCACTATAAAGAATACCATAATTCATGGTACCTCTCAAGTATTTTATTAGTCCGACTAAAACAAAATTAATGATCACGATTGAGATTATATGTATATATGCTCAATTGATACACAACACAAGTTATGTCAATGTGAAAATTCATCAAATGCAACAGATTCCCAATAATGCGCATGCATACTCAAATCGAGCCACAAGATCAACAAGATTTTCCTTTAATTGAGTATAATCATCATAAAAAGTACTCACATGTTTGACATTGAAATGTCAAAACTTCTTAACTCACAGTTTTGACATAGAAATGTCAAATTTCTCAAGAAGTTTCTCAACATAATGTTCTTGAGACAACATTATGATATCATCAACTCTTATGATTTGAACGCTCAATAATACACTTGTTTCACCCACATATCATTCATGTCAAATTTAGAAGCAAGTAATTCTTTAGTTTTATATATCAAATAAATTTTAGTAACAAATGCGAGCATGTAATCCACATAAAAAAAAAAATATTACATACTCAAAGATCATCAAGTTTTGTATAAGCACGTCTATTTACTTCAACATAAGTAAAATCATCATACAACAAAACTTTGATTGGACACCCCACACTTTTAAATATTAAAGGCTATGATTATATCAATAGCTTAATGAATTCATTATGTACCTTGTGATAAGTGGTTTTAGTTCTCGGTCTATAAGCACTTAGCATAATACATTCTGGGCCAAACATACGAGCTTATATTGCAGTTTCGCCATAACACAGACTTTGGGTAATTCAAATTCAATTGATATATTTCCTTGTTCTTTTTCTTTTTGACCACACAAAGAGTCCAAAAACAAGCCAATGGTCACAATAATCAATAGGGTTCAATGATGACCCTACAGTAGTACCATACTAAGAAATTGTTGAATTCACCCAAGCTCACATGACCTCCAAATTTTTCTACCCTAACAGCAGGAAAAAGACCAAATGGGTAAAGTAAAAGTCATATTGCATTTCTGCAATTTATGACTACCTACAAAAGTTAATTAGCAACATTTTCAACCAACCCCACTCCACAATTCAATTCATAACTTAATTCCTCAAGGAAATCACAAAACTAACTGACAGGAATAGTTCATCACAAAAGTAACCGACAGGAAATCATATATTGATGAGATAATTGTTGTGAAAAGTTTGCTTAATCGTCACAAACCAGATGCGTACCAATCAATCTTAAATATTAGGTGACCTTGTTGTTTTCTACTTATGTGGGTCAATACCAAATATCAAGGAAACTTAACTTTGCCACAGTATTAGCCACATGAAGTGCTTCATTTACAACCAAGGTCTTGTCTCATATGAGTTTTAAAAGGAAAGTTCTGCAATTTGAGAACCGAAGAGATACACCTAAATCCTTTCAAGAAATATATTATTTAACTCCTTTTTTTTTTATCCAACAAAAGATATCATGCTCATTATATCTCATGCTATCATTATATAAAATATAGACATTCCAAAGCAGCATATATCACACATGTTAATATATTAACTCCCACATTTTCTCAAATAAATTTATTCTTTTTTTTTAAAAAATGCATACTTACACATTCTACATATGTCAAGTAGCACAATCACAAGAGATATAAAGTAACTATCACAAATAATAATTGATTCCCATAAAAGAGAGATGCACGCAGAGCAATCAA
This sequence comes from Rehmannia glutinosa, assembly GCA_016081115.2. NCBI lineage: Eukaryota > Viridiplantae > Streptophyta > Magnoliopsida > Lamiales > Orobanchaceae > Rehmannia > Rehmannia glutinosa. Next base: position 351,776 of record JABTTQ020001694.1, on the reverse strand, counting down.
AAATATGTGTTTAACCAACTAAAACTAATGAAAGCTCATATATCTTTTCTTTTATATATATATATATATATATATATATAGAAAGCAGAGGATAAATCTATAGATTAAAGTTATAAATGTACCTTTATGTAACATGTGCAACCGATCTGTGTCGCACTCGAAATGTCCCCCACTTGTGACATTAGTTTGGACTTTTCTACGTTGATATACCTTTATCCATATGTGCCCCACTTTTATACCTTTATGAACCAAAACAGCATCAAGTTTCCTTTGCTCCTGAACTTGGTAAAACATCTACGTTGATATACTCCAAGGATAATTTATCCTGTGGGAGAGCTGAGAGTTGGCGGAGTCGCACGGCGACAGCAGAGCGGAACAGTTGAAGGAAAAAGAAGGTCGTTCTCGCCGTGAACGCGATCCCATACGTGAACCCATCAGACCTCTAAACCGAGGCGTCACGACTCACCGCACGGCGAGGACACATTTGTGTCGCTACTCGATTCTGCCGACGAAAGAACACGTTGCTGGATTTGAGCCTGGTGAGTGAGGCCTTCTTCTGGGCCACAATGACCATGCCTTCGAAGCTGATGGTTGATAATGAGAACAATAACAGAGCTCGAGAAGAATTTCAGTTTGCAGAGAAAGATGGGAATGAATGCCGCCGTAAAAATGATCCCACTGGTCAAGCCGATAACAACAGAGAGAATGACTGGAAAATGAAGTAAAGGTGTTTGGTTGTGCTTCTATTACAAAAGCTTATTTTTCTATGCTTTTCATATCCCGTCAGAAACATTTTTCTTTTTCGAACTTTCATACGAAGCTAAATCCTTAAGATTGTTGGAAAAATATTGATGAAGTTCGAAAACAAACGGATCATTCCCGAGGCGTGCGAATTTAGCACTGTCCTTAAGGATTTATTTGTGTAATCCCCCAGGATTCAACAGGAATTTTGAACAACAAAATTAGACAAAATTGTTTGTTAACCCAGCAAAATCACGAAGAAGCCAAGACAAAAATAAATATGTATAAGAAGTAAAACTTGTGTATTATATAAAAACATAAAAGAGCTAGCTATAATTTATAGCAAGCAAACTAAAATGCTCCATTTAAAAAGAAAAGCACATTGAGCCACTAAACCAGTAAAAGAAAGGATATAATATTTTTATCTTTTGATAAAGATGGAAGATAAGATTCCTTAAAAGTGGAGTTTGAAGTGGCAAAATTAATTAAATCTTTTAAAACATCTATTTTATACAAGAGGAAATGGGTGACAGATTAGGGGTAAGTCAGGTTGATCGCCTTGGAAAATACTTGGGGCTTCCGACGCTAATTGGACGAAAGAAAAAAGAGATTTTCCGAGCGTTGCAAGAAAGAGTCGTACGGAAGATGAAAGGGTGGAAAGAAACTGCATTATCCCGAGCGGGTAAAGAAACCTTAATAAAATCAGTCATACAAGCAATCCCAACTTACCTAATGAGCTGCTTCCTATTGCCCAAAACAACTTGTGAAGAATTGGAAAAAATGATAGCTCGCTTTTGGTGGGGAAATAAAAATGGAGAAAGAAAAATACATTGGGTCAGTTGGGATCGACTTACAAAATCAAAACACTCGGGAGGAGTGGGATTTCGAGATTTGCATATGTTCAACAAGGCGTTGCTAGCTAAACAAGTTTGGCGTCTAATTTCAACCCCAGATTCGCTTGCGGCATCGCTCTTAAAAGCAAAATATTTCCCAAGGGGTGAACTCTTACATGCACAGTTGGGATACCAGCCTAGCTTCTTATGGAGAAGCCTTCTATCAGCACGGAATGTGATTGAAGCTGGTTTAGCTTGGAGAGTGGGGAACGGCACAAGGATACAAATTAAAACGGATAGATGGATCGGCATGCAAAACCCGCAAAAACCCGTACGCTGCTCAGAAGACATACAAATAGGACTTATGGTGTCGGATCTAATTGACGGGGAATCCAAAACGTGGAAGACAGACATCATTCGACAGATTTTTAACAGACAAGATGCGGACCGAATCTGCTCAATGCATATAAGTCGACGGCTTCCTCCGGATAAGATGTTTTGGCGATACACCTCCAATGGGAATTTTTCAGTAAAATCTGCATATCAGGTTATTAAGAACCAATGGGAGCAGAGCAACACTGATATCACATCATCAAGCAATATCAGTTCAGTCTGGAAAAAGATGTGGAACTTCCGCCTCCCGCCAAAAATTAAACATTTCATTTGGCGAGCTTGTTTGGACACTCTACCCACTAAAGAAAAAATACTCCAGAGAGGTATGACAATCGATCCACCATGCGGACTATGTGGGGAGAAAACTGAAACATTGGCCCATGTAATACTAGAGTGTAATGAATCAGTACACATATGGAGTCGATGCCCGCTGCGAATGGACACATCACAAATTAAATTTGCATCTTTCAAGAATTTCCTATGGTGCACAATGTCGACATATCCACAAGACGTGGTTGAATACCTTTGTATCATGGCTTGGTGCATTTGGACAGCGAGAAACAAATTCTACTTTGAGCAGAAACATTTTGATGGGATGAGGATCCAAAAAACCGCACAAGAATTATTTCTGGAAATTTTCGGAGATAAAACCAAGACGGGAGCTCACAAAAAGAGTAGTATAAATGTTGCAAAATGGACACCGCCACCTCTTGGGACTTTCAAGCTTAATACCGATGGTGCGATCTACACAAACGGTACAATTGGTCTTGGGTTTATAATCAGAGATGCAGAAGGTAATGCCATACTTGCTGGATCAAAAAATTCGAACCTAGACGGAAATAGTACAATTGTAGAAGGATTATCACTTTTGTTCGCACTTCAGTCGGCTTGTACGGCGGGCATCCAAGGGATTCATGTTGAGAGCGATTGCAAAGTGATAATTGATGGCATTCAAGGAAAAGAAATCAGTGACCCCCATGGTGATTTGTTGATAGATGATATCCTGAGTGTAGCAGAAGCAGCAAATTGTCTCAGTTTCAAACATATTCCAAGAGAGGCGAATGGAGTGGCTCATAGCATAGCTCATTTTAATAGGAATCCTGAAACTGAAGTTGTATGGTCCAATGAGATACCTCAGCCTATTGCGGATCTCCTTCATAGAGATGTAATGAACATTTAATCTCAATGAAGAATTCCCTTTCAAAAAAAAAAAATAAAAAAATAACTATTAAGGTCTTTTCAAAAAAAAAAAAAAAACTATTAAGGTAAACATATATAAACTAGACCTAGATCTAACAACTCTCGTATTAATAGATTAAGTAGAGAAGATTCCAAACTTGAGATATTGTTGCCAGCATGATTAAAATAAATTGCATCAGTGAAAAATAACTCGTGTTCTTGATTTTGGATGTTTAAGTGTGTCATGTAATTTCTATCATATTAAATTTTTAGCATGTTAATGAATGCTAGTAACAGATGCAAAAAAGAAGATGATAAACATCCAGTCTGATTTTTTGTATTTTCAATTCATTATTTACTGTTCAGTTTGATTTGTTAGGTTCGATTTTTCTGAATCAATGAACCGATTACAACAGATAAGTTTATTTGTGATATTTTCACCAAAATTCGGTCGACCAAAAACCGAATTGAACAAAACGAAAAGGAATTCGGAATCAATTGAACATGGTAATTCGACTCAATTTCGGTTTAGTAATTTGGCCGACCAAAATTTCGGTTAACTAACAAAAAAGGAAAGGAAATATCCCCTTAATCTGGCTACCATTTAAACTTGATAAAATGAAATGGTTGAATAATTGAAAATTGAAATTATTCAAGAATACACATTGAATCCAGATGAAAAGGAGGTAAATCAGAGGGAAAGTTTCCCTTCGCTTGAGCTGATTCCAAATATCGATTAGCTACTTGCCAACCTATCCCATGCCCGAGGAGATTGCTTCAAACCATCAGACGAAAAACTAGTCCATACTCCCACTTCTTCATCTCTCTGAGTCTGATATTATATGTGCTGTGTAACTTTTTTCAAAAAAGTCTCAGTTCGGTTCGACATTTCGAACACCCCCTAATAAAGATTGCATCAACCTCTAGCATGCAATGCAACATATGCGCGCGCTTCAAGTCCACGAAATCAGAAATAAGCAGTTACAGGTGGAAAACAAATTCTTGAACTTATTTAAGTACATCAAACAATAGTAGCATATATGAAATATGCCAAACAGTCCCAATAACAGAAGCGTGATGGGGTACAATCAAGTTCAGCCTAAGCCAACATTTCTTACTAGAATTACAACTATACACATAAAATAACCTTTCTTGGCAGAACTTCGTTGCAGCCAATGCAACGAAAAGACCCACCAGCATAACCACCACGAATACAAATACAAAATTAACAAATAAAAGACTCTTGCTTGTAGCCAATAAAGACATTAACTTCCACCAAAAAGAAATTCTTAGTGACGAAACAGCAGAATTGTCACAAGAGTTGTCCCATCGTGAAAAGATTCAAAATGAAAGTCCAGTTTGGTGGCGCAAAAATGGAATTCGCGAAGCAAGAAGGAAATAAGAAGAGACACTATCATGTGATAATCTCCCTCACTAGCCAATCCAAACTCGGATACGCAAAGTATAGAATGAGGAAAGACGGTAGGGCAAAGACAACCGTAATGAGTATGTACAGGGCCAAAATGGCCGCACTGGCAGGTATTGCATACAAGATGATGAGAAGAAAAAGTATCACCAGCGGGAACTTGGCCGTCAAATGAACAAAGAAAACGAGCGATTTCTTGAGGGACATATGCAGTCTCTCAATGGCAAAATAACCGGTAAAGTGATTACCATCATGATTAGAAGATCCCGATGGTTCAGAATGATGAATGTATTCCCCCCTCCTGAGATTATTCCCCGTATAGCTTCCTGGTGATTTCGTGCTTGATGGACAAACTCCTTGATGGTCCCCACACACAGTGGAGTGAGATTTCACTCTATCACCATTCATGCTCTCGAGCATCCACAGAAGAAAGAAGTTTTTACGAGGAAATTTCAGGTTCCCCTATAAACCAAACGAAGTGATAAGAGGTTGCACCAGGGGCAGGATATGAAGAGTGGGAGCTGAAGGGGTAAAGTAGGAAATTTCACGACAGCCCATTGTAAGCCTAGGATGCAGTTTTTACATAATGTATGTCCACACCACAGAACATAAGGTATGTTTTCGACGAGGTTAAAAGATTCCCAGCATATTGGGCATTCGAGGCCCTCTTCTCTGCTAGTGACGGAAGAAGCTTCGTCATCTGAGCAATCCACTGAATCTTGTGTAGGTTTACGGACATCATTCTTCAGCCCTATACTTCCAGCTATATAACTGGATGCACAATTCCACATCTTGCAGCTAGCTAGGTCCACTGAAAAATGAACATTTCATAACCACATCAGGTCTCCAGCTCCTAAGAGGTCAACACAAAAGAGAAGGTAAACGGCATAGCATAGCCAGAGTGTACTTATGCAATCGACTTCAGTCAAGTGTCTAGCTTCTAGAAAGAAATAAAATCATATATATCTTCACAAAGGATAGAAAATAATTCAGTTATTTGAAATAAAACTGTGAAGCCATTTATTTTGGGTTGACGTAGACATTGTCAGAAAGAAGTTGAGCATCCTCCTGCCTAAAATTCTTGACTTTCACTTCAAAATAGTAAAAAAAAAAAAAAGGTGCCCAACACGAAAGGCAGATTGCAATCTAACTTCTCCACATTCGAATTGTCATATACTTCATAGCTTTCTTATTGAAACAATAGACTGAAACTCATTTAGAAAAATCCAAAGAGAACAAAAAGTAGAGGTCCTACTCAAAGTAAATATATACTTTTAGCAACGGAAATTAACTAATGTCCGCAAGCAGCATAATTCATACATTATAACTAATATTTAGTAATGACTTGTGCATCTGTTTTATGTTCCCAGCAGAAACGCCTATTTTTGTGATACTCAACAGAATGTATGGGACTTGGATTTTTATGAGAACATTGTCCTTTGTCACGTTAGTCCAGAAACACGGTGAGAGTATGAGATACATATCTCTATTTATGAACTTCTATCACTTCCTCTTAAAATAAAAATCGACTACATTCATACAGTTCCTAAAATAGGTATTAGGTATTTGGTCAAAAAAGAAACCAATATAAAAATAAGTTTTCTTTCTTTTCATTTTCAGTTCAATTGGAGTCTGAATAGTGTTAATGTGAGGAAGCAAGTCAACAACTAATGGAGCTTATACACACCAGGTTCAGAAACTCATTATCAGCTGAGTCGCTTTTCAGTAATTTTTAAGCAGCCATTATACACACCAGATCGCCAATCTATACAAACACCAATTACATACCCGGATAATAATTAAACTCAAAAATAAAAAACTATATACTGTCATTACCACAGCAGAATTACATAATATACACAAATTTACACCCCCAATACAAAAAAAAAAAAAAAGCACAGTAAACCCTTTTCTTTTAATATAATCAACTAACACAAATTAATAAGCATTAGAAAGCACTGAATCAGCAAACAAAAACAAATAAAATAAATATACACTACCAAGCATCAAATAATGAGATTCGTGGACCCAAAAAATCAGTATAAAGAAGATCGATTTACCGATTGATCGAGACGAGATCGGAGGAAAAATGACGATTAAAAGACCCTACGATTATTTCTCTCTCACTGTTTTTAGGGCTCCGATGTGAGTTATGAAATCTGAAGCTACAACCAACTCAACTGTTTTTTGACCCTCGATCGTTCGGGTTTTCTATCGGGGCGGATCAAATAGCCTTTCTCGTGGTCCTCATTCTTTTATCCAAATTGCGACTATGGCATTTCTTCAGTAACTTGTTGACTTTAGCAGGCAAGAAGTAAATGGCAATACGACGTAGTATGGGGCTGTGTTATGTTTTAGCCTTTTAGGGATTATACAGACATATTATTTTTAGGGATAATTACAAAATACTCTCTAAGGTTTGGGCTAATTATTAAAAAAAAAAAATTAAGAGATTTTTTACAATTTACAAAAATCCCCTATTGAGGTTTGATTGTATCTTATATTTTCCCTCATTATAAATAAATGAAATTTCAAAAAAACCCTTGACATTTATAAAAATATTACAGTTAATCCTTAAATTTAGAATAAAAAGTCTCTGGATTTTTGGTAATTAATTCAAATCTTAGGGGGTATTTTGTATTTATCCCTTTTTTAATATTTTAATATCTGATTCTCTTTTATATATATTATTTTAAGATTAGATACGTTTGAACTATTCAACCTTTTGAACTCCTAGCATCAAAATTCAAATGCATTCATGTTCGTGCAAGTGACGAAAAGAAATACTATATGATGGCTGAATAAATGCATTTGTGGTCTGTAAGAATATTTTGTGGTGTTTGGGGGAAAATATATTTTAAAGATGGTAGAGAATCGAATAGTAGTCTCGTAGTTAAAATTTTTATTCTCACATTCGAAGTTTGGGGTTTGATTTCTACCACTCTTTCCCGTCCTCTCAGAAAAAATTGTTTGGAGGTTGATGGAACTAAATATTATAGTTTTTCTTTTATAGATAAATGAAGCGATGAAAAAATGTGTGTAACTTTATTTACGAAAAAATGTTATTATATATGATTGTCATTATAGTAGAATAATAGAAAGGCAAAAACTTGCGTGAGACGGTCTCACGGATTTAAATCCGTGAGACGGAGCTTACACAAAGTTTTAAAGGTTTTTTTTTTCATTTTATTTTTCTTAAGTTTATATTTGTTTTTTTAGGGTTTATTTTGTTTCTTGGGTTTATTTTTAACTGATTTGGGTTTTTAGGATTTTTAGTTTTTTTTAGGGTTTATTTTTTATTTTTGGGTTTATTTTGTTTTTCGGGTTTATTCTTCATGGTTCATGTTTTTAGGGTTTATTTTTGTTTCTTCATGGTTCATTATTATTTTTAAATTTATTTTCATGGTTCATGTTCTCAAGACGGAACCCTTAGGAGGTCCGTCTCACGGATTTAGATCCGTGAGACCGTCTCACAAGAGACTTGCTCTAATAGAAAATATACATTTTTATATATTAAGCTAATAATTAAATGATGTGAAGTAGTATTATATCCGGTCCGACGTGTACAAACCAAGAATATAAATGATTTAGATCATGACACTTGACCTAAGGGTTTGTCTCTAAAAGAACCGATCCGACCGACTGAACCAAAGATAGCCAGGAGAAAGAACCTGGACATTCGACCCAATTTGATGGTTGAAGCGCTCACATGGGCGGAGGATTCATCAAGTCATGTTAAATTAAAAATGCACATAAGCCATTAACGCATGTCAAAGATTAAATGGCCTCAAGCATTTAATGTCCATCAACTCTCCTCAAATCGCATGCCCGACCTATCTTTCTTAGAACCGTTGGGTACACAACACGTAAGAATGATCATTATACCTATACTTAGGGGTATAGAGTACATAGGATCATGGGCGTGGCAGAATTTTTGGCCGGTGCGGTAAAAAAAAGTGTTTCAACTGGGCGATTATCGAGCCAAAATTTTGGATAATAGAAAATAAACAATAAAAAAGGCAAATTTGAATGTCGTACTTTTAGCAACCACGAGCTTGTAGCTCAAGTAGCATCCCTCACCCTTTCTAAGGGTGTTGACCGGGGTTCGAACTCGGTATCTTTCGGTTTCTTTGAAATTTATCCCCTCCCCTCCAACCAGTACTCCCAACTTATTAGAATGTCGTACTTTTAGCAATTCTTTGCCAATTTTCATACTCTCATATTTTGGCTTATCTTACATGAACTTTTTGGAGAAGTGACTTGTCCACAAATCAATTCTAAATTAACAACCAAATAATTGTTATTATTATGGAAAATGGACTTATAGACCCAAAATTCATTTGAAAAATGTTCCCGAGAAAGTTTTATATTATCGGGTTTGGAGCATACATGATATATATCTCTCTACATAACAAATAATGTAATCATTCATCCATTCAATGCGTTAATTGAGGCAGGTGATTCTTAATTCTTTTGGCCTTTAATTTAAATTTTAACTCAATTTTTTTGCGGGTTGAATTTTCAAGTGTGATCCAACTCAAAATTAACGGGGGCTACTCCGAGTTTCAAAGTGGGATCCAAATCAAATTTAATAGGGCAACTCAAAATCTAGCGCGGTCCGTTAACCGCATCTGGTCCTCATGTGGCTACGCCAAAGTGCATAGGATATGTTCTCCTATAAATACCCTAATTTATTACAAAGAAAGGGTTGACAATATTAAAAGCATTAATTGAGCATTTAAGACTCCGAGCTAATCGGATACAAATACGAGCAATTTTAGTTGTATACCACTTATCTCTTTCATTTTCCTACGACATGTATACACTATCTTTCGTCTTACATCAATCAATTGTAGTGACAAAATTCCACGTAATTTATTGACACGAAATGGCATACCTTAAAAATATTGGAGTGGATCGATACTCATAAGTGAGGTAGGCCGGAAAAAAACTAATAAAAATCATATAAATTCTAAAAAAAAAAAATTCAAGAAAATTATAAGTAATTTTTTTCGAAAAAAAGTAAAAAGGAAGAGGCAAGTTGCCCTCTCCTCGTTGACACGTGAATTCTCCGGATTCCAACATCAACAATTATATGTATGTAGGTTATTAATTAAGATTTTTTGTAAAAGTACATTGGGAAAATAGAGAGATATCTCTTTGGGATAAAACCCATAATTTCAATAATTTTTGATTTTATTTTTATAAAAAAAAATGTATTTTCTAAAATAATACCATCTTGAATTTGGAAGTTGGAAGTTGGAACCCTTAGAAGGATTGGGCGAGCGGCCATTCCAGTAGTTATATTGGGCCATCGGTTTTTCTATTGTTATATTGGGCCATTGGCACTAAAATTACATTTTCTTTATCGTACTTCATTTTCCTCTATTTTCTTCTTATGACTTGTGAGGAATACAATACTTTGTAATTAGTTCGTTTTGTGAGGAATCTTATGCGGTGGGTGATAAAGACCAGGTTAGTAAAATTTGTGTGATTATGTGGAATATTTGGAGACAAAGAAACAATGAATTGTGGGATAAATCACACAAACCATTCTGGATCTGATTTTGTCTTTGTCAAATTTTTGGTGGAATGGCGGGCTGCAAGGAAGGGTAAGCATGCTGTAAATCAAGGAAATAAACAGGAAGAGAAGGTGGTTGCATGGAAAAAGCCGACTCAGTTTTTTCTTAAATGTAACGTGGATGCGGCATGTTGCAACTCATCGAAAAAAACTGGGATAGGTATGGTAATTCGAGATGATATGGGTGCATGCTTGGTAGCTCGAAGTATCTCTTTTCAGGGGAATTATCAAGTGAAAGAGGCGGAAGCAATCGGAGTGAGAGAGGCTCTATCATGGATTATCAATTTGGGGATGAAGCAAATATCCGTTGAAACAGATGCAAAAATCGTTGTAGATGGTATTTATTCGTCTGATAAGGGTGATTCAGAGTTTGATACTATTTTAAACGATTATCGTAAGTTACTTGTTGGGGAACCTGATATCTCCGTGACGTTCGTCGGGCGGGAAAGGAATAGGGTTGCTCATGAACTAGCTAAGAGATCGTTTTCTTTTACTAGTCCATCTGTGCGGACTTGTCCACCTCCATGTATTGTGAAACTTTTGTTGGATGGCATTTCTGGTTAATAAAATCTTTCGGTTTGATGTCAAAAAAAAAAAAAAAAAAAGATTTTCAGAATTTACTATATGCGATACGATGTAAAGCAAATAGTGAAACACACTTTCATTACTCTTTTATTATAATATTTTTTTGAGGAAAAAATACTAAACCTCCAAACTATGCGGGTTTTTGCACTTTACCATCTAAACTAATTTTTTTTACTCTTTACCATACAAACTATATAAGTTTTGCACTTTGTCCTATAGCGGTCATCCCCAAATGAATATTCTCCAATATTCCTAAGCACATGCCCTCCACGTGTGGGCAAAATCGTCTTTACCTAAAATTCAAACAGAAGTAGTTACACTTTACCATCTGAACTTTGTTAAGAATTTCACTTTGTCATCTGAATTTTGCGCAATTTTCACTTTGCCATATCAATTTAAGAAAATTAAAAAAAATTATGTGTATATACATTTATTTATCTTATTTAATACATAAAAATACAAAAATAAGTTTAAACCATATTGTCAGAGAATCGAAATAAAAAATTTATCATATAAATAATTTACTTTTGTATTATATATTTTCTCGTATATATTACTTATTTTTGCATTATAATTTATTTTTTGCATACTAAAATTAGAAAAATACTAAATAGATATTATAAATATGATTACAATATTTATTTTCTTTTATTTATTTACCAACCGAAATACAAAAAAAAAGGTATGGTAAAAGTTTGAGTCGAACTGATTATTTTGGTACAATATTTAGGACACGATTCGTACCGAATTTTTTGTTCACTTATAGTTTTTTGTTCATTCACCAAATACTTATTGAGTTTAACCTCTACTTGTAAGAGTACGAGAGCAACATAGTGTGGTAATCGACCAAAGTTGTCTCACAAGAAAAGTTTAGCCAGACGTGTAATTATTTGAATTTATGAAAAACAAAAATAATATGTAACACTATAATTAAGTTTTGAATATGCAATTAAGAATTAATGAAAACACACATACGACAACAACAGGACACCAATCCCAAAAATTCTCTCTTTAGTTTTGCTTGTCGCTTCTCTAACGTTCTCTTTTCCTTCCTCATTCTCTCCAATGGAGAGGACGGGAACCCAACCCATATAATCCATTTTTGTGTTTTGTTTTTCTAGTTTTCCTACGTGGGAATGATAGTTCCCCTTGTGGGATTTCAGTCTCCTTTCATGGGAGTGTTTTAGTTTTCCTTTGTGGGAATTTTTTTCTTGCTTTTTTCTTCAGATCCGATCGTTTTGGCACCAGATCTGACTTCAGATTTGGTCATTTGGGTGTTTGATTGGCTACGTGGGGAGATTTTTCATGGTTTACCAATAGAAGAAAATTACGTGGAGAAGTTGGATCCGGGTTTAATGTGAAAAAGACAAAGAGTTTGTGATAAATTTGGAGCTACTAGCCTTTCATGGAGTTTTAGTTGCTTTTTTGGAACAATTCATCTTTGTATTTCTGTAATGTTTCTATTTGGTGTATGTGTTTTTCCCCTTTGTTTTGTAGCCTATTTTGTTTTGGGATTTTCTTTTTGGGTTGTACCCATGTATTATCTCTCCCCTCTAGTTTGGGATGTGTGCTTGAGGGCTTTATAGCCAATAGGCTTCGATTTGTAATTGTTTCTGTGAGTTTTCATTTATGAAATATTATTCTATCGTTTGAAAAAAAAATATGCAATTAAGAATTAAACTAAGAATTAAAAGTACATATCTAAAGCAACATCACATTATAAAATTAGGGTGAAATCAATATAGAAAATTTCTAAACCGTAGAACAATTCAAAGATATCTAAACCATCAAAAATAAATCGATATCAATGATATTCGTACTCACCTTAATCATAACCTAAACCCTAAAATAATAAAATTGATACTATATTTTACTAAGGTAAATATTGATTAAAATTTTCTTTTATGAATAAAAATTCTTAAAAAAGATAAATAAATGTATATACATATAATAGTTTTAATTTTCTTAAATTGATATGGCAAAGTGAAAATTGTGCAAAGTTCAAATGACAAAATGAATTTTTTAACAAAGTTCAGATGGTAAAGTGTAACTACTTCTATTTGAATTTTAGAAAAAGATGGTGTTGCCCTCACGTGGAGGGCACGTGCCGGAATATTCAGAGAATATTCCACCGGCGATGACCACTATAGGGCAAAGTGCAAAACTTGTATAGTTTGTATGGTAAAATGTAAAACAAAATAGTTTATATAGTAAAGTGCAAAAAAACGCATAGTTCGGGGAATTTAATGTTTTTTCCTCTATTTTTTTCATGTTTTCACAAAACTTATCTGATACATCTTTTATTATAATATTTTCATATTTATTACAATCAAATACATTTTCATTTTACACTTTTAAATTTCTTAAAATCAAATTCACTATTTCAAGCATGTTCTTGTTTTCACATGAAGATCCTCTCAATATTGGGAACCCATCGAAAATAGTGGAAAAAATGTTAATTAAAACTAAACATGATCTAAAATTTAAAATTTAAAATGTTTTTAATGATCTTCTAAATGTTACACTCAATAAACGTACATTAATTGAAAATTTTAATTTCTAACAAAATGAAATATTTAACTAAATATTGTCCCCGCTTATCATACAGAAAGTGTAATATACGTACTCACAAAAAAGTGTAATATACATATATATTAGGATCTTGGTTAATTAATAACCTCAACAACAACAACAATAAACTAAGTCTTAATCCCACTACGTGGGGCGGCTATACGGATCATATCGCGCCATCGTTTACGGTCATAAGCCATATTTTCGTTTATTTCTAGGTATAACATGTCATGTTTAATAGCTTTTTTCCCGTCTTTTTAGGCCTACCTCTTCCTCTTTTGATTTGTGTGAGTGATTCTCTACCTTCTAAACGCCGCACGTGTGCATCTAAAGGTCTCCTATAAACATGTCCAAACCATCTTAATCGTGTTTCTCTAATTTTCTCGTCTATTGGTGCTACTCCCACTTTGTTTCTAATGTGTTCATTTCTTATCTATCTAATCTAGTGTGTCCGCACATCCATCTTAGCATTCTCATCTCTCGCTACCCTTATTTTTTGTTCGTGTTCATATTTAGTCGCCCAACATTCTGCTCCATAAAGCATTGCGGGCCTTATGGCCGTTTTATAAAAATTTTCTTTCAATTTAATGGTATTTTACGGTCACAAAGGATAGAAGATGCACTCCTCCATTTATTCCAACCCGCCCGGATCCTATGTGTGACATCTTTATTGATTTCTCCGTTTTCTTCAATTATAGATCCTAAGTATTTAAAACTCTTTGTTATACTCACTTCATGTCCATCAATTTTAACCTTCGTCTCATTGTTCTGTTGTTTTTACTAAAGTGGCATTCCATGTATTCTTTTTTAGCCCTACTTATAGTAAAACCTTTTGATTCTAGTGCTTCTCTCCAAACTTCCAATTTTGCATTTACTCCTTCCCTTGTTTCATCAATTAAAACTATATCGTCCGCAAATAACATACATTCAGGATGGATTTTTGTAAGTGTTTAGTGATTTCATCAATTATTAGGATAAAAAGGTACGGGCTTAGAGCGGATCCCCGATGCAAACCTATAGTGTTTGAGAATTCACTAGATATTACTTGTTGGTGTCCGATACATGTTGTTATACCATCATACATATCTTTTATGGCATCTATGTAGGCTATTTTTATTCCTCTTTTTCAATACGCGCCACATTATATCATGGTTGACTCTATCGTATGCCTTTTCAAGATCAATAAAAATCATATGTAAATCTTGTTTTCTCTCATTATATTGTTCACATAATCGCCTAATTAAGTGTATAGCTTCAATTGTGGATCTTCCTGGCATGAAGCCAAATTGATTATCTAATATATTAGTTTCATTTCTTATTCTTGCTTCTATAACTCTTTCCCATAATTTCATTATATGACTTATTAATTTAATTCCCTGTAATTTGCACAATTTTGTATATCCCCTTTGTTTTTATATATAGGTATCAATATACTTTTTCTCCATTCATCGGCATTTTCTTAGTTTTTAGAATAACATTAAATAATTTAGTAAGCCATGATATTCCAACTCCACCTAAACATTCCACGCCTCAATTGGTATATCATCTAGGCCAATCGCTTTGCCGCTTTTCATTTTGTTTAGTGCTTTTTCTCGTTTCATGAAGTTGAATTCTACGATAAAAGGTACGGTTTCTTTTCGATTCGGATTGGCCTAGTTCCCCTAATGTGACTTCATTCCTCTTCGGTTCATTAAAAAGATTATTGAAATACCTCCTCCATCGATCTTTTATGTCCTCATCTTTCACTAAAATGTTTTCATTCTCATCTTTTATGCATTTAATTTGGGTTAAATCTCTTGTTTGTTTTTCTCTAAATTTTGCTATTTTATATATATCTTTTTCTTCTTCTTTAGTATCTAGTTTCTTATAGAAATCTTCATATGCGCTTGGTTTTTGCTTCATATATTGCTCTTCTTACTTCTTTTTTGGCGTCTTTATATCTTTTAAGGTTTTCTTCGTTTTTAGAATACAATACTTTGTAACTAGTTCGTTTTTCCTTTACCTTTTCTTGGATTTCTTGATTCCACCACCATGACTCTTTATTCCATTTATTACCATTTGACACCCCTAATGTTTCTTTTGCGATCTTTTTCATTTGAGTAGTTACATAGTTCCATGTTTCATCGGCTTTGTCTTCCACTTTCCAATCAATGATTTCTACTAGAGATTTGACAAAACTATCTATTTTTTCTATATTCTTTAAGTTCCACCACTTAATTCTCGGTATGTTAATTTTCTTTCTCTTTAAGTGTATGTTAATAAGTTTGATATCCAAAACTAGTAGTCTATGTTGGGTGGTGAGGCTTTCTCCAGGTATTACTTTGCAATTTTTGCATATTTTTCTCATCATTTTTCCCTGGTTAGAAAGTAGTCAATTTGTGATTTGTTAGGACCACTTTTAAATGTGATTAAATGTTCGTCTCTCTTTTTAAAGAAGGTATTACCTATAATAAAATCATAAGCAATCGCAAAGTCTGGATGGTTCTACCCTCATTGTTACGCGAGCTAAAGCCATATCCTCCATGGACCCTTTCATAATCTTCATTATCCTTCCCAACATGTCCATTTAAGTCTCCACCTATGATGACTTTTTTCATTTTGAGGGATTGATTGCATTAGAGTTTCTAAATCTTCCCAAAATTTAGCCTTAGTAGCATCATCTAATCCTATTTGAGGTGCATATACACTAACAATATTTATAAGTTCATTACCTACTACAATTTTAAGGGATATGATTCTATCTCCTTTTCTAGTTACTCCTACTACTTGATCTATGAAGAGAGGATCTACAATGATACCCACCCCATTCCTAGTTCTATCCTTTCCACTATACCAAAGCTTATAACCCGTAGTATCTAGTGTCTTAGCCTTCTCGCTCGCCACCCATTTAGTCTCTTGGATACACATAATATCTATGTTTCGTCTTTTCATAATATCTACGAGCTCTATAGTTTTACCTCACAAAGTACCTATGTTCCAAATTCGCCAATTCTATACTTTCTAATTTTCTTATTATCATTTGTGTTCCTCTTATTAGTGTGTGAGGGCTCTTGTGTATTTTTACTACACCCAAGCCCTTATGGAGGTGTATCGCCTTGCCAAGACACCGCAGGTCGGACCACGGCGCACTCCTTACTGGGAGCATCCTAGCCTTATCACGATGTCTTATGTGATCCATACCATAAGGAAATGACAAGAGTTTTACGCCGGGCCGTCGACCTAACGCAACCCTCCTCCTTAAATAATATTTTTGACTCGTCCTGACTTAGGAACATGCTAAATTAATAATTCGATAAATTTATAAGATAATACATATACAAGAATTTATATAGGCCCCACATAATATATAAATTTAGTAATTTTCTAATATACAATACATCTCTAATCAATCTATGGCAACTACATAAAAAAAATAACTCAATTTTTATTTGTTTATTTTTTGAAATTCATGTCGCATGGGTCTCATTTCTATATTTTATTAAGTTCACAATTCACATGTCGCTCTCGATTATTTGCTTGTCGGACAACAACTATGCTGTTTCAACATCACTGCAGTTGTATAATACCTGCATTACAAGATAAAAATAAGGCAAATTTTTTTTTGTCCTTTATCTAACATCACTTTGAGATTCCGTCCTTTTTCTTTTTGCTTTTGACAAATAGTCATTTTTCTCAACAAAAAATTGAGATTTGGTCCTCTTACCTGCTATAGCAGGTAACTTTGACTTGTTGAGCTGATGTGACATTTTTATTTTCAAAATTTTTAATTTTCATTTAGAAAACAATATTTAAAAATAGTAATTTTTAGATAATTTTTTTTTCAGATTTTTCAAGGATTTTTACTTAATTAATTTTTCCATCATTTAAGCCAACTAGGATGCCATGTAAGATTTAAATATTATTTTCTAAATGAAAATTAAAAATTATAAAAATAAAAATGCCACATCATCTCAACAAAGTCAAAGTAACTCCGCTATAAAGCGGTAAGAGGACCAAATCTCAATTTTTTGTTGAGAAAAAGGACTATTTGTCAAAAGCAAAAAAAAAAAGATGGAATCTCAAAGTGGTGTTAGATAAAGGATCAAAAAAATTTTTGGCCATAAAAATAATTCAATATTTTGCAATACTTTAATAAGTTCTAGATGAAAATCATCCACGAGAAAGAAAGAAATTCTACAAGCCACATTTCTATAAATTAATATATTAAATAATTTATCGATTATTTATTATCTCGCTAAATTAATAGTTGTTGCAGTCTAAATGTTATTAATTTATATAGGTTTAACTGTATTGATATTTGACAATGGTTTCAAATGGTATTATCCATGCTACACCTCTTATACTACATTGGGTGGATGAATGAATAACAAGTCTCACCATTTATATGGATGAATGACAAGTGTTTAATCTTATAAGTAATGAGACATTTGTTAGTCATCCACCCACCAAATATATGTATACTTAATGTATCATCTACAAGAACGAGTTCAAATCCAACCCGAATTAGGTTTTCCCAGCTCCAATCCGTCGCACTTAGGCAGGTTAAGTTGGGTTCTATTTGATTTGCTATTTTAATAGTTCTATTACATGTATATATTTTAAAAGCTATGTTTTTGGGAAATATTAATAATACTGATGCTGCTTTTTAGGAAAGATCACTCCAGGTCAAGATTTCTGAATTAGTTCAAGTTTTCTTCGTGTATTAATTTCTAGCTCACCGAAATTCGATTTTGAGAATTTAAATATTACGATCATTTACTCGGAACATAAATTAACAATATAATATTTACTTCATTATGAATTAAATATTCTACCACCGAATTTGACCAAAATCATGTCATCGCCACGTTATTAAACCAAATTCCAACAACATTCATATTTAATCGAATACGAGTCGATCGCTTTCTAACATCACAAATTTTTACCACTCAAACATAATTAGGTTGATCCCAACCATAGCCGTTCCCAAATATTACCTCTGTGGCTCTGCCACAGTGTCACGGGTGGTCTATCAATCCAACACTAATAATTGAATCCTACACATCAAAGTTCACATTACGTACTTTGCATTCTCAAGCTGAAAAGGGCCCATCGCTGTTTCTTCTAGAACGCAACAGCTTCGATTATAGTTTTTTTTTCCCTCCTATAATTAAAATTGAGAATTAGAAATAAAGAATTTAGGAAAATTGGTGTACTGAAATATATGAAGTGTACGGAAATTGAAAACGACCTATCTGGTTGTCTTCTAACTTTTCTCAATCAATCATTACTCCCAATTTCCGTGTTCAAATTAATTACTCAAAATTTTCTTTCGATTTGTTTTCTTGTCTCACATTTATTTATTTTATTTTTTATTTTGGACATCATTTTTTTTAAATATAGGGTAATCTAGTTCTGTCCCTGAATAGGTGAGTCAAGCAATTAAATTATTTGAAATTTATGGAGAAATAATTATATGTCTGAATTTATTTTTGTAGGATAGCAATTAACCACATATCCGTTAAATGTGCCATGGTTTTGTTCCGCTTCGCGATTATAAGGGACATATTTAGAATTAAGAGAGCTTTTTCCTAAAGCTATAAATTTTAATTTTCATAAATAATTAAAGTTAAAAAGTATATCAAAGAGTAACCTTCAATTATGAAAATTTTAGTTGGCTTTTGTATTTAAATGTTTAATTACATAAGTACCTAGTAAATAAAATTTAAATATTAAGAAAAATAAATTAGCATTTATTTGCAAAATTTCAGTTCCGATCAATGGCATTAATATATGAAATAAAATTCTAATTATTACTGTATTGAAAAAGAATTCAAAGTACTTACACACATAACTTGTTCTAATTAATTAGGTATCTGAAAGCAACATATCAGTTTTAATAAATCTAGCCCAATTGTTATAAATAGACGAAAATAGTAACTATTGGTCACTTATTCAATGATTAATATATTGCAATCAACAAAAAACGATTAAAAGTATTAGAATTATATATTTTAATAAATTTATATTACTTTTGACTTTTGAGAAAAATTAGGTGCATTATATTTTTTAATTAATCAGCTCAACATGTGACATTTTTATTTTTATTTTTTTTGGAGACCATCAATAATATTCGATACATATATGTGTATTATGTATATACATATATGCTTATATATATATATATATATATATATATATATGCATTGAATACCTACTTTTAACAAACTTGAGGGGGCCAAGAAATATCTCAAACCCCACCTAAATCCCTTATTGCGCCTAATAATCCATTTTAGTATAAATTCATTGTAATTATTGTCACTAACATTTCTGTTGTTTTTAAATTTTCTCAATATTTAATTAGTATTTCACATTATCATATCTTCTATAAAATCGAATAAAAAGATCCGAAAATGTGACAAATATGACGTGATAGATACCGATATTTATAGGGTTTTTTTCCTCTTCAAGATAATTACAAAAAAGCATTATTGAGAATGAACAGCCCACGTGTACATCACAATCTATGGTCAGCAGTCCTCTCACGACTCTAAGTTGGTGACAAAACATCCTGGCCCTTCACAACCATAACCATATCTTATATGTTCTCCTCGCTAGTTAGGAGTTTTGTTCTCTTTCATGAGTTTTGTTCCCGTTAGGGTTTGTTAGGGTCCGCCGTCACCCTCCCGCCGCCACCATTCCGCCGTCATCTGCCCATCGCCCTTCTCGTCACTTGCCTCACCTTCTTCATTTACACTTTCCCTTCGGTCCCTCTCCATGTCTGTGCTTAATCAATGGTGCCAGCCTTTTATTTCTATTGGTCGAGCATGACTATATCATCTTTCTATTTTCTTTCCCGATTTTTGTGTGTTCGATCTTGGGTCTTGCTGCTCCAGGTTGGCCTCTGATTGTCTTTTTGATTTTACTTCTATTTACAACCTACTACAGTGCTGTTTGATATGAGTTGCATAATTTGGAATGCTCGGGGGCTTGGGAACCAACGAGCATTCCGGGAGCTAAGGCGGCTTATCGTCGAAAAGGACCCACAACTCTTATTCTTGTGTGAAACTAAAATGAGAGATTATAAATGTACAAGATGGAAAGAATGGTTAGGATACCAGGGTATGTTTGTGGTGAATTGTGAAGGTAAGAAAGGGGGTCTGATTTTACTGTGGAAGGATTCTATGGAGGTTGATATTAAATCATATTCATGTGGACATATTGATTCGGTTGTCCAAGATGGTGATAAAAATTGGAGATTTACGGGCTTCTATGGTAATCCGGATAGTAGTAAGCGAAGGGATTCATGGAAATTAATGAGACGGCTTGCGCAAATGCCTGATCTTCACAGCATCCCATGGATTGTAGGGGGAGATTTTAACGAAATATATTCATCTAATGAAAAAAGTGGGGGAAGAAGAAGGCCTGAATCTCAGATGGAGGATTTCCGAAATGTAGTGGAAGAATGCGAGCTTAGGGAGCTTTACGGGGATGGCGATTTTTTTACTTGGGTAAATAGACGCAGCGGCGACGAAATGATCTTTGAAAGGCTAGACAGATTCTTTACCACTTTGACATGGCGGCTAATGTATCCATGTGCAAAAGTGACCAATCTCGAATTTTACTCCTCTGATCATAGAGCTATATGGCTGCAATTGCGTTTTGAAGGAAGGGAAGCTAGTGATGGCCTGCGTCAAAAGGCTAGGCAATTCCGATTTGAAAAGTATTGGACATTTGAAGATGATTGCAAACAAATAATTGAGCAAGTGTGGCGTGATGGAAATGGTGATGGAACATTGATGAATCGAATTGAAAGATGCAAAGTAGAGCTTCAGACATGGGTAGGAGTGAAATTTAAATCTTTGCCCAAAAAATTAAAGAAAAGCAGAGATAAGCTTAATTGTCTCAAAAAATCAAACACATGGGCAAAATCAGAAAATGAGATTAAAGAATTGGAGAACTCGTTGCAAAACTTAGCCTACGGGAAGAAGTGTATTGGAAGCAACGGTCGAAACAACTGGTTACGATACACGGCGATAAATTCGACTTACTTCCATGCGCAAGCAACCAAACTAAAAAACTAATGAAATTAACGGCCGATTTCGCATCAAGAGATTTTTGTACGAAAAAAGAGGCCATATTTGAGATAGTCTCGCATCATTTTACCGAGATATTCTCCTCTACCAACCAACCGAGGAGGAAATTGAGAATGTGCTTCAGATTTGTGGGTAAAAAAGTTGATAAAGAGATGAATGAGGAATTGTGCAGCCGTTTACTTTAAAATGATGTTAAGAGGGCATTATTTGATATGCATCCTGGATAAGGCACTGCACGGATGGAATGCCAGTGTTCTTCTACCAAAAATATTGGGATATTGTCGGTAACACTCACTACGTAATAATCGGATATTCTTAACAATAAAGGGAGCATTGCAAACTGAATAAATCAATTATTACACTAATTCCTAAGGTACCAAACCCTTGTTGCCTAAGGAATTTAGACCAATTAGTTTGTGCAATGTGTGTTACAAAGTGGTGGCTAGAGCAATTACAAATCGTTTGAGGCCATTTCGAAAGATGTCATTGATGAATTTCGAGTGCTTTTGTCCCGGGAAGATTGATCACGATAATGTAATTTTGGGATTTGAGGCAATGACCGGATAAGAAATCATAGAGCCGAATGCTTAGGGATATGCGGCGTTGAAGCTTGATATGAGCAAGGCGTATGATAGGGTGGAGTGGAAATTTCTAAAAGCCATGATGTTTAAATTGGGATTTGCCGATAAACGGATCGATTTAATTATGAATTGTGTTCGAGCAGTTTCATATTCATTCATTATTAATCGAGGTATCTGGTTTGGTTATTCCACATCGTGGATCGCGCAAGTGACCCTATTTCGCCTTATCTTTTCGTGTTGTGTGCACACGGACTCGGCGCCTTGCACATAATCTGAAAGAAGATGGATACATGGCATTCGAATAGCCACAAATTGCAGCCCTATATCGCATTTGTTTTTCGGCCGACGATAGTCTTATTTTCTCGTAGGGCGGATATGGTGGAGTGCAACAAAGTCGCAAATATGTTGAGGATATATGAAAAAGCATCCTGACAAATTTTATAAACTTTGAGAAATCAGCCCTCACGTTCAGCCCGAATACGAAGATGGACGCGTCATTAATGGTTTTAAAGTCGTTTTTAAAGTCCCCGTTGTTCAAGGCCACGAGTTGTATTTGGGGCTACCAACATTTTCAATGAGGAGCAAACGAATACAATTTGGATATCTAAAGGAAAGGGTAATTAATGAGAATAAGGGGCTGGAATGGCGAGTATTCTCGGAGGAGGAAAAGAGGTGTTGATAAAGGCGGTCCTCCAAGCAATCCCAACTTATGCGATGTCGTGCTTTCGATCCCAAACTCGATATGCGAGAAATTGAAAGTACGTGTGCTAATTTTTGTGGGGTATGGAAAGGGGAAAAAGAAGTTGCATTGGAAAAAATGGAGCGAGTTGTGCAAGCCGAAGTGTATGGGGGACTGGTTTTCAAGTTTGCAAGACTTCAATAAATCTTTGTTGGCTAAACAAGTATGGCGAATTATTCAAACCCGTCGACTATTGTTGCGAGAGTGTTAAAAGCTAGATACTTTAAACATGTGGATATTATGGATGCCGGCTTGGGTTCGAATCCTTCATATATATGGAGATCGTTGATTTGGAGTAGGGAGCTTCTACGAAAGGGACTAATGTGGCGGATTGGTAATGGTAGTAAAACAAAAATTTTTAAGGATCAATGGATCCCAAATCTCCATAAAGCAAAGATCCGAGGCTCCCCAATTGTAGTCTTAATGAAGAGGTTTTGTTGATAAGTCGGTATCTAACAATCAGATGGGATTCCAAATGATAGAGGCTAATTTCTTGCCTTATATTGCTAAAGCCATAAAAAAGATTCCATTAACAGAGTGTGTTAGAGAGGATGTTGAACAATGGCGATATGATGATAAGGACAAAGACACGGCTCGAGATGGATATAAAGCGGCAATTGGGTTGTACGAGCCACCATTGCACTGTTCGAGTAGAGGTATGGAAAACTGGTGGAAATTCATTTGGGCACTTTCACTACCTCCAAAAATTAAAATTTTTTGTGGAAGGCTTCGCATAATTTAATAGCCACCAAGTTTAATTTATGAAATCACCATGTCCCAAAATGCATGGGAGGATGTGATCTATGCCACAAACCATGCGGATACTACGTCGCATTCATTATTTTTTTGCCCGGCTATTCGACATTTATGGAAGCATTCTGGATTTTGGAATGAGTTGAAATTGGGTCTGCTGTAGGGGATGAAATTGATGTAGTTGATGTTGGGCTTTGGATGAAAAGAAAAATTGGGCTGACTAGATTTACCTCATTTGCAAGTTACACTTGGGGAGTTTGGAAGGAAAAACAAAATTACCTTCATGATTTGGAAAGGACTAAGGTGGCAGACAACATAAATTGGGTTGAAACATTCTTGGGGGCATTTCAAGAGACACAAAAATGGACAGAGGTACTCAAGAGAGATGGCAGGGGTTCGAGAGGTAAATTGGAAGTGTCCTCCTACGGAACGCCGAGATCGGATGTTGATGCTTGCGTGAATTATAAAGATAATAGATATGCAGTTGGTGGCATTATTAGAAATGAACTAGGCAAACCAAAGTGTGTGCATTTGGAGAACATATTGAGAGGCCTGATAATGTGTTTGAGGGCGAGTTGGTTGCGCTTAAGGTGGGACTGATATGCAAAGAATTTTAATGATCTTCCCTCCAAGTGGCGTCGGATTCGGTGTTGGTCGTGGCAAGCAAATACAACGACACAAGATGATCCGAGTTATACGGTACAAGGATTCTAGAAATTCAAAATATTTTAACCTAGGTATGCGTATTCACAATATATTTCATATGAGAAGAATAATTAATCGAATAGCTCATAAACTTGCTAATTTTGTTTCTTTTACCCAACCACCCTTTTGTTGGATGGATAGGGATTTTCCTTCATGGTTAGAAGATGATGTAATGTTGGACCTTGATTAAGTTTGAATAAAGCATTACTATCTTCCTCAAAAAAATAACCATATCTTATATAACAAGATAAATTCTAGCATATTATTTAGGATTTTGTTTTTGAGTAAAATTCAATATTGCTTGTATTATTGATTTTGTATCACATATCTCATCTTCTATTACAATCATCAAAAACACCTTTGAACCATTCAAAAAATATATTGATGGGCCATGAACTATATATAATCTTGCCTTCTCTATATTTAAATCTCAATTAATTTAATCCTATATTTCATTTAGCTTTAGTTTTATTAAACAAATAAGTACATGATTGGATCTTAATTGAAGAAAATAGCAAATACAAATATATATATATATATATATATATATTCTTATATATAGTAATGTCTAAATAAATTAATTTATATTATATCCATTATGTGTATATGTATATATTGCGCGCTTTAATAAGTAAGTATTAAAATTTTACGTCGTATTAGGGGATAATTTTTGTTTATAAATATTTTCATTATATAAGATATAAAAGTCAAACATATTAGAGAGTCTAGAACTTCATTTGTAAAATGAAAAATAGATATTATAAAATATATAACAAAACCCTTATAATACTCGATGACAATAAACGTAAATAATTTAATCTAATTTCTGTTTAATATTAAAAAATAAAATTATTAAATCTAAAATAAATAAATAGCCAAAGATAATATTAATTATATTAAATTGAAATAAAAATACAAATATATTTATATTAATTTATTGTGTTATTCTTCACGGTAAAGTTATTGATTGCAATAATATTTCACTACATTTTATTGTTTTGGTTTCCCATATTGATTTCCCTTCACACTAATTTGACTCTAAATTTACCTACTTACTTACTATAGCTATACATTTAAATAATAGTAATGAAAATTTATGTAGCTCTTTTTCTTACAAAATAATGTCTCTATAATATTAAATTACATTTTCTACATATTTAAATTAAGATTAATATTATTTAATAAAATTAGTGTTGAACAAAACTTGGGATCAATCTAATTGATAGTTAATAATAGAGAGATAAATTTGTTATTGTTTATAGTAGATGTGCAAAGTAAATTTAACATTTTTATTTGAAAACGAGGGTAATTTTTTTCACGATCATATTTTATTGTTTTACGGGGCATTTGAAGGTTTTAACCATATATGAAGGTATTTGATACAAAATTAATAGTGCAATGGGTAAAATGATTTTTACCCAAAATTTGACAAAAGTTCTCATATGAAAAATTGAAAATATGAGATATTTCATTGCATATGTTTGATCCCTTTCCGGAAAAGACATAGACAGTCTATAAAAGTTTGTGTGGCAATTACCAGATAGGCAGATATTATATTTATTTTTTTAGAATGCATATATGATTTATTATTACATCCTCTATTGTATTGCATTGATTATTCTCTCATGTATAAGATTTTATCTAGTATATATACACTTGATAATAATGAGTGCAATGCAATAGAAAAAGTCATGTTCAAATTAAAACATTGCAATTTACAAGTACTTTTCATATAGACGTTGTTCCCATATTCAAGAAGTATGAAAGGTGCTAAATTTGCCAATATGATTGCATATTAGAAAATTAAATAAAAACAAAAGTAAATTGTTGTAATTACTAAATGACCCTATGCCGAGCACGAAATTAATTTCTATACACTATTTTAGAATTTTCATAGGAAGATTATGAAAAAAAGGTTATTCTGCATTTATTTTTCCCTTTTTGAGTTTATCTTTTTTTTTTTTTTTGGGTGGGGACTCAATCATACAAGTTGAAGAGATGAATCAATAAGAATGGATCCCATATTTCTATGATTGATAATTCATCCTTGTCCTTTAGGAACACAATTGGCCTAGATCACCCCTGTCTAGGTACATCATTTTTCAGCCAAGGAATATTACTTGGTTCCTATACATACTCCAATTATTATCTTTGTTCGATTCTGAATTTTTATTTTTTATATATAAAATTCTTCATTCTTTAATTTTTTCCATCCTTTAAAATTGGAACAGTAAGAGCACCTTATGTGTGCATGTCTGAAATTTTGTTGGTGATTACAAATTTCTATATATTAATTATTGTAGTTAACAAACAGAACGTTGCAATTGTAGTATTAATAATATGCAGATAAACTGCAATTGCACAACTAGCCATTTTAGTCCTAAAGTTTCTAGATGCAGTAATTTCGGTCATATTATTTAAAACCTATTTAGACTATGTCTATATTCAGATATTTACATGTCATGTTAGATTTCGACCTCTATATTTAGTTGTGCATACTTTTGCATAGATGTGGCAATTTCCAACCCAGTCGTTGGGCTGACCCTATCGGCACGAGAATATGGTTGAGTTATATTTTTATAGGCCTGAAATGGACTGGACCTACTTTGGGCCGACCCAAGAGGCCCAAAGTCCGAGTGACCCAACTATCCCGACACATTTCATGCATAAAAATGTGCTTTGGGCCGACCTAGGAAAATAACGGCTCGAGGGATTTTCAGGCTGGCATAACCCGACCCGATTTTATGTGTTGGCCAGAGGGGCCTAGACGGGTCCGAGCTGAACAATGCCGAAGGTTTTCTCATTGTTCTTATATTAAATATTTTGGCTTCCAACGGCAACTTGAGGATAAAGAAAATATTAAAATATCTTTTAGGACCAAATTTACATTAACATAAAACTTATAAGATTAAAATTGCACAAAGTCAAAAATTATGAAACCAAAATTGTACAAAAAGCAAATCATAAAGAACCAAATATTCTATATAAAATATTTACAAGATCAAAACTGCAATCTCCTTCTAGTTATGGGACTATTTTTACACTTTTCCCTTCTTTTCTATTAAGATTTAAGCTCTTATTGACACGTTTTTAATGAAAATGAGAAGAACAGGACTACATATTTGCTCGTACGATTTTTAATGTCTTTTAAGTTGTCTTTATCAGCGTTCAATGATTATAATTCACACATATAATCCCAGAAAAAGGAGACAGAGAGAATAGACGAAGTAAATATAGAAAGAGTTATTAATTAACTATTGACATGTCCAAAATATTTAATATTAAAGAGAAATGAAGTTTAAATTTAATATTCTTAACATGCGTTTTTGCACGCATGATTGATGTATTTTTTCCTTTGGTCTGTCCCAAATCTTGAATATAAAAGTACGTGAGGACGTTACGATATGCCGAGGGATGGCAATTTACTTACCCGGACCCGAACTGGCTAGGGCATGTATGGGTCCAATAAATAGGTATGAGACGGGTAGAGGGTATTGGTTTTTAGATTTGATCGGGTATGAGTCATATAATGTGTATGGTAGGATCCAACCCATATATATATATTTTATTTTATTATTATTATTTATTTTCTTAATTTATATATAGAGTGAATGTATTGTTGTTCAAAAACTCTTGATTTATATATATAAATATCATAAGTTTTAAGTGCACCATTATGAGTAAAAATCTTACAATATTGCCATCAAAAACAAAATCTTACAATATTGGTCATATATATAAAGTTGGCGGGTCTAATGGGTCTTACCCATTAGGTATAAGTCCAAGCGGCTACGATAATCTAGAGGGGGGTGAATATATTATCTCTATTTTCTCGATTTAGCCCTTTTTTTCGAATCAAACAAGTCAGGACAAAAGTAAAGGTGCGGGAAGTAAATAACACCCGTCGATTTAAAGAGGTTACGTTCAACCCACCTAGGGTCTAATCCTCTACCACCCCAGTATATCCGGGATGGGTTTCAAAAAGAAAAAAAGATTTTATTAATTACCAAAATTAATACAACACCTTACAACATCACCTTGAAGAGTACCACACTCTTCTTTAATACCACTTTGGAGATTACCACAATCTCTCTTGAAGATTACCACAATCTTCCTTCAACGGCACCTTGTGAAGATCACCACAATCTTCCGACTTGAAGAATACCAAATTCTTCAACACCTCAAATAACACCACTCTCTTCAATAAGAAAAACAGATTTTATTAATTACCAAAATTAATACAACATCAACTCACACCAACACCTTGAAGAGCACCACACTCTTCTTCAACACCACCTTTGAGATTACCACAATCTCTCAAGATTACCACAATCTCCAATCGGCACCTTGTGAAGATTGCCACAATCTTCAACCTTGAAGAATACCAAATTCTTCAACACCTCAATAAGAAGATTACCACAATCTTCTCACACCTAACACCTAGATCACCCAAGTATGTTCTTACCACAAGAACACTCACAAGGATATCTTGTGTTGAATGATGACCAAAAATCAAGATTACAACTCAATAATGAATAATACAATTTGAGTACAAAATGTAATCAAGAATAGCCTAGACCTCAAGGATGTGAAAGTGACAAGCTAGGCAAAATTACAACAAAAATAATAACTATGAAGAACAAATATTTGCTTGAAGTGTATCTTGTTGTGTTGTATCTCAATTGTTCTATTAGTTGCTCCAAAACTTCCTCTATTTATAGGAGATGATTGATCAAGCATAGGCTCCTCTTGGGGATTGAAAATCTACGAGAAAAATACAATTAAAATCAAGAATATAGTCTGTTAGAAATCAATCCCACATTTTAAGGAAAGTTTGTCTCATTGTCAAACGGTCAATTTTGTTGTCAAAAATAGGGTGACCGGTCGCACATAAATAGACGTTTGAAAAATACACAAAGAAAATAACACAGGGCGACCCGGTCGGACGTACACCTCGACCCGGTCGACCTCTCCACAACCGTCCCCTCATGGATTTTTAAGGGAATTCAAGTTCTGCTTCAAAGATACGCCTGTGTACACGGCCGACAGGGGGTCGACCGGTCGACGCCACCGATCGACACCCTGGTCGACCGGTCAACCTGGTCTTTTTCAAGTCCATCTCATTTTTTGTTCAAAAATTCATCTTCGTGTACGGTTGCCCTCTACGGCGACGGTTGACCTCGAGACAAAATGTTGTCCAATTTTTGGCGAAAATAAAACTCAAGAAATACTCCAAAAATTTAGTAAAAATATTTTAAACCAATCGGGAGTATTTAGACAACATTTAGGAACCTTGTTTTGAAGTAAAAACTCATAAACATAAAATCATTAAAAGTGTTGTCCAATTTTATCTAAAATAAAACTTGAAGAAATACTCCAGAAAATATTAAAACCATTTTTAAATCATTTAGGAGTATTTGGACAACAATTAAAAATATTTTTTTGGTGTAAAAATAAAATCATCAAAATTAAGATAAAAACATGTATCAAACAGGCCCTTGTAAATGTAATCAAGCCAAAATTTTCAACACCAAATCAATTCAAACAATATTCATACAACAATAATTAACGAGCTCATCACAATCATATGAAACTAGCATTAAGAATATTTGAAATAAGGCAAAAAACTCAAGGGTTCAACCCAATTGAGCTAAGGGAGTAGAATTCTTACCATTTAATCGGTAAAGATGAGCAATGATGATGATAAACGAGCCTAATGAAGTCCAAAATATAAAATGTATGCAAGAAAATAAATTTGAAGTGAAATTTGTGTGCAATTTGTGAAGGGGACAAAAAATGGATAAAATGAGCCAAAATGGCTAAGTGTTAGAACATAGACGATTTAAACCAAAACCAGGCGATGGGCGACCGGTCAGAGGTAGGGCGACTGGTCGAAGGTATGGCCGACCGGTCGGCCTTTACCTCGTCAAATTTTGTTTCATTCTGTTTTTCAAAATTCGAAGTTTGAACCAAAAATCCAATTTTTCGCCCCTAAGTTTTAAAAACGTGCAAAATGCAAACACAAATCTCATTCAATATGCATTATGCCTAACCGAGCCCGTATAGACGTAAAAGTCTCGAAAGATAGCGGTTCTGTAAAAATGTTCGCCAATTGATCTTGAGATGGTACGAAAGATATCTCAATTTTTCGTTTAGAAACACAATCCCTTAGAAAATAATGTCGAATCTCAATATGTTTAATACGGTTATGATGAACCGGGTTTTGAGCAATATTTATAGCGGATATATTATCACAAAAGATAGGAACATATTCAAAAGAACATTTGTAATCCGCTAAGGTTTGTTTCATCCAAAGAAGTTGAGTACAACAAAAAGCCGTGGAAATATATTCGGCTTCGGCCGTTGAAAGTGAAACACAATTTTGTTTCTTTGAAAACCAAGAAACTAGGCAATCACCTAGAAATTGACATGATCCGGAAGTACTTATACGATCATCAATATTTCCCGCATAATTCGAATCACTATAACCTTTAAGAGAAAAATTTTCATTCTTTGGATAAAATAAACCATATTGAATAGTGTCTTTCAAATATCGAAAAATCCTTTGTAACGACACTTTAATGAGATTCGTTGGGATAGTTTTGAAGTCGAGCATATAGACATAAGACATAGAAAATGTCGAGTCTAAAAGAGTAATAAACAAAGATAAACATACCTCGAATTTGATTGTTAACCAATATTCCTTTCTCAACTTTTGTCCATATTGATATTGTTGCCATAGGAATAGAGATTGTTCTTCCTAACTTCTTCAAAGGTTCTTGTGTATGCTTTGGTTGTGAAATATAACCACCTTCATGACATTATTCAACTTGAAATCCAAGGAAGAAATTGAGCACCCCCATCATAATCATCTTAAATACACCTTGCATCAACTTAGAAAGACATCTTGTACAAAAATTCATTAGTAGCATCATATCAACTTAAATTTGCACTAATAAGCAATCTTGCCCTTTTTTAAAAAAAAAAAAACAAAGAGAGTAGTTTCAACTTTACCTCTTGTAAAATTATTTTGCAAAAGAAAATATCTAAGTCTATCATACCATACACGGGGTGCATGTTTTAAACCAAACAAGGCCTTTTATAAAAATCACTTGGCCTAGAAATTTTTTCAATCCCCATTGTTTTTCATAGACTTCTTTTAGAATAAAACCATTTATAAAAGTGGATTTAACATCCATTTGGTAAAGTTTGAAATTTTCTTAAAGCAAGAATAGGCAAGTAGAATGCGAATAGTTTCAAAAACATGCTACGGATGCAAATGTTTCATCAAAACCAATTACCTTCTTCTTGACATTACCTTTGAGCTATTAACCTCCCCTTGGTCATCAAACTTGTTCCAAAATATCAAATAATTTATGCAAAATCTTAACAAGATATCTTTGCACAAGAGCATAGTAATATTGAATAATAGAGATACAATAACAAGTAACACATATTATGCTTTCAAACAAATCATCAAGAGTTTCATAAAACATGTAAGTTCAAATAAGCTTATAGAAAGCTATATAAGGTCTCTTTTGAAATTTGAAAAATTCAAGAGCATATAGTTGAGACCTCATTTAAAATAAGCATTTGAACAATAGTTTTGACAAGAATGAATATGAACAATCAAATGCATAATTTTGAGATAAGGATGAAAATCAAATGTTTTTATCAAAATAAATTATAATCCTTTATAAAACTCGGATAAAACAAGCTTTATCGAATAGTGCCTAAAAAATCAAAAAATCCTCTTAATGACACTTGTATGAGATACTTTGAAATATCTTGAAAAGCAAGCACAAAAGCATATGGCAAAAGTATATCGAGTCTATGAGATGAATTACAATGGTGAGCGTACCTCGATATCTTAATCATTTCTAGATGGGTTATGAGAAGACAACCAATGAAAAAGAGATATAAATCCTACACAATTCTTAGAACAAGTCTTGCACAAAAGAATAATTGTAAAAGTGTAGGCTAGAGCAATAATATATGTCGCAAATATGCTCATAAAAATCCATGAGAGGTAATAAATCACAATAGTCATATTAAATGCACAAGAGATTTAAAAACATTATGCAAGATCTCCGAACCGAAAATACCTGTTGACTTTTTGACTTTCCCCGAACCGCACTGCATCGAAAAAATATTTATGGTACTGCGGAGATTTTTCAAATTCCCGCATCGAGAACCGCATCAATCAGCATCAACTACTCCGAACCGAGGACCCGGCTAGAAACCGATTTAAAAGATTTTATATAAATATATATACATTATTTCTATATTGTTTTTATTTTGATATTGAATTAAGTACAAACTATTTAAAATTAAATTGAATATAAAGCATATTTAAAAATCATAATATGCAACTATTATGAATTTAAAAAAACTTTGATATTAATAATAGAGTAAATTATTTGAAATTGAAATTAGTTAAATGATTAGTAAATTTCATTTAAAAGAGAAACATGTAATAGTACCATGTTATAATAATATAAGAAATATCATATTTTAATTTTTTTACCATATTACATAAATTATAAATATAATTTTATTGATTATGTTAAGTTATTGAGTATTAGACATTAGAGATTATAAATTTATACAAATATTTATTTCATATTAATTTATAAAAATTATTAGTTAATTATATTTGTTCTATGTCAATAGAAGGACAATTACCCAAATAATAGACTATTATTGTATAATAGAGGTTATTAATTTTAGAATTTTGGATTGTGTTACCTATTATAGTTTTAGTTTTTATTTTGAGACTACACTAAAAAGAGACTAGAACTCTAGAAGTATATCCGTTTGGTGATTTTTATATTGAGTTTTTTCTTTTTTTTTTCCAAAATTTGTATGTTTTATTTATGGCTAATCTCCGAATCTCCGTCCCGAACCGAACCGTCCCATCCCGTCCCATTAGAACCGAATCTCCGTCTTGAATCGTCTTGAACTTTCGGTATGGTTCGGGACAAAGATTTTTTTCTATGGTTCGGTTTTGGAGATTTATTTTCAAAATCTTCGAACTTCGGGACGATTCTGGAGATTTCCAAATCTCCAAACTGTCCCGTACCGTGCACACCCCTACATAGACATCAAGCTCCATAGTTCTTTTCATACATGTTGTGGACAAAAATGTCATTTCGCTATTATTTTTATTATTATTATTATTATTATTATTATTATTATATTAATTATGCATTTATTTAATCTCATTAATTTATCCATTAATCGGTCGATTCTGATTAGAATCATCGATTTTGGCCCGACCCAGAAATGTACCGAATTGGGCTCTAATTTTAGAAGCCCTGAGTGAGCGGACTTTTTTGTCCCGACCGGTTGGCCCAATTCTTCAGTGTATTTTTGTGGGCTGGGATCCAAAAATAACGGTCCGAGTATTCTTTGGCCCGACCCTGGCCGACCCAATTTTTTCTTGTGGCACCTCTAGTTATAGTTGGAATAACCGGGCCACGAGGTCCAGATCCGGCTCATGTGTCATTTTCTCCTACGCGTCACACGAGGCCCACTACTCAGTTGTATA
The DNA here is from genome assembly GCA_016081115.2 of Rehmannia glutinosa. Lineage (NCBI taxonomy): Eukaryota > Viridiplantae > Streptophyta > Magnoliopsida > Lamiales > Orobanchaceae > Rehmannia > Rehmannia glutinosa. Next base: position 318,064 of record JABTTQ020001694.1, on the reverse strand, counting down.
ATGGTTCATCCATCTTGTCTGTAAGTAATATGCTCATAATTCACATAAGACGCATTCACTATACTCATTACTAATTTGTATTCTCTCTCGTTCACCGTGCTAACTTGAGCGTTGGAGGGGTCCCCTGGGACACCCTAACCTTGTTCTGTGTGTTGCAGGCTAGTTCCCGTCCGAAGACTCTGCTAGCTCCGGAGAAGAAGTTGAACCGACTTATTAGTCTTTGACTTGGAGTGATCTGCTCTAATAAACAACATCAGTTAGCGTCGTCTGTGGAACAACCAAGAGACTAGAATACATACAAGGTCACAAACGTGGGGGATTAACTCCAAATCCACCAATTCTATAGTCAAGAATGTCATGGGAGAAGACAAACCGCTGAGAAAATACGAGGACAGTCCACTCCTTCTTGAGGGGAGTCATTCAACAAATCAAAGGGCTCAAGGGGGTGCCCTTCCCCAAGTTCCTTTTCCTAAAGGCCCCGCCAAAGAAGTCCACTGGACCCGAGAAGCTCTCTAGTTCAATGAAGCTACCCGGAATGCTCTAAAATACTAGGCCATTGTTGGAGCCGCCGGAAGACATCCCCTAGCTCTGGCAATCTACCGAAGACCCTGACTTGGGAGGTGGAGGATGACCATAAGAAAGACGCGACGAGAACCATGAAAAGGCGTCCGTGTGGCCGAAAGAGGATCTAGGAACAAATCCCAATGCTCACAAGTTCATACTTATGCACTAACTGAAGAAGTATCTCTCGCTCAAGAAGCCCTTCAAACTCTACTGAAAAAAGTCGCCCAAGGCACCCTGCGTTAGCAGGCCGCAATATCAACTGCATAAAGACCCATCATAAAGGCAGCCTACCATAGTAGGCCACAACAACAGCCGCATTAAGACCCATGAAGCATTAGATTATGTTAAAAAGTGATAATAATTTCTTAAGGGTTCAAGGTAGTATTTATCCGTGTTGAAGTCGCAAAAATATTCTAGAGGGTTTCAGAACTGTAGCCGTGGTCAACGGTTCCTAAACCATAATCGTGGTCAATGGTTCCAAAATCGGAACCAAAATTGTGTAGGACAGTTCCAATTCAGGTTCTTAGGTCTCAAAAACTATGTGAATTTTGATTCTTCTATACTCTAATAGTATATAAATATAGTTTAATATTATATTAAGGGTGGGTTTTTTTACCCTATTTGGATAGTGAAACAACTTTTCTACCTATTTTTATAAAAAAATATCTTTTTTTACCTATAAATACAAAAATACACTTACTAAAGTAGCACGATCGTGCTCATCTTTATGGTGGCACGATCGTGCTCACCTTTATGGTGGCACGATCGTGCTCACCTTTATGGTGGCACGATCGTGCCCCATAATGTGTTGCCCCATATGGTGGCACGATCGTAATACCACATTGAATATTCCAGTTTTTTTTTCTCTTATAAAAAATAAGCGAATTTCCCACATTATACGTAAATATTTCAAGCAAGAAATACATTAATGTGGTTCAAGTGACTTAAACTTATTTCCAATCGTCAAAAATAGAAAACATGAAAGGGAAAAAAAGGAGAAGATTGTTATCTTTGGAAAAAAGAAGAAAAAAGGAAAGAAAAATTATATTTTTAAACCAAGACAGAGAGAGGGAGATGATAAGAGCATTTATGACATTTTATTGAAAAAGTGGGTAGAAGAGTGATTTTTATGAAAGTTGGGTAAAAAAATATTTTTCTATCTCAAAAAGGGTAAAAATGGCCATTTCCTCTTATTATTGATATTAAGTATAAAACTTTATTGAATATTAAGTTTTAATTTTTTTCTTTATTTTCTTTTTTTTAACTGAAATTAATAAACTGTTTTAAAAAATCAAAAAATTATAAAAAAATAAACATTAACCGGAATCGAAATCGTGGAGGAATTGGGTTTCAAATCGGACGGAACCGTCGGTTCCAGTTTTGGAATCGGAACCGTGAGGCAACGGTTGGTTCCTCCAAAATGAGAAACTGGAACCAGCGGTTCCAGAATTATGGCCACCCCTATTCACCGTGCTGACTTTAGCGTCAGAGGGGCCTCCCTAGGACAACCCCAAGGACCCCCTAATTAACCTTGTTCTGTGTGTCGCAGGCTAGTTCCCGTCCGAAAACTCTACCAGCTCCGGAGAAGAAGTTGGAATGACTTATCAAATTCCTTGACTTGGAGTCTTCTGTCCTAAAAAATAGCATCAATGCACACTTTTATCATTTTTTCTTAATCAAGTTTAGCTCAAGTGAATTTCAAATCTTCTTGAACCAAAAATTATTTAAATTTTATTTGTAATATATACGAATCAAGTTCTCAAATTACATCTTCCAACAACAACAAACTAAGCCTTAATCCCACTACGTGGGGTCGGCTATACGGACATATCGCGCTATCGTTTACGGTCATAAGCCATATTTTCATTTATTTCTAGGTATAACATGTCTTATTTAATAGCTTCTTTCGAAGTCTTTTTAGGCCTACCTCTGCCTCTTTTGATTTGTGTGAGTGATTTCCTACCTTCTAAACGTTGCACATGTGCATCTAAAGTTCTCCTACAAACATGTCCAAACCATCTTAATCGTGTTTCTCTAATTTTCTCATATATTGGTGCTACTCCCACTTTGTTTCTAACGTATTCATTTCTTATTCTATCTAATCTTGTGTGTCCGCACTTCCATCTTAGCATTCTCATCTCTGCTACCCTCATTTTTTGTTCGTGTTCATATTTAGTCGGCCAACATTCTGCTCCATAAAGCATTGTGGGCCTTATGGTCGTTTTATAAAATTTTCCTTTCAATTTCAATGGTATTTTACGGTCACAAAGGATAGAATAAGATGCACTCTTCCATTTATTCCAACCCGCCTGGATCATATGTGTGACATCTTTATTGATTTCTCCATTCTCTTCAATTATAGATCCTAAGTATTTAAAACTCTTTGTTATACTCACTTCATGTCCATCAGTTTTAACTTTCGTCTTATTGTTCCTGTTGTTTTTACTAAAGTGACATTCCATGTATTCAGTTATAAAATTACATCTTCCAAAAGTTATAAAAATACTAATATAATTGTTGGGTCAAAATTAACTTTTCCCAATATTTCATATTTTAATTATTTTACACATCATTTGGTTCAAAATTTACTTAATTATTTATCCTATATTATTAATTATTATTGGATCGTGTATATAGTTTTTCGGCCCACGCGACTCATACTGCCACACACTCACTTGCCCATACGAGACTCATCAACCAAAGTGTAAAAGAGTCACTCTATCCCATTTATAAGTATTCAGAATTAATTACTCTTAATTGTTTTGTCTCTTGCTTTGGGTTTTCTCTCCTATTGGGACTGACTTAAGCATCGGAAGACTTTCATTCCCAGTGTCCAACCTTTTGTTGAATTGTTGTAGGCATTTACCAGCTCAAAAAACTACCCGCTCCGGAGAAGAAATTAAACTATCATTTAGAATCCTTAGAGTGACATGCAGATTTTAGCGTTATCAATAATAATTCTAGAACTAGAAAGAGAAAAAAAAAACACCGGATAACCCACACATTCATCTTCACACCCTGGGCTTAATTGCGAAAATATCCTCAGTAACTTGGGTAAAAATACATTTTCGGACTTTTGTTATTGGGTTTGCAAAATATGCCCCGTATGTTCTTCAAGTTTTGCAAAATATGCCATGTAAGTTTATAACGCTCGTAAAATTGGTCCCGCAAGTTTATACCGAAGCAATTGGTGTCCTATAAGTCTTAAGTTGATGCAAAATTGGTCTAGCGGAATAATTGCATATTTTCAAAATACCAATTATACCCTTATTCATACACATGGCTGATTTGACTAAGTGTCTTGCTTAAAATGGTATCAGAGCCCAGGTTTATTAAGAACTTTTTGGTTATATTTATTATATTTATGTAATTGACAATTGGTGAGGAGAATTTCTCCGAGAATATGGATCCGGACCGATGTCCGAGATGTACCCCTTACAGGACATATCGTCAAATATTGACGATGTACGCACAAGAACACCTTGACCAGGTTTCATATTGGGAATACCAATATGAAGAAAAGGAACAGGCAGGAGCCGACGGGGAAACCTTAAGGCAATGCAAAATGCGAGCAGAATATTATAGCGATTCGATGCTTAACCGACACTATATATGTTCACTTGATGAACCTTTAAGAAACGGTTCATGAAAATTCCCATCGAAACAATGATTCATGATGGAGTACCGAGTGGAACGAGATACTTCAGACAAATCTAAGATCTCCGAAGATCTTAGAGAAATCCGAGAAGACGGTGCAAAATTATGGCAACCGTCATATTCATCTACCATCACAAGTTCATCGATCCGAACCGGATGGAGACGATGGTGAAATATCGAGAAGAAACTCTTGAACTCCTTCATGATATTCGAAACAAGTCAAGAACCTGGAGGACAGGCCAAGTTCATCCGGAGGAAGGAAACGTATTGATTTTGGGACGGTACCCTATTTACACCAAAAAGGGAAACCAACCGAAGTAATACGAAAGATGACAGATGAGGAAAAACTCATTGCTCTAATCAAAGGAAAATCCATCAAAAATTAAAAAGATGGATATTTAAAAGATGAATCTTAAGGATCTACATGACCGGCGAATCCTTCGGGGATTAGGTATTGTAGATTTAAAGATGAACGCAGTGAGAATCGCCTTTGGTTACCTATGACCCACAAGGTAGACCAATTCCACCACCGCCACCACCAAGAAATCCTAACGTCGAAGAAAGACGGGTTCGCATCATGGAGCTCGGGGCGAGATGATCCACATCTTTGGGGATTTCACGACCGAGAGTGATCCACTTTCGAGAACAGGAGGTCGAAACCCTCTTGCGGAACTAGACAACCCACCGGAAGGCCGAATGTTTATCGACGCCTTATGGAAGATCGCACCTCGACCCAATACATCCATATGGGTTGATGTTAAATCTGACATCCCGATTTTAAAAATAGAGAAGTTCTCATTGATGAATGGGCTTCACTATGAGAATTTCAAAGAGAACCCTCGATCTTACAAAGGATTCATTCATTTTACTCCTTGAAATGAGTCTTGAAGGATCGGAGAAGATTGCTCGGATATGACCGATGCTTTAGTACGAAAAAGTTCGGTCACATCAGGGGGAATCACTTAAAGGAATTGTCGATGGTATGGCAAAACTATTCAAAATCCAATTCATCGGCACGGGTTATTTCGAAGGATTAGAGGATGAAAAAAGAAAGAAATATAAACAAGCCCTCTATAGCTGAAGTTCGGATATTTGTCATATTGACGAATATATCAAGTTGTTCACCGAATACCTGAAATCCAAGATTGAGGAAAAGAAGTTGCACATGACTATTCTTTGCCAAGATTCCGAGTCCCTGGAGAGAAATGCTTATCGTGAATACAAGAGGGTGGAGTCAAGAGAAATCGTGGCGAGAAAAATGTCTTTCCTAAAGGCCAAGTTATCCAATGGTGCTATCAAGCGGCTCCGCACAGAAATTACAAGAGATTAAGAGGAATTAACAAAGCGCTTCCTCTATGTTGCGTGGATAATGATATCCCAACATTTGTGGGAGGTCAACCAAGGCGGCACAAGAAGAAGAAGGAGAGAAGCCATCCATACCGCCGAGGAAGCAACAACAAAAGAAGCGGTCTTCATGGAGACCTAGAAGGTTAAGTCAAAACAAAAAGCCCGGTTACAAAACGGGACAAAGACCAAAGACCAAGCGGGAGTAGAGCCTCATCATCGGGTTCTAATCAAGCAAGTACTAGCAGAAATCGAGGAGAAGAACTTTCGGGCGTGCTCACACTAGAGCTAATGAAAGTTTCAAAGATCAGAATTGGCTTTGGACATGCGGAGCAAGAGGGTATATCTCAAATCGGATTGCCCGGACAATCAAAAATGAGGAGTCGACAGTTCGAGGCCACACCGAGAAATCGAAGAAGCTGTCTATTATCGTGGATTTAATACAGTGTATCAATTTGAGGATATTCCCTCAGATGAAAGCATCTATGAAGAAGAGATCTATTCTCGATGATGGAAGTGAATCTAGTTCGAATCGAGTGAAGAAGAAATTCTTCAACAGACATCGGGGAGGATATGTCGATTCCTCTCTCACACTACTGATGTCTCATAAGACTCTTATGAGAATTATGAAGGAAGATCCAAAGCTTCAAATCTATGATGGATTTACAATTGGGGCGATGGAAAAGGCTTTGGATAAGATTGGTTTTCGTAATAGAAAACACCAAATTATCCACAGGGTAACAACCGGAGAATTTGCCATTCCGATGGAGTTTACAGGAACTCGATCGAGATGCGCTTGGTCCCTATTAGAGAAATACAGAGATCAAAAGCGAGTTAAAAGAGAAGTTGCAAATACACTCTCATGGATTCATATCGGAGCTATAAGAGTCATTATTAAAGCAACATTCAAAGAAGGAATAGATTCGCCACTCAATCTGGCTATCTTTGACAAGCGAATCTCAAACCTCAAGGATTCATGTCTTGGAGCAGTTACAGGAAATTTGTATGCAGGAAAATTGGCATTTAATGTCTATCCTAGAATTGCATACAATTTGGAAGATCGAGATTTCAACGAGTCCTAACTCTTCATCAAGATTTCAAAAGAGTCGAATTGATGAAAGAAGGGAACAGACCCTACTCGATCACATACAAGATATCCTATGCTCTCTCGAATACACATCATTCAGAAGTATTCTTGAGAAAGGAATTCATTGAAGTCCCAAGAATCTTCGAGGACTTTGCCAGGTGGTTCTACCGTAAATTATTGAATCTCCCACTATAAAGGAGATCGATATGAAAATACAAGATCAACCGCCTTCAACAAAAGTCGAAGTCTCGAGTTGAACCTGAGAGGATGTCTTTCCAACAGACAGATTGACGAGTAGCGTAGCTGGGAAGAAAGGAGACCAAAATACGATTCGGCGTATCCCAAATGTTTTCAAAACAAAGCAGAGAGCTGAAATGTCCGAGAAAGAATGGCGAGAAGTGGAAGTAATATTTGACATCACTCAAAAGGATAATATTTTTCCTTGTAATGTTCTATATTATCTCCAACAACCAATAGTTGGAAGGTATCAAGGAAGCTCAAGATAGGAGAAATTGAGCTTACTATCACAGGAGTGGCGGGAAAGATCCCGAACAATTAACACTAGGAATTGAATTTCTCGAGGATCATAAACCTTGGGAAAGATTACAAGAAGGAATGGAATTCACAGCGGTGGCTAATAAAAGATACGAATCAAATGACCACTAGTCCATTCTCTATATACATTTCTATTGGAATGTTATATGCGAATACAAGGCCGAGTATTTCGCCGCCTATATTGTTTTTGTCTTAAATATGTACTTTAGTTTCGGATGTTTTTCCTAAAGAAATGGAGAAGATTTACCACTATTGCAGGAAGAGATTTCTCTAAAAGGATTCTTATCCTTATACAGGGGAATTAAACAAGCGTAAATAATGATTGGAGGCGCGGGCGACCCGTATGGTACAAAGTAAAGACACCACCAATCTATTTCCATGATACAGTGCGGATGTTTTGCTAGAAACAACTTCCTACAAACATTCAAGCGATTTACACAGAGAAACGAGACAAGAAGACTTATTTTCACAACCTTATGCGATCATAAGATCATTGTCCGTAGATCGCTATGGGGAAGCATTTTACGAAAAATGCCTATTAATTTTCGCAGCAAAGCGTGGTGATGAAGCCAAACTCAAAATCCAAAAATGGTAGATCGAAGGAAATTTGGTGAAGCTTTATTATCCTATAGACAATTCGGTTCTCGAAAGGATAAGAAGCTTTGGGATAATAACTTGTATTCATTCGAGTGCAAGGAGAAGAACGAGTTACTCCGAGAAGTTATTCTTTGAATTGATGGTAAGCTCGATGGAGAATCCACAGAGTGACGTAACCATTGAAGAACAAATATCACTCGAGGATATCAAGAAGAAAATCCAAAGGAATTATAATGAAGATCCTTTGGCATGGTGGGACAAGAATGAGCTCAAAGCATCCTTAAAGGTTAAACCTGGAAAGGAGTACGAGTTCGTAAGATTCAAACCAATCCTTATGAACCAGGAGGATCGTAAGGATATGCAGAAGATACTTAAGGAACATCTTGACCTTAAGTTAATTTCACCAGAGTTTCTCCATACAAAGCATCCAGGATTCTTAGTTAGAAACCATGGAGAAATCAAAAGAGGAAAGCGAAGACTTGTTATTAACTACAAAGGGATTAATAACATTTTGGAATTCGACGGATACTATATCCCAAGTAGAGAACATCTGGTTAACTGCATCAAAGGTGCCAAGATATTCTCAAAGTTTGATTGCAAGTCTGGATTCTACCAGATTAAGATGGAGGAAGAAAAAGTAAGAAGTTTACGACTTTCTCTACACACCACGGACACTATATTTGGAACGTGATGCCTATAGGATTGGCTAACGCACCCAAATATATCAAAGAAAAATGGATAATCTCTTCAAAGATTATTTTAGTTTCATGTTCGTATATATTGATGACATACTTATCGCATCAAAGAACATGAAGGAACATCTCAAACATTTGGAGATATTTTTGAGGATGTTTGTCACAAAAGAAAGGATTAGTGCTTTCAGGAAGAAGACGGTAATTGCAACAAGACAAAGGTTGAATTCCTCGGAATTGAAATCGATGAATCTGAATTATTCTACAAAATCATATTGTGGAAAAGATACGAGGGATTTCGGATACACCGAAAGACAAGAAGCGCCTTCGAGTTTTCTTGGAGTTGTTAATGTTTGATACATGTTTCTATCTTAATTTTGATGATTTTATTTTATCACCAAAACAATGTTTTTAAAGGTTGTCCAAGTACTCCTAAATGATTTAAAATGTTTTTAATATTTTCCTGAGTATTTTTCTCAAAGTTTATTTTCGTCTATATTGGACAACGCTTTTAATGTTTTTACGTTATTGGGTTTTCACTCTCAAACGATGTTTCTAAATGTTGTCCTAATACTTCCGATCGGTTTAAAATGTTTTTACTAAATTTTCGGAGTATTTCTTGAGTTTTATTTTCGACAAAAATTGGACAATATTTAAATGCCTCGTGGTCGACCTGGCCGCTCTAAAACCCGTGACTGAAGATGTTTTTAGAAACAAAAATGAGACGGAAGAAAAAAGAGCGTCGGCCGGCCGCTTCGGGCGTCGACCGATCCGGTCGGCCGGCCGCCGGCCGACGGCCGGTACTGCAAGTTTACGTTTTTGAAAGAACAAAAACCTTGCATTTTTGAAACGAGAGGGACCGGTTGAAACAGGGGGTCGACCGGTCGCCTACGTCGGCCGGTCGCCTGTTGTAATTTTCAAAGTGTTCTCTTTTTCTCTTATCTCCGTGCGACCGGTCGCCCTATGTATTAACAAAAAATATGACCGTTTGACAATGAGACACATTTCCTTAAATTGTGGGATTGATTTCTAACACTATATTCTTGATTTTAATTGTATTTTTCTCAGAGATTTTCAATCCCCAAGAGGAGCCTATGCTTGATCAATCATCTCCTATAAATAGAGGAAGTTTTGGAGCAACCAATACAACAATTGAGATACAACACAACAAGATACACTTCAAGCAAACACTTGGTCTTTCATAGTCATTATTCTTGTTGGAAAATTGCCTAGCTTATCACTTTCACATCTTTGAGGTCTAGGCTATTCTTGATTACACTTTGCACTCAAATTGTATTATTCTTTATTGAGTTGTAATCTTGATTTTTGGTTATCATTCAAACACAAGATATCCTTGTGAGTGTTCTTGTGGTAAGAGCACACTTGGATGATCTAGGTGATAGGTGCAAGAAGATTGTGGTAATCTTCTTATTAAGGTGTTGAAGAATTTGGTATTCTTCAAGGTTGAAGATTGTGGTAATCTTCACAAGGTGCCGTTGAAGGAAGATTGTGGTATCTTCAAAGGGAGATTGTGGTAATCTCCAAAGGTGGTGTTGAAGAAGAGTGTGGTGCTCTTCAAGGTGTTGTAAGTTGAATTTGTATTAATTTTGGTAATTAATAAAATTCTTTTTCTTTTCGAAATCCATCCCTGATATCTTTGGGGTGGTAGAGAGATTAGGCCCTGGTGGGTTGAACCTCTTAAATCGACGTGTGTTGTTTACATTCCGCACCTTATTATTGTGTTTGAGCATTCGGTTTGAAAAAGAGGGCGAAAACGAAAAGATGGAGATAATCTATTCACCCCCTCTAGATTATCGTAGCCGCTGACTTACATTAATTTTGCTTTGGGATGTTCATTAACAATCGGCATATTACGGGGAAGGTGTTTAGCCCATTGCTTAAAAAAGATGCAATATTCAAATGGGAAGATGAACATCGAAAGGAATTAAGCAACTTAAAGAAGTTTGTAAAAAGCTTCCAAAGCGGCAATTCCCAAGACGAGGACGAATCGGTTCTTTACACGGATGCCGTGATGATTGGTGGCGGCGGTTCTTACGAAAGTCACACCAAACGAGGAAGTGCGCTTGCAGATCTCGCGCGTTTATTCACCCCTGGTGAAGCAACTCGGTGGCATATTAACGAGAAAGAATTCTTTGCGATCGAAAAGGCTTTTAAAAAATGGCCTCTATTTTTATAAAAAAGTTTACTTTAAAAATTGATAATTCAAGTGTCAAGGCTTTTAAAAAACAAAATTGAATCAAAACCAGAAAAGGCTCGATTTTAGATGGCAAGTGAATGTCAATATTATGATTATGATATTGTCATTATAAAATCTCATGAAAATATTCTTGCGATTTCTTGCCACGAGATGGAAGGACGCGCGTTCTTTGATTTGTCCTTAAACGAGTAAGACATCTCAGGAAAACCTGGAGAGTCTAGAACGAGATTTTGGGACGTTATGTCTCAATGCGTGTTTTCCGGGCGACTTCAACAGTGACCAAAATCCGTTTCTAGTCAAATACGAGCATGTCGGTTCGCTCAGGACAATTGTTCTTAGCGGCCGCAAGGGCCTCTCTTCCAGCCGCATCTCCTACTGCAAAAAGGGGTCGAGAGAGTACGGGGCTCTAACCCGGAGGTTATGGATTCAAGTACCATAATCACAAGTGTTGCGGTGATGCATCCCCGAGGTGTACAAATCGAACGAATGTTGAAGCTCCTGTCACAACCCGAGTCTTCAAGTCAACCCGCCTGGGGTAAAAGAGGAGAGTTGGATCTTAGGCCACGATGGGTGCAAATCTAAGGTTCAAACTGACGAGATTAAGATTTCTCCTATGCGGTATATCAACATCGGCAATGGGAGAAATTAGTTACAAGACAAGGTATTAACCCGAAAAAAACAATGGTTGATATCTCGTAAGTATCAAGAGTTTGGATGAAACCCTAAGTCATCCAAATGAAGTACAGAATGGTATACTTTTGGAGCTTTAGCTTCAATCTATACCGTGTCACCAGGATTCCCGAGAAATTTCAAAATTACCGAAATGGATTGGGGAAGCGGTTTACGAGACACTGGGCAAATAATCCACACTTGGCCGGAGGGATATTTTGGAATCGTATTTTATCGGTGCAACTCTGAACCAAAGAAAAGAAAGGCTTTAATGAAGCTTTTCATTTCATCAAGCTAAGAAGACCGGATGGAAACGCTTTAAAATACATTAAAGCGGCTTCACCCCAAGAAGGACCATGTGTTAGTAGGAGCATTTTCTCAAGACGAAGCTTCTACCCCATTTGCAGCATGGGTCTTTGGGTTTGTCTAACTCAAATGGACAAAGTCAAATATCCATTTAAGTTCTTCCGAGACCGGCGAATGGATCTTTCCTTTTGAATTCGATGACCGGATCAACCACGATTTGCGGAGGAACTCTTCGAGACCAAAAGGAAAATTCTCAGGGAAAACAAGATTCCTAGCAGCAAAGAAACTTACCGGAAATTCGTAACATGGCGCATGTTGGCCGTTGGATCGACCGGATCTCACAAGCATGCCCCGAACAGAAGGAACCCGAGTTTGGGAAAGGTTTCCGACCCAAACCCGACCGACAGACCATACAAATTGGAAAGGACAATGGCCAGCTCACAAGACGCGTTTTCCTCGGGGACCACACGGACCAACTTTTTAAAAGATTCCCGACAACTATCAATGGGTTGAGTCACGCGGAAAGAGAAGGAAGACAAATTTGTGGCGAGCAATAATTCGGAGTATGACGTAGCGGTGACGTCTTACATCTTAACAAGATTTGAAGTCCGAATTTCAAGTCCGACTTACCTCTATAAATTGCAGGATTTGAAGGAAGCTAGGATCATCGAATATTTTCTTAGTTTTCTTACAATAAAATCTGAGTAATAAATTTGTAATAGTTTGAGTGTTTTAGTTTTGAGTTTTATGTATTTACGAGTGAAAGCCTCATCTATGAGAGGCTAATTTAGAATATGAACATATTGTAGGAATAAAGTCGGCACATGGAGTATGGCAAAAATTAGAAGCCATCTATGGAGTATTTGCAAATAAAAGGAGTCAAACAAAAGCATCTACTTCTCAAGATCATACAAGCTCAAATCTAAGGAATAAGCCTCCTACAACTTCCAATTATGAAGAAGTTGAATATTGTTTTATGGGCATCAATGAAGAAAATGAGGTATGTCTTAAGCCCTCTTCTTATGATATTGTTATTCAAAATGATTATAGTGATTTGCAAAATGATTTTGATGATCTTCAAGATGAATTCCAAAGCTTGCTTGTTAAGTATAAAAATTTGAAAAAGGAATTCAATAGTTTGAAAAATGATAAGGATAGTTTATTTACTTCCTATGAATCACTATCATGTGCTCACACCACCACACTTGACAAGGTTAGAAACCTTGAAAAAGAAAATAGTACTCTTGTTGAGAATATTGAAGGCATGAAAAAGGATTTAGCTAAATCCAACTTGAGTACCAATGATATGACCGATATTGTTGATTATTATGATAATTCGAAACTAGAACTTGATCATAAGTTTAATGTTGTCAATCATATGAAAAAGGATCAAGTCACTATGCACATTGGTCATTATGCCCCTAGAATTACTACTTGTTTTTATTGTGGCAAAAAGGGTCATACGGCTAATTCTTGTCGGGCTAGAAATAGCTCTAAATATTGTTGGAGACCTAAAAGTCTCAAAGCTAATCTTAAAGGACCCAAACACATGAGGGTACCACAAAACAATGTGCTATTAGGTACCCGGCAAAGCAAAAATCGGAGAAAATTCATGCCACCAAGAAAACATCAAATGAACGTTTCATTTGATCAAAGAAGAACTACTCTCAACAAAGCCATTTCCAAGAAGAGCGTATAATCAAAAATGGGAAGAACACAATCCTTGAAATGGCAAAGACATCATCAACAAGATGATTTTCAAAGAAGAAAAACCATCAACCATGGGAAGGTAACAAACCTTGAAATGGAGTAATCAAGGAAGTCATCATCAACCAAGTGACTTCCAAATGGGAAGATATCATCATCAACAATGGGAAAGACACAACCCATGGAAACGCATTTAAATTGGTAAATCGTATCTCCCCATTTGTATATGCATTTTTATCTATGCATTCTTTTAATTGTGTCTTAATTGCAAAATGAATTTTCAAGTATTTATTTTTAAAATAGGTCTCTTATATATTTATGTGTTTCAAATTTTTTTAAAAAAAGAGACCTTGCATGATTTTCTAAAACTCTTGAGCATTTTATTAGACTTATGTGGCTTATTATCTCTTATGAAATCTTATAGCATAAGCTCTTTTTGTTATCTCATATCATTTGCCTACACTTGAATTTTCTATGAAAATGTTGTCTAAGAATTGTGTAGGATACATATTTCATACTCATTGGCTATTACGTCATCAAGTTTCTTAAACCATTGAGGTATGTCTACTCGTATTTTCTTTAAACTCGATATTATGCACATATCTTTCAAGATATTTCATTTTAATCCCTTAAGTGCCCCAAATTGAACTTGCAAATATTTTTTTTTTAAAAGGCACTACGTGTTTAGTCTCGATTTTATCATTTATATGTTTTCCTAAAACCCATATTTGTTGGATATAGTCCAAACTTATATTTTTGCAAAGTTTTAAAACTTTTGGGGTGAAAAATCGAATTTTGGAAAACTCTGGGAGAAAGAAAAATCACCTGGGACGGTCACGCAGGGGCGACGGCCGCCGCGCACCTCGACCGGCCGACCCTACCGCGACCGGACGCCTGTGCCAATTTTTCAGTTTTAAACTCTCTCCTCCCTCGTTTCAAAACAGACGCAAAGATTTTTTTCAAACCCTATAGCGCGATTGTTTTCCCTTTCTTCAAAATCTTCAATTCTTCATCATTTTTCACGATTCTTGTTGCTAATCTTCTTATTTTCTCAAGAATCTTACATATATGGCACCTCCAAGAAATTCCACGAACGAAATCCTCAAAAGAGGAGAATGAGGCAAAGGGGTGAATCTTCTTCCAATCCCCAACAAGATGATATTCTACAAAGAGACCATCAAAATCGGCTTACGTAAGAGGAGATTGTCGAATTAAGAGCCAGGGTTTCAAAATCGAGCATTCATTGGGACTCTAGTAAGTTATCACTCCTCTACGAGCCTCCCTCTAGAGCTAATAGATTTCGATTTTTAAATAAACTTGCGGAGGAAACATTATGAGAATATTGGATTGAATGATAAGAAAATTGCGTGCACTCGTATGGTTCGTTTTCAAGCATTTCATGATGAATTTCCGGATATTAGAGCTTACTTTGAAATTCAAGGATGGGTTTCACTTTGGGATAATCCGTGTTTGCACTATGATGACGAGCTAATAAAACTTTTCTATGCAAATATGTGGATTGTTGATGCTACGATAGATAATCCTTTGGAACTTCACACATTTGTTAATGGTAGGCATTTTTCATGGACATTGGCGATATTTGTGATCACTTTAACGTGCCAAATGATGGAGTAGTCAATGTGAATTGCACCCATTGGGATGATAACATTTTCGGTGTCTCACTAGATGATGTGAAAACCTTTTTAGGAGTATATCCCGAAGTGACATACTCGGCAATGCCGCCAAATTATCGGATTATATCTATCATTTGCTCCTATTGTGTTTGTGGAAAGGAAGTAAAACTTCCAAGTAATCTCGAACTCTTTCTCACCTATAAGATTGTTCGAGGAGAAAGAGTAAATTATGGGGCAATTTTTGTATATTGCTTGTTAGAATCTAGAAAGCTTACCAAGAAGAAATATACCTTGGGAAATTTGATTTGCCGACTCTTATACTTATCGGGATACCCGGTAAATGAAATGAATACCAAATTCGTCACAATGATTTTGATAATGCCAACATTCTACAAATGGTAAGAATGCGACGACATTTGCCACGGGTTCCTACCAAAGCCGCTAGGGGGCGTGCGACATCAACAACAACCTCGGGATGATTTCTTTAATGACAATGAGGTTGAAAATATTGGAAGAGGTGAGTTTGACGAACAAGGAGATGATGTGGGGATGAAGAGGAAAATGAAGAAGAAAATGTGGGAAATGAACAAGATATTAGGGAAGAAAAAAATGAGGAAGGAGATGAAGACGAGTTGGATGTTGAAGATCTAAATATCAAAGAGAGAATGGCCAAAGTGGAAAGAGAAACATTTAGAGATGTGGCTTCTCTTAGAAAAGAGCTCCGGTCGTGAAAAGGAAAATTCTAGTTTGAAGAAGTCAATTGGCAAATTGAAGAAATTCATAAAGGACCTCATACCGGAACTTGCTTCTCCTCGGATGAGGAATGATGTTATCCCACCCCCTTTACTTTCTAGCATTTTCATTAAATGATGTTTTGTATTTTAATGATCTTTTGTAAAACTCATTTGTACTAATGATATTTGCTTGTTTTTCTTAAAAGGGTTAATATTGCAAGTTGATAATGACTTGTGGATGATCATGATTTTTGATGGAGTATTTGATGGTAAAAATACTCTAAAGCATTGTTTGATAATTGGTATGAAGTACTTGATGGTAAAAGTGCTTTTTTATTGCTTTGTTATGCTTAGTTGAATATGTTGAGACATTTGATACATGTATTGTTGAAAGCATGACTTATTACTTGATGGTTGCTCTAATTTTTGGCATTTGTAATGCCTTGATCATTCTTAGCTTATCTCAATTGGGTTGAACCCTTGAATCTACTTTGAGCTTCTTAATTGATGAACAATTTATTGCATATGGTGCATATGATTGAGCTTTGAAATGAGGTTGATTGATGATATGAAAATTTTTTGGCTTGAACCATTTACAAAGGTTATATACAACCTCTTCTATTTTTCACACACACAAGGTGTTTGTTAAAATGTCGCTATGAAAATTTCAACTTCTACATGATTCTCTCGCTTCCACAAGTTTTCAATACTCATTGAGATCATGTTTTGGGAAACAAAACGAGCGTATGAACTCATCATGATACATTTCTCCCATTTTCCTTGGTTTTTAAGCCTACATTGCTCAATGGTTGATGAACCATTTCTTTAGCGCACTTTGATATACTTCTATGATGCTTCTATCATCCTAACATTCTTTTTGATGATTCCAAAGGGGGAGAAAAAACAGGATATTGGCTCATTAGCTCAAACAAGCTAATAAAAGCTTGTCATAAAAGCTATAAGCTATGGCTCATAAAAGCCATAAGTTGTGATTTATTTTTAGTCCAATTGTTGCTTGATGGACTTATATTATTGTTTAATGTTGTTTTGTGACAGGGGAGCTTATAAGCTCTTGAACAAATTGTAAAAGCTAAAGCTTTTAGCTTATGGATTATTGCTCTTACATTATAAAAGCTATAAGCTATGGCTCATAAAAGCCATAAGCTGTGATTTATTTTTAGTCCAATTGTTGCTTGATGGACTTATATTATTGTTTAATGTTGTTTTGTGACAGGGGGAGCTTATAAGCTCTTGAACAAATTGTAAAAGCTAAAGCTTTTAGCTTATGGATTATTGCTCTTACATTATTCTTGATGTGCTTGTGGATAGGGGGAGCTTGTGCTTATTATTGAAAATATTTACTCCCTACTTGGTTGCTTTAATATTTTTGGAAAATTTTGGTTGCTTCCAAACGGTCAAATGTTTTTACCGGAAAATCATTTCTAAAATTGCTCTCTTAGTTTGTGTAAAAATTGTTTTGGTTTGTAATCATCAAAAAGGGGGGAGATTGTTTGATACATGTTTCTATCTTAATTTTGATGATTTTATTTTATCACCAAAACAATGTTTTTAAAGGTTGTCCAAGTACTCCTAAATGATTTAAAATGTTTTTAATATTTTCCTGAGTATTTTTTCTCAAAGTTTATTTTCGTCTATATTGGACAACGCTTTTAATGTTTTTACGTTATTGGGTTTTCACTCTCAAACGATGTTTCTAAATGTTGTCCTAATACTTCCGATCGGTTTAAAATGTTTTTACTAAATTTTCTGAGTATTTCTTGAGTTTTATTTTCGACAAAAATTGGACAATATTTACGCTCGTGTGGTCGACCGGTTCCTATAGGGCAACCCGTACAAGATGTTTTTAGAAAAAAAATGAGACGGAAGAAAAAAAGAGCAGTCGGCCGTCGCTTCATGGCGTCGACCGGTCCGGCCGACCGGCCGCCCAATGATCGGCCGATCGTACTGCAAGTTTCGTTTTGAAACGAACAAAAACCTTGCATTTTTGAAACGAGAGGGACCGGTTGAAACAGGGGTCGACCGGTCGAAGCCTCGTCGGCCACGGCCGCCTGTTGTAATTTTCAAAGTGTTCTCTTTTTCTCTTATCTCTGTGCGGCCGTCGCCGCTATGTATTGACAAAGAAAAATATGACCGTTTGACAAAGAGACACATTTCCTTAAATTGTGGGATTGATTTCTAACAGCTATATTCTTGATTTTAATTGTATTTTTCTAAGAGATTTTCAATCCCCAAGAGGAGCCTATGCTTGATCAATCATCTCCTATAAATAGAGGAAGTTTTGGAGCAACCAATACAACAATTGAGATACAACACAACAAGATACACTTCAAGCAAACACTTGGTCTTTCATAGTCATTATTCTTGTTGGAAAATTGCCTAGCTTATCACTTTCACATCTTTGAGGTCTAGCTATTCTTGATTACACTTTGCACTCAAATTGTATTATTCTTTATTGAGTTGTAATCTTGATTTTTGGTTATCATTCAAACACAAGATATCCTTGTGAGTGTTCTTGTGGTAAGAGCACACTTGGATGATCTAGGTGATAGGTGCAAGAAGATTGTGGTAATCTTCTTATTAAGGTGTTGAAGAATTTGGTATTCTTCAAGGTTGAAGATTGTGGTAATCTTCACAAGGTGCCGTTGAAGGAAGATTGTGGTAATCTTCAAAGGGAGATTGTGGTAATCTCCAAAGGTGGTGTTGAAGAAGAGTGTGGTGCTCTTCAAGGTGTTGTAAGTTGAATTTGTATTAATTTTGGTAATTAATAAAATTCTTTTTCTTTTCGAAATCCATCCCGGATATACTGGGGTGGTAGAGGATTAGGCCCTAGGTGGGTTGAACCTCTTTAAATCGACGTGTGTTGTTTACATTCCGCACCTTATTATTGTGTTTGAGCATTCGGTTTGAAAAAGAGGGCGAAAACGAAAAGATGGAGATAATCTATTCACCCCCTCTAGATTATCGTAGCCGCTTGGACTTACATTAATTTTGCTTTGGGATGTTCATTAACAATCGGCATATTACGGGAAGGTGTTTAGCCCATTGCTTAAAAAAGATGCAATATTCAAATGGGAAGATGAACATCAAAGAAGGAATTAAGCAACTTAAAGAAGTTTGTAAAAAGCTTCCAAAGTCGGCAATTCCCAAGACGAGGACGAATCGGTTCTTTACACGGATGCCGCGATGATTGGTGGGCGGCGATTCTTCTACGAAAATCACACCAAACGAGGAAGTGCGCTTGCAGAATCTTCGCGGTTTATTCACCCCTAGTGAAGCAACTTCGGTGGCATATTAACGAAAAGAATTCTTTGCGATCGAAAGGCTTTTAAAAATGGCCTCTATTTTTACTTGGCTAAAAGTTTACTTTAAAAATTGATAATTCAAGTGTCGAGGCTTTTACGAAAAACAAAAATTGAATCAAAACCAGAAAAGGCTCGATTATTTAGATGGCAAGTCAATGTCAATATTATGATTATGATATTGTCATTATAAAATCTCATGAAAATATTCTTGCAGATTTCTTGCCACGAGATGGAAGGGACGCGTTCTTTGCGAGGTCCTTAAACGAGTAAGACATCTCGGGAAAACCTGGAGAGTCTAGAACGAGATTTTGGGACGTTATGTCTCAATGCGTGTTCTTTGGACGACTTCAACAGTCGTGACCAAACCGTTTCTAGTCAAATACGAGCATGTCGGGTTCGCTCAAGGACAATTGTTCTTAGCGGCTGCAAGGGCCTCTCTTCCAGCCGCATCTCCTACGGTGCAAAAAGGGGGTCGAGAGAGTACGGGGCTCTAACCCGGAGGTTATGGATTCAAGTACCATAATCACAAGTGTTGCGGGTGATGCATCCCCCGAGGTGTACAAATCAGTAACGAATGTTGAAGCTCCTGTCACAACCCGAGTCTTCAAGTCAACCCGCACTGGGGGGTAAAAGAGGGAGAGTTGGATCTTGGCCACGATGACAAAAATCTAAGGTTCAAACTGACGAGATTAAGATTTCTCCTATGCGGGTATATCGGCAATGCAATGGGAGAAATTAGTTACAAGACAAGGTATTAACCCGGAAAAAACAATGGTTGATATCTCGGGCAAGTATCCAAGAGTTTGGATGAAACCCTAAGTCATCCAAATGAAGTACGAGAATGGTATACTTTTGGAGCTTTAGCTTCAATCTATACCGTGTCACCAGATTCCCGAAATTTCAAAATTACCGAAATGGATTGGGGAAGCGGTTTCTTTAGACCTGGGCAAATAATCCACACTTGGCCGTAGGGGATATTTTGGAACTCGTATTTTATCAAATCAACTCCCGAACCAAAGAAAGAAAGGCTTTAATGAAGCTTTTCATTTCATCAAGCTAAGAAGACGGATGGAAACGCTTTAAAATACATTAAAGCGGCTTCACCTAAGAAGGACCGTGTTAGTAGGAGCATTTTTCAAGACGAAGCTTCTACCATTTGAGCATGGGTCTTTGGGTTTGTCTAATCAAATGGACAAAGTCAAATATCCATTTAAGTTCTTCCGCACGCGAATGGATCTTTCCTTTTGAATTCGATGACCGGATCAACCACGATTTGCGGAGGAACTCTTCGAGACCAAAAGGAAAATTCTCTGGGAAAACAAGATTCCTAAGGAGCAAAGAAACTTACCGGAAATTCTCAGAACATGGCGCATGTTGGCCGTTGGATCGACCGGATCACAAGCATGCCCCGAACGAAGGAACCCGAGTTTGGGAAAGGTTTCCACCCAAACCCGACCGAAACAGACCATACAAATGAAAGGACAATGGCCTAGCTCACAAGACGCGTTTTTCTCGGGGACCACACGCACCAACTTTTTAAAAGATTCCCACAACTATCACATGGGTTGAGTCACGCGGAAAGAGAAGGAAGACAACCGGGCGAGCAATAATTCGGAGTATGCGTAAGCGGTGACGTCTTACATCTTAACAAGATTTGAAGTCCGAATTTCAAGTCCTGGACTTACCTCTATAAATTGCGGGATTTGAAGGAAGCTAGGATCATCGAATATTTTCTTAGTTTTCTTACAATAAAATCTGAGTAATAAATTTGTAATAGTTTGAGTGTTTTAGTTTTGAGTTTTATGTATTTACGAGTGAAAGCCTCATCTATGAGAGGCTAAACCAAAGATTCTCCTTCCAAAAGGAGATTACTAATGTAATAAATATTTCAATAAGTTCTTAATAAAAAGGGGTTTTCTCGCTTCAACATGTCTTCATAATGTTCCATTAATTCATCCCGTTTAAAGATTACTTTTTACGCCTTGGAGTAGGAAACGAACCAAGGTCGTGGCAAGAAATTTACGGAAGGAGTCGGATAACTTGCGAGATCATCTTCCCGAGGTGAGGTTAAACAAATGAGGAGTGTTTGTCAAACGATCCGGGGCGAAATTTTCCGATCCGGTGGCGTTGCGAACCACTTAACCCGGTGATGTTTCGGTCAAAAGAGGTATGAATTTTAAGGGATTTATTAATTTTACGGAAGCATGTTGGGCCCGATATGGTCGTGATGGACTATATCTGTTTTATCAAAACCTTAGTCCGAAATCGAATTTATTTAGAATTATGAATCATTTACGTGAAGTATGTCCTATTGAGTTTATAGTCGGAAACTTGACATGATCCACTTAAAACCTCCTCGATAGAGACCTGATCTAAGTAGGTGTAATAATGCCACGAACAAAATAGGTATCGAAAAATGTAAATTTTCATAATCTATGAAATTTGAGTTTATTGAAAATAGCTATGGTATGAAAGGATTGAAATTGCTAATTCTCGAAAGTTATAGGCTATAATTGCTACCTTTGAAAAGAAAATGGACCAAAATCGCTTTATTTGGCTTATAAGAAAAAAATTGTCAAGGACATAAATTAAGCAACTTTAATAATTAAAGGGCAAAACTGCAAAACGGCCTAAGTTATAGGGCATATTTTGCTATTAAGCCTCACACCCTGAATCATGATGAGGACCAGTAGACCACGGACCACCTCTTCATGGTCATGTACTCATGTATATATGTGCTATCTTGACAGCGCAAGAAATCCGACAGCACAGATAGAACATTTTCTATCCTCTTTGTCCTCTATTTCTTCTCCTCAATCTTCACTTCAATTATTATCACAAAATGTAATTGCAACATGGACATCCACTCATAAAACTATTACACCCATTTATACTAGCTACACCATTTTACACTCTTCATTTTGTTCTATTCTTTTCTTTCATCATTTTTTTCTTCCTTTTAGTGTTTAAATGGTTTCCCTCCCCCGAAGATGCCTTCTCAAAATCCAGACCCCCATTTCTCCATCTCAAGGTGTTTTATTTTAATGATTTTGCAATGTTTTGATCCTGATTGTAGTTTATTAATACATAATTAACCCATATTGAATTATTGATTGGTCATATTTTTTGGGCACAAAGTGTTTGATTAATTGTCACAAAGAAATTGAGTTCGAATTTTTGCAGGTGGTTTGGAATATTCCGGCAGCGACAATCAGTCCAACCAGACAACAGCGACGAAAGCGAGGACAACCAATTCTCAATCTCCGGCGAATGCTACGCATGCACTCAGGTCGGAGTCCCGGTTTTCCACTCCACCAGCTGCGACGGGGCTCACCAGCCGGAGTGGGAGGCCTCCGCCGGTTCCTCCTTGCTCCCCATAAAAATCGGCTTGGCCTGAAAACCGGTTCCGGCCGGCGCCCGTCGATCGGCGTTTTCGACCCGCGGACCAAGCGCGTGCAGCGGTGGAACCGGGCGTTCCTGCTGGCGCGTGGCATGGCGCTGGCGGTGGACCCGCTTTTCTTCTACGCGCTGTCGATAGGGCGGGGCGGGTCGCCGTGCTTGTACATGGACGGCGGACTGGCGGCGATCGTGACGGTGGTTCGCACGTGCGTGGACGCGGTGCATTTGTGCCATCTGTGGCTGCAGTTCCGGCTGGCGTACGTGTCGAGGGAGTCGCTGGTTGTCGGGTGCGGGAAACTCGTGTGGGACGCACGTGCGATTGCTGCTCATTATTTGCGGTCGCTTAAGGGGTTTTGGTTTGATGTTTTCGTGATTCTACCTGTTCCTCAGGTTAGTAAATTTAGACCCTTGATTTCTAAGATTAATGATGAATAAATCTTTTGATTTTGATTTTTGATTTACTGTGTCTTGTGATTAATTAATTGTCACCTTTATTTAAATTAGAAGAGAAAAAAAAATTTACGCGTTTTCACCATGCTAGAATTAAAAAATAGTGATTGTAGTGAGGATAGATTAAAATTGAATTTTATTTTGGATGTCTAAGCAAGATGTACTATGTTGATCCTATAATCATTACTGATTTGATTAAAAAAATAGTTTTGTTACTTTGTTTGGATGCTGTAAAGTACGAAATCATTTTAAATAAAAAAAAAAATCATACCTTTACTGTAATTAAATAATGGTGCATGTGACACTAC
This sequence comes from Rehmannia glutinosa, assembly GCA_016081115.2. NCBI lineage: Eukaryota > Viridiplantae > Streptophyta > Magnoliopsida > Lamiales > Orobanchaceae > Rehmannia > Rehmannia glutinosa. The sequence goes on along the minus strand of JABTTQ020001694.1, from coordinate 294,820 downwards.
TGATTTGATCTATTGCTTATAAATTTAATTTTGGCATAATTGCAAAACTTATCCTGAGGTTTGGATTAATTACAAAAAACCACAGGTTATAGAAAATTACAAAAAAAAAAAAAAAAACTCTCGATGTTTTATTTTGTGTGCATTTTTACACACTTCATAAACAAAAAAAAAAAAATACAAATACATCCCTTATATTTGTAAAAATAATTCAATTATCCTCTTAAATTTAACACATAATCAAACTTTAAAGAGTTTTTTTTTTATAATATTCAAACATCTGTGGGTGTTTTTGTTAATTAATCAAACCTTAGGGGTGTTTTTGTAATTATCCCTTTAGTTTTTATTTTTCAATTCAATAAATTTAGTTTTTTATCTTTGAAATTTTTATGTAAAGTCGTTTTCAATAAAAGAGGGCCTAGGAATTATATTGGCTAGACGTTCACAAATTTCGTGCCCCTTTGGTTTCATTTCCAAACCCAATTTCATATTTTCAGCATTTTCCATATGTTTTTGTGTAAAATCATGAAAACATGTTTGGATAGTTTTATTTCTAAGTACACTATATAAGTTTGAACAATGCATGTTGATTATGTTGGTAATGGGAATTAGACTTGTTATTACAAAATGCATACAATCTGCAATGCTTCTGATATCCTGCTTTCGAGATTAAGGCGACTGTTCTTGAGCTTTCGTCGTTTTTCGTTATCGTGCAGGCCGTGTTTTGGTTAGTAGTGCCAAGATTGATCAAAGAGGAGCAGATAAAGCTTATAATGACAATCCTCCTGCTGATGTTCCTGTTCCAATTCCTACCTAAGGTTTATCACAGTATATGCCTAATGAGAAGAATGCAAAAAGTGACCGGTTATATCTTCGGCACAATTTGGTGGGGTTTTGGCCTTAATCTCATAGCATACTTCATTGCTTCCCATGTAAGTGTTACCCAAACTCAACTCCCGCTCGTCTGAGGTTCCAAAAACTTGCTAATTCTAACATTCGTTCGTGTTTACTTTAAGGTTGCTGGTGGATGCTGGTATGTTCTTGCCATACAGCGCGTGGCATCGTGTCTGAAGCAGCAGTGTAATAGAAACGGTACTTGTAACCTGTCCTTGTCATGCTCGGAGGAGGTCTGTTACCAGTTTCTGTTGCCGTCGGGGACTTTGGACAATCCGTGTGGTGGTAACTCGACGGTTGTTCTTAGGAAGCCGTTGTGTTTGGATGTCAACGGACCGTTTCGTTATGGAATATACAAATGGGCTCTTCCTGTCGTATCGAGCAACTCTGTTGCCGTGAAGATTCTTTATCCGATTTTTTGGGGTTTGATGACTTTGAGGTAATCACCGTGGAATCGTGTTTTGATGGAATGCGCAAGGGATGTAGGGAGTGTTAGCTAGCACACGCTTAAAAAAAGCGATTCTTAGCTTTTGGCGGATAAACGTAGTTTTAGTATTTTCAAATGCCAAGTTGTGCTTTTAATTCTGCATAATTTTGTTCAGAATGTAAAAGCAAGGTAGGGGTGTTATAAGTTTCTGATTCTGCTTTTTAGCGACTTTTACACAAATAAAATACTTTTACAACTTTATTCACCAAACACTACCTTTTAGCTTATTCAACTTTTAGCTTCTTTTTGCAAACATTACCAACTATTTACAATAAATCACTTCTTCTAAAATCGGACGTTTTTGCAAACACTCCCTTAAACTTATACAGTTATACTTCTTGTGTGTGTATCTACAAGAAATGCATTATTTTCTCCTCTTATTAGTTGCTGGTAATTTTATTTGCAACTTTTTGGCATTTGGTTTCAGCACATTTGGCAACGACTTGGAACCAACGAGTAACTGGTTGGAAGTAATGTTCAGTATATCCACTGTGCTCAGCGGTCTAATGTTATTCACTCTGTTAATTGGTAACATTCAAGTAAGTATAGATCACAAAACACTTTTCAGTATTTTAAACTTCAACAAGAGATGGTATGGTACATTGAGTCGAAATTTACGACTAAAATTCTTTTACAATAGGTATTTTTGCATGCGGTCATGGCAAAGAAGAGGAAAATGCAGCTTAGGTGCCGAGACATGGAATGGTGGATGAGGCGGAGACAGTTACCAGCACAATTGAGACAAAGAGTTCGCCGTTATGAACGCCAAAAATGGGCGACGTTGGGTTGTGACGATGAGATGGAATTAATTAAAGACTTACCTGAAGGACTTAGACGGGACATTAAACGCTTTCTTTGCCTTGAACTAATTAAAAAGGTAACAAATTCAGAGATAGATGGTCTTTTATGTGAGTGCGTTTATATACTTGAACTGTTATAATCCATGTCTCCAAATTTATCAAGTCCATTCCCTAATCAGGATGTCCCAAAATGTACAAAATACCCCATGATGTTTGATTCTGCCTTAAATTTAAGGTGGTGAACTTTAATATTTCTAATAATATCAGGGTGATTTTTGAAATGTTTTTAGCTTATTAGTGGAAATATGTAAGACGGGTTTCTTGCAATTTTCAAAAACATCTGAGTTTTTATTGTAATAAGACCGATTCTTTGGTTTTTCTTTTTTGTAATTATCCCAAAAGTTTGTGGAAATTTGAACTAAATTGGATATACATATCTTTAGGTACCTCTATTCCACAGCTTAGATGACCTCATCTTGGACAACATATGTGATCGCGTTAAGCCGCTCATTTTCTCCAAAGACGAAAAGGTAAAACGTGTTTCAACAATCGGCTAACACCATGCTCTTTTAAACGATAACCATTACTTTCCTCATCTCACATTTATGACGAACAGATTATACGAGAAGGGGACCCTGTGCCACGGATTGTTTTCATCGTGCATGGCCGTGTAAAGAGTAGCCAAAAACTCAGCCGCGGATTGGAAGCAACGTGTCTTCTCAAGCCCGGTGGCTTTTTTGGGGACGAACTTTTCTCTTGGTGCCTTCGCCGTCCTTTTATAGACAGACTTCCAGCTTCTTCTGCCACATTTACATGTATCGAGTCAACAGAAGCGTTTGCTCTTGAGGCGAAGGATCTAAGGTACATAACGGATCACTTTCGCTACAAATTTGCTAACGAGAGGCTTACACGCATCGCCAGATACTATTCGTCCAACTGGAGGACCTGGGCTGCTGTTAACATCCAATTGGCTTGGCGGCGCTTTACCGTGAGGACGAGACGTGCGGTGACCTATCACTCGGTTAACGGTGATAGTGATCGGCGCTCAGGCAATATGCTGCGTTCTTTATGTCGGTTCGGCCTCATGATCATCTCGAATAAGAGCAATTTCTGCAAATTTTTGACATTCTTGTGAAGAATTTAAATTATGTGAACTGTCATTCAGTGTTCATTTCTTTAATAAGGGTATTTGTGGAAATAAAGATATTTTTTGTGGAAGACAAGAGTTTACCTTCTATGCTGTATTAGCCTCAAACAATTCATTTCCACAGTGCCAATTTTTCTGACATGGGTCCATGATTGGCAAATTATTATTCGATAGGGAATTTTGGTCCTGTAAATATAAGGGAGTTGCATATCTGGTAGGTTTAGTAAATATTCTATGTAACAATTTTGGTCTCATAAGATCAGAGTTTTCCGCAATTTTGGTCCTGTAAAGCTAAAAGGGTGACATGTTTGGTCATTTAAGTGTCTCATGTAGTGATTTCCGTACTGTAAATTTTGGTCTCATAAGTTCTAATTTTGTGCAATTTTGTTCTAAAATGGGTACAAAATTGCATATTGTTGAACTTATGGGACCATAATTGTGGAAAAATCAAAATTTACGCGACCTAAATTGCTACATAGGATACTTACATGACCAAACATGTCATCCCTTTATACTTATGGGACTAAAATTGTTATACAGAACACATAAATAACTAAATACACCACCTCTTATATTTACATGACCAAAATTGCAATTAATCCGCCTTACCTATGACCAAGAAAACGCAAAAGAACCACAAAAGCAAAAAAGAAGCTTTCATTATTACTGCCACGGGAAATTAGAACATTCAAAATCATCAGACATCAGTTGTGCTGCCACAAGGAAATCAGTACATCACTCAGGCAGAATCAAAGAGCATTCTTCGAAACGAAATCGAACGAAATCCCGTTCGCCTGTAGCCGTTCCTGGAGATCCGTCGGGCCAAACACAATCCCGGGCGTCAAAACGCCTCCTTTTGGCAAGCTATCGCGGTCAGCCAGCAGGATAAGCGCACACTGGATCAGAATTATCGGAGTTGTCAGGTAACCAACCTCAGGCCCCATCACTCTCGTTACAATCTCAGTATCAGGCTTCTTATTTCCCCGCGACGACGCCACGTCAGCGTCGCTGAATCCGTGCCCGACGAACCACATTTTGAATGTGGCGCTCGCCACTTCAGCCTCGGATGGTCCGTTTTTCCTGAACCATCCGAGGCTGAAGAAGGAGGGGAATTTCAGGAGAAGGCGTCTCCCTAGAGCGATTTTGCTCAGGAGACCGATGAATATCCCGAGCACGATGGCGGGAATAAACCGAGCAGCGATTTTGATCCTAGTTTTTGATGTTTTTGGGAGTTTCGTTAACTCCAGGGAGACCATGGGGAATTGGGGATTTTGTGTTAGTGCAGTTAGTGTTCTTCGGACGACGGTGGAATCTGCTGAAGGTAGTTTTAATGCCCAAAGGCCGAGCTGCTTCTGGTGTTCTATGATGGATCCTTTTGGAGGTGAAGGTCCAGGAATCTGAAACAGAGATGCATTTCGTATAAGATGAATATTATTTTTCTCATATTAATTTGCCCCCAAACCATGGGAATTTTTCTACTTTGACACTTAACTTTGGCTTGTTCTGTTTTACCATCTCAACTTTGCTAATTGTTGCACTTAGTCTATAATTTTCAAATTTACTCCTTAAACGTTATGATTAATTGGTTATATTGTTTTGTGATCCTTGAAGTTGAAATTGGTATCATAGTCTTATTGATGAAATTTACTATTGTTTACTAATGTTTGTATATTAACTAACGATGAAAAGATTTTGAGAGCAAAATGGATCCAAATAAATGTTCGAGATGTAATAGCTACAGACAATGCACTAACAGTGAAAGGTAAATTTGAATATTATAGATTAAGTGCAATAGTTAGCAAAGTTGAAGGGTAAAATAGAACAATTCAAAGTTAAGTGAGCAAAATTAAAAAAAAAACTCGTATAGTTTAGAGGGCAAATTAAAGTTATCCCCACCTCCCCACCCCCACCTCACCCCACCCAACCCACACAAACTTGTTGATTTGATAGCAAAATTCATCTTTGAAGGGTTTGGTCGTCCTTAGGGAATGTTTGCAATCACTTAAAAAAAATTGATTATGAGCTTTTGGGAAAAAATTAGTTTCTAAATGCTAATTTCTACTTTTTAATTATGCATAATATAATCAGGACCTAAAAGCATACGAGAGGGGTAATTTAGAGGGTTTTGCTTCTAGTCTGACTTACACACACAAATAGAGCACTCTTATAACTTATTATTTTAACTTATTCACCAAACATTCACTTTTTCACTTAGAGGGTGTTTGGTTAACCTTTTTTTCACTTAGATGGTGTTTGACTAACCTTATTTAAAAGATCTTAAAAGTCAATGTATCTTATAAGATGTTATTAAAGCTTATAAAATGTTATATCTTAGAGCAAGTCTCTTGTGAGACGGACCTCCTAAGGGCTCCGTCTTGAGAACATGAACCATGAAAATAAATTTAAAAATAATAATGAACCATGAAGAAAGAAAAATAAACCCTAAAAACATGAACCATGAAGAATAAACCCGAAAAACAAAAATAAACCCAAAAAATAAAAAATAAACCCTAAAAAAGACTAAAAATCCTAAAAACCCAAATCAATTAAAAATAAACCCTAAAAAAACAAATATAAACCCTAAGAAAAATAAAATCTGAAAAAAAAAACTTTAAAACTTTGTGTAAGGGCTCCGTCTCACAGATCTAAATCCGTGAGACCGTCTCACGCAAGTTTTTGCCTATATCTTATTTTAAAAATAAATTGTTGAAGTGTTTGGATATAATAAGGTAGTGGATCTTTAAAGATGTTAGTAATGACAATTGTGCTATTAAAATTTAAAACAGTCAAAATTAAGCGAAACTGTTGAAATAAGATTTTATTTTGAAAAAAACTTGGGATTTGCCACATTTTTTAAAAGCAAATTATTTTGCGATAAGATTTTTTTAAAAAATGTTTACCAAAAAGATTTTAAAGTGTTTCATAGGCCCTCAAACATCTTATAAAATATTTTAAAAAACTTATAAACTCAACCAAACACACACTTAATCAATTTTAGCACTTTCAATTTATAAACACTTCAACTTTTGATTCTTAACTACATTGTCTTGTCAACTTTTGATTCTTAACTACATTCTCTCATACATGTGAAGAAATTAATATTTGTTTCATGCCTTTTTTTTAAGCACTAATTAATTTTTTAAATGAAATGAAAATATAAAAAAAGAAAAATTTTTGATCACAAGCCGATCATGTAGAAAAAAAACCCAACTTCCAAAAAGGAAGAGAAAAAAAAAAATCATACCGCGGGCCGGGCTGTTTTAGGCCTGGTCTTTCTCAACTCCACCAGCTTATGAGCATTAGCCACCCCAAGAACAGCTGATTCATACGTACCAAAGTTCCCAACAATCTTCTTATCCGACTCCAAGCTCAGATACGCCTCGACCCGGTTCGGCACCGAAGGCCCGACCCATTTCCTGGAATGAAACAACAGCCCGATCTCCGCCGGTACCGAATCAAACCCGCAAGCCGAAATGACCAAAGAGCCCTTCTCCACTGCTTTCTCGTGGTACAAAGCCTCCATCCTCTCCATGAATTCGGGCTCCCCGCAAATGTCGATATAATCGCAGCCCGAATCCACGCAGGCCGAAACAACGGGCTCCCCGTAGAGCCGAAACGGGCCCACGCAATTTAATATGATCTTAGCTTGGGCCGCGAGGCGGGAGAGGGAACTGGGCTCAGTGGTGTCGGCGGTGAGGAGGGGGATCTTGGGAGGAGAGCCCGGCCCGGAGGCCCATTTGAGGGCTTCGGAAAGTCTTTCCGGGCTTCGGCCGGCTAAAGCGAGGGTTTTGAGAGGTGAGTTTGGTGTGGTGAGGAATTTGAGTGCTTCGCGGAGTACGTATTTTCCGGTGAAACCAGAGGCGCCGAGGATTATTACGTCGTAGGTTTTCGGGTCCGGGCCCGGGCTGGAGGTTTGGTTTGACATTTTCGCAGATATTTTAACGGAAAACGGTTAATTTCTGACAGGAGGTTTTTCTTTCTGGTATGTCTGTAATCTGTATGCTAATATGTATGTGTGCATGTTATAGAATTTTACATGAATACATCCTCTTTGGAAACTCCGTTATCCAGCTACTATAGACTAGACTAGTATAGCCGTTCTATTCTACTGCATGCATTATTTCTACACTTACTACACTTTTTATGTTAAAGAGAATTTAGTTAGATTTATTAGGAGATTAGGATACGACATATTTGAGGTACGATCTTCAATTCCAAAATCGTGTTTCATCTTCTATTCCAATTTTACGGGTGATTGTCACGTGTATATCACTGATTACCATATTAAAAACCCTTGACGATTCTTCACTTTCTGATGGGACCCGACTGATCCATGATCCACCTTGGCTGTCCTCCCTGACTGAAGCCTTGCGTTGTGTTATAGGGTATGCCCTATTTCCATTGTGTAAATTTTCTTGTACATCTCTCGTCACCCTTTTTCGAATTACAAGTGGGAGCGTTATGGCGTGACCGTCTACTCCCTCTTGTTCTCGATTAATTGGTTGGAGATTTTTTCCTTGTCTTTTAGTATACATCTGTTGAGGTTTTAGGTTTTTTTTTCCCTCCCCTTGATCTACCGTTTGGTTGTTGACTCTCTTTGCTCCTTCGTGTTAATGGGTCATCCATTCAACATTGGAGCCGATCCTGTATGCCCCTTTTAATTTGTATTTTTTTTTTATCTTTTTTAATGAATTTTCACATTTTCATCAAAAAAAAAAAAAAACCTTTGATGTATGCTTGGAAATTAACATGGTAAGTGATATACACATGGCAACCATCCGTGTGATTGGAATATGAGATGATGAAATACCATTTTGGAATATAAGATCTCATCCGACGGAATTTGAGTGACATCAAACTCAATCATGTTAATGTTGATTACAATGGTCACGAAAGCAGAAAAAGCCTTCATCATGATGGCTTACAAAACAGAAACATAAAATTACAAGAAAAGTAAAACACAACTATTACAAGTCTTGAATGGACTCCAACTCGAAGCATAAATCGACATAACTTGAAAGCCGAGTCGAGGAAGACTTACGCAAAGACAAATACGTCCCGACTAGTGCTCACGGCTTGACATAATGTCCCAAAAGATACTTACATCTTTTGTGTAGTAGTATAACACAAAAGCTCCATCAAACTAAAAATGGTGAAAAAGTGGTTTGCTTGACTCAAAAATAGCGAGAAATGAAGTGTTGGGCGGATTATGAACATCTAAATGTAATCTAATTCTATGCAAAATCTGTCTTCCTCTCTTTACATTCTCACTTCACCACAATGCAACAATGCACCCTGAGGAGCATAAAAGGCTATCATTTTCAACACTTGTAGAACTAAAGATAGAGAGTGACATTAAAACCATATGTAAATCCTATGAGTTACAAGTCTCTTCTTATGACCACTATATGGGGAGTTACAAACTCAGCATGATCACGAACCTGGACACCTCCAATGTCTAGATTCATGACACACAAACCTGAACACCTCCATATCCAGATTCATCGTGCCCAACAATCACTTGAATTTGGGCGAAGCTGTTTTTCGAGTGACAAAACTAACTGAACCTGAACCCGACCCAAAGAGTCGGGACGGCCTAGGGCCCATTTGTGATCTTACACTTGTGTTATAGTATATCCAACTAATAATACCTTCTAGTATTTTATATTATGATAAACTATACTTTATTTTCTAGGTGGGATAAGGATAAAGCCTTTCAACACCCTTTACATAATGTTCATTCGTGTGGTCAACTTCATATATTAATTTCTCATTCATCGAAAATTCGATTTTGAGAAATAAAAAATACTACGAACATCTACTCGGAACGTAGATTAATAATTTACAATTTAATTCCTCCAGAATCAAATACTTAGCCACCGATAATTTGGTCAAAGTCGGGTCGACGTCCAATTTATCAATACCAAATTTCCAAAAATCCCCCACATGAGTGGAAATTAATGCATGTATGAATGCAGACACACAAACCAGTCCTCGAGAGATAATATTGCATCTGGAAAGTTAGCTTGTGGCTTTGAACCTTCCGTAGTTAATACCATCGGGTACATGGCGGCTTAGTGGACGCAATACCTTGAACTATTACTCCACGATGTATACCAAGACAACAATATTAACATAATAAGGTCTCAACACCTTATGTTCTCACATTTTGTATTCGTTTCGGCCATGGACACTCTTTTGGATTCATAAGTGTTACTTTAAAGCGGTCCGCACTTCTCACTTACATAGGTGATCTCCTACCCGAGTATCCTGCCATACTCAACCTCAACGAGGTGTAGGAATCATTAAAAGTCAAATGACTTAGCCTCACCACAACTTTGTAGTTGTTTCAACACTAGGTATTGCTCCTTAGGGATGTGTTGAAACATTGTTTCTAAATGTTATAACATAACATTCATAGTTTAGTTTTTCCATTGAACCAAGTTATTGGAATCTCCAGTCATCATGGTTGGGTTATCACTATGATGGTTATTTTACTTTGTGGACTTTAAGCCTATTCCCTCTATCAATTTACTCAATTGATCTCGATTCAACCTTTTTATCAAAGCATGCACACATTCAAAAGCCCCGATCCCGACGGTATGAGTCCGTTTTTTAACCAAAAATTCGGCATGTTGTGGGTAATGATGTTATCACATTTGTTCTTAATTTTCTCAATAATAATGTTAGTGACTGTAAGATCAATTATACACATATTATGCTTATCCCAAAAGTTAAAAATCTCAAGCTCATTACCCAATTTCGATCAATTAGCCTTTGCAATGTCATCTACAAACTTGCTTCTAAGGTTCTTGCAAATATGATTAGACTAGTTCTCCCATATATTATTTCAGAATCACAATCCGCGTTTTTACCTGGCCGCCTTATCACTGATAACATCCTCCTCGCCCAGGAAATCCACCACCACATGAAAACAAAATCCCCTTCTTCCACCGGCCTTATGTCCATCAAGCTTGACATGAGCAAAGCTTTTCATAGAATTGAATGGACATTCGTTTGAAAACCATGCTTGCATTAGGCTTCCCCTCCCCCTTTGTGGTTTTAATTCTGAAATGTATCTCAATAATGTCCTTTTTCCTTCTTGCTTAATGGGCTGAATTTGGTAATCTCACACCACAACGAGGTATCCATCAAGGAGATCCTCTATCACCGTACCTATTTATTATTTGCTCGGAGATTTTTTCTTATCTTGTGCAGGACCTACAAAGATGCAACAAGATACATGGGATCACGATCAGTCGTTCCGCCCCATCCATTTCCCATTTATTTTTCACGGATGACACGTTGATTTTTGGTCATGCTACGCCAGAGGAGGCAAGACACCTACGGTTTGCTATCCATCTTTATGAGAGGGTCTCCAGCCAACTTGTAAATTTGGAGAAATTGGGTATTTTGTTCTCTCCAGATGCTACTCATGATACAACCACTACCATTCGAAATATATTGAGATTTAATCAAGTCAGTTCGCATGGGAAATATCTTGGTCTTCCAAGTGTCATTGGACGAAATATGAAGGAAATTTTTGGCTTCATCAAAGACAAGATCTGGCAGCGCCTTCAAGGATGGAAAAACTATCATTTTTCGAAAGCGGGGAAAGAAATTCTCATCAAATCGGTACTCCAGGAAATCCCATCTTATGCGATGAGTTGTTTTCGTTTCCCAGATACAATCATTCAGGATATTCAATCAATGGTATGCTCCTTTTGGTGGGAAAGCACCAGCTCTCGCAAGGAAATCCACTAAACAAAGTGGCGACTATGACGCAAAGTAAATCTGATGGTGGTCTCGGCTTTCGTCACTTTAAAGCGTTCAAACTGGGGCTCCTTGCTAAACAAGCTTGGCTCCTTCTCACGAACCCGAACTCACTGTTGGCTAGAGTCTTCAAAGCTAAATCATGGCCAATGTTCGTTTCTTGAAACCAAGTTGAACCACAAACCTTTTTGGACGTGGTGTCGTATTCTCGAAAGCTGTTCAATTATCCTATCAGGGTGTCTCCAAAAAATCCGTTTCAAGAGTTGATACAATGATTTGGGGCGATAGATGGCTACCAAACCCCCCTTCGAATAACCTCTCCAATCCCATCCAATATTGATCCTCAAGCTACAGTAGCCGAGCTCATTGACACATATATAAACTAGCGGAATGTGCCTCTTGTACATGATCTCTTCACAAAAGCGGAAGCTAGCCTCATCCTATCTATTTTGTTGAGTTTATCACAAAGTGAAGACCCTTTGTACTAGTATCATAGTGAAAACGGGAAGTTCAGTGTTAGATCTGCATATTACGTGGCCCTTAAGGAGATTAACAACGAATCGGGAACTTCTGAACCGGGAAGCTCCAGCTCGGGACACCTGCCTATATGGAAAAAGCTTTGGAAACTCCGAGTTCCTCCGCACGCATCCTTCATTTCATGTGGAGATTTCTCACATACTCTTCTTGTCCCGCAAATCTTATCCGCCGTCGAATTCAATTTGATAGCTCCTGCCCACATTGCAATTCACCAGACCCATCAACTTCGCACCTCTTCTTCTCATGCCCGATTGCCATGCAAGTTTGGCAGCTTGCCAGCATCGAGCAACCAGTCTTCCACTACCAGCAACCATCCGTTCCTCTGTGGGCCCGTGACTTTATTTTGGACACTCCTTCTAACATCTCGGAGTTCTTTGCAGCTGTTTGCAATGGGATTTGGTATAGCCGCAACAAAAAATTCTATGAGAACCAACCCCCTCCCCAACCTCCATTGTCATATCCGCCAAGGCAACTTGCTCTCCTCTTATCAATCGCCTTGCGGTTGGCGCAACGACCCTCTGACTTTCTCTACTCTCGTGCTCCTCCAAAAGCATCTCCTAGTATCCATGCATATTTTGATGGAGCCATATCTATCTCGAACAATTGCGCAGAACGGGGTTTCATCAAAAAAAATGATGATGGATACTTCTTTCAAGTTTTTTCTAAGAGCTTCCCGGCATCACTAATCTAGAGATAGCAGAGGCTTTTGCACTCCAGGAGGCCATTCATATAGCAAGATCGTTGAACCTACCAGTCATTTCCTTTATCGGGACGCAACTTGATATTATTCTTCCGCCGAGGTTTATCTTCCCATCGAGTGATCGCTTCCTCAACTTTTACTTGATATCTTTAATTTAATTTGTTTTTCATCTTCTTTCGGTTTATTTTGGACCCCAGGAGGAAATACTGATTGCCCGTGAACTTGCTCTTTTTGCGAAAAACTCTATATGTGTACGACAACGACGTGGTATTCTCCTCTTGAATTTTTGTCACATTCTCGTATTGAACCTTTTCAAGAGTAATGAAATTCTTTTCCCTCGAAAAAAAAAAAATTTCCACCAAAATCCATAAATTCATTGAATGTTTGAGAATCTTTAGATTTCGTGAAATCCATTAAAATTCCAAATCGAGACCTCAAGATTTAATGGATTAAAAAATCCAAATTGAGGATACATAAAATTTTATAAAATTTTAAATTCCAATAAATTCTATGATTGGAGAAGAGTAAGCTTCAACCTAGTATAATCTAAAAGGAAACCAGTTTGTCACTACTTCAACTAACATTATTACTTATCAGCACAAACAATATATTCCATTCCATTATCTTTTTATTAGTTCATTCATCCTAATTATCAATGTATATTTTATATATGGTAAATTTTTACACAGTACGATTAAATAAAGTAATGTACATTTACAATAAACTCATCCGTATAAAATCTCGTATTTACCTAAATTGATGTTGGTTAGGCCAAACCTAAAAAGAAAGGATTATGATTCCAAATCCACCTAACCCTAATAAAATCGTCGAATCTTTCATATTCTCCCATTAATTCATTCTTCTTCTTGGAGGTGTTTCTAGATTTATCAGTTTGCGTGGTAATAAATGGAGGCGAAGTTGTTAGGAGCCGCCTCTTCCTCCGTGTTCAGCCCCTCTATTTTCAAGATTTCAAGGCCCAGTAGCCTTTTTGCCCATCGAAAGGGTTCTAGCCTTGGGTTTCCCAATCCAAGCTTTTCCAAGAATGGCATTCTGGCAATTCAAGCTTCTGCTTCTGCCGTTGGGTATGAAGCTTATTATCATTTCTTTCTTGCTTGATTGTGTTTTTGTTTGCATTCTGCTTGTTGCTCACCGGACATTGTTTGCATTTTTCTGTTTTCAGTAAATTTTTATTCATATATAGGTATAAAATGTACTGAGTAATACAAGAAATTGTTTTTTCAAATTGTTTCCTTAATTTGATAATAGTTTTTTTAAAAAAAAATTGGATAATAGGGGTTAATCTTCTGTAGTTTTTGTTTTGGGGTTTTTAATTGATACTCTCAAGACTTGGATAACACACTATAAGTTATTCTTGCTAGCATACAAGGCACCTTATATGTAGCTATAGTTGCATAGAATGAAAGGAAATAAACTGCGGTGGATTGAGCTGCCTTATGCCTGTGTGTTCCTAATGCAAGTCATAGTTACAAGTATATTGGACATTCTTGTTAAGCGATATGTATTGGGTGTTAGGAAGAGCAAACAAAGTTTCACATCGGCTAGACATGAGAAAATGTCATGGGTTTATAAGTGATGGACAATATCTCCATTGGTATGGGGCCTTTTGGGTGGAATCTCAAAAACAAAACTATGAGGGCTTAGACAGAAAGTGGACAATATCATACCAATGTGGAGATGGGTGGTGTCCGCGGACTCTGAACAAGTGGTATCAGAGCAATGACCCAAACAGCCGTGTGGGTGAAGAAGAACAAAGATGGTGGCCCAGGCAAACAAAGGAGTATCCAGTGGGCTCTGAAGGACAGGTGGGGTTGGCCTGGTAGGAGCAAGATTGTTAATAATAACAATCATAATAGTTAGCGATCACTTCGCATTGTTGATGAAACACTGGTAGCTGTCCCTATTTTTGAAGTATTAGCCAGTTAGCCTCCACTGGTGATATACACATAAAAGTCTTGTGATTTTTATAATTCTAGTCTGGATTCTTTTTCCAAGTTAGTCGAACTTGTACTTAAGCCGACCTCATTTCCTCTCAGATCGCCGCAGAAAAATAGGGTAGACGAGACTCAGAGCTACACACTTGAGGGTATTAGAAACTCCTTGATACGGCAAGAGGATAGCATTATATTCAGTCTAGTTGAGAGAGCTCAATTTTGTTACAATGCTCAGACGTATGATCCCAACGCTTTTGCCATGGATGGTTTTCATGGCTCTTTGGTTGAGTACATGGTCAAAGGAACCGAAAAGCTTCATGCAAAAGTAAGTTGGACATATTAATTTATTCTGATCTTCGATTATTATAAATATGCATTTATAATTGTTATTTGATCTAAGGTTGGAAGATACAAGAGCCCTGACGAGCATCCTTTCTTCCCAGCTGACTTACCTGAGCCGCTTTTGCCGCCACTTGAGTATCCACGGGTAAAATTACAGATGCCTTAACGTTTAACAATTACTACCACAAGCAAATTCTCCATGTCTTGATATATCAGAAAGCCATGGAATTATTGCCTTTTCCACCTTAACAATCAGGAACTATGAACTATTGAATACCATCTCATCTAAAAAAGCTTAAGCTGTTAGAGATGAGGTGGTCTTTGAACATGTCCATTAGAGCCAGACCAAACAAGAGGTCCGGAGTTCGAATCTCACCGCCACCCATTAAAAATGTTTCACATGCAAGGTTTCATAAAAAAAAAAACGTCTGTGTGTGAGGAGGCGTGTCAGAATATTAAACATTAAATGACTCACAACTCTAACATCTTAAGCTTTTAGATGAGGTGGTCATTCAACATAAACTATTGCCTGGAAAAAGGGGAAAAAAAAAGAAAAAAAGAAAGTAGTGAGAGTAATGCACCAAGGATTTGATAGCTGAACAATTACATTGGCATAAAGTTATTCTTTTGAAACCTGGGGCCTAATTGTCCGTAGCACTTGTTTCCTGCACCCAGGTTTCCTTTTGGTCAAAGAATTTGTAGAAATTAACCTTCAGCAAAACTCAGTGATTAAAAGATTTCTAACTTAAAATCATTATAAGCCAGAAGTATTGATTCATAATATAGGTTGTTAGCATCAAATGTTAAACAGATTAGTCTCCATCTATTTATGCTCGAACACACACACACATGCTTTTATACTACGGTGGATTGAGTGCTATTGATGCATTTCTTGATTGGCGCCTTTGCATGAAAATGTGTATAGAGCTTTTTAAGTTTTGCTGCATTGCTGTTTTATGATTAGTTTGACCATTAAGAGGGGCATCATTGAAACTCTTACAGGTTCTTCATTCAGCAGCAGATTCAATCAATATCAATGTTCAAGTATGGGACGTGTATTTCAAGAATCTCCTCCCGAGATTAGTTAAAAATGGTGATGATGGTAACTATGGTTCAGCTGCAACTTGCGACACAATGTGCTTGCAGGTACTTGTTTTCACACATTATTCTAAAATCAAAAATAGTTTTTCTTAATTGAATCAGTAATTGAATTGACGGTCAATGCATTACCTATTATTGTGTATTTGAGTGTGAAGCATAAAAAGAAAAAGGAAACTAGTAACATCTAATGTGGCTGTCGGATGACTAATTCTGTCCTTATTTATCTAGGTATGGAATGGCTATGCCATAGAAACTTCAAATTAATATAGCCCAACAAATGATGGTTATGAATTTCAACACATGAAAATGTTTTCAGCCTCTTTTTTCAGCTTTCAGATCAATCAAATTGAGTAATTTGTGTTACATGGTCACCAAGTTTCGGTTTTCTTATCTGCTGCCCTCCAAGTTTGTGCACTTCTGATTACAATATTTTCTTTTTAGTATCAAGAAAATACATGCTTATCTCACATTTGAACATGCAATCCTTTACTTCATTTGCTAGTGGTATTTAGATTTAGGGTTAATTACAAAAAACAACCCCTGAGGTTTGGCCTGATTACAAAAAGACCCAGCTATTGATCAAAATTACAAATACCCACATTGACATTTGTTAGGTAATACAAACATTACGGGGATGTTTGTAACACTTTAAGGGGATATTTGTAATTTTGAAAGAAAACTGGATTTTTTTGTAACTAGGCTAAACCTCATGGGTAGTTTTTGTAATTATCCCTTAGATTTATTAAAAGGATGGCTGACTACTCAACTCTCTTTTCACAGGCCCTGTCAAAGAGAATTCATTATGGTAAGTTTGTAGCGGAAGCAAAATTTCGAGCTTCCCGGATGTCTATGAATCTGCCATTAGAGCACAAGTAAGTCAATATGACCAATTTTCAAATTGCATAGGTTTAAATTACAGAATCGCATTGTGTTTATTCACTCCATACATCCGTCAATGTTTCAGGATGGAGCCGGTTGATGGATTTGCTGACATATCCAGCAGTGGAAGAGGCAGTTGAAAAGAGGGTCGAGATGAAAACCCGAACGTGCGGACAAGAAGTAACCATGAATGGAGCTGAATATAACAATGATCCAGTGTACAAAATAAATCCAAGCCTTGTTGCTGAGCTATATGGGGACTGGATCATGCCATTAACAAAGCAAGTCCAGGTTGAGTATCTGTTGAGAAGACTTGATTAAAATGGATCAGAGAGCACTGCAATATTCATCTGTTTATAAGAAACTTTAGCTTCTGAAGATTGCCATTTCATTTGTCTGATCACTGATGTATGCAATATATATATACACGGTGAAATAATTGTGTGATGATTGGTGACTTTGGTTGGCTACTATTGGCAATTGGGCTGAAATTTGATTTTACTGGGTTAAGTATTTGGTTTGGCCCTTAGCTTGAAGCGTTTTGGGTCGGCCCTTCAGCCCATGTTGAGAAAATCAGACCTGAATTGTGGCCCACTATGGCAAATACAACGGTAACAATAAGTCCATGTCAATACAGCCCAACAACAGGATTCAAGAATTGGCAGGGATTGATTAGTTTAGTGGGGGATAAAAACTTGCATTTTAAATTGCTAAATTAGAAAATTCTCTGTACGCACACATTCTTCTTTAGCTGGAATTAAGTTTCTTTTCTTTCTTGGAAACTCTTAGAATTATGCTATTTAAAATGGTAGTTTATTTTATTTAATTGAAAGCTATAAAATGCCAACATTACTATCAAGTTATTTTATTTTATTGAAAAAATCTCATTGAAAACTTATCAATTCAACGTGAATATATAAAATCTTAAAATGGGACTCTGTAGCAGTTTAGATATTCCTATGGTAAATAGCAATTTAGGCAAGCATTTTATCATATTGTATAGTTTTAGGTTAAACATAAATATTTCTGGCAATGTTTCAATTTGTTTTTCTTCAGAAGCCAAATTCATCGAGCATGATTATCATAAATTTTATTACTATTTTTAGTTATCATGAATATTTTACTCCATTTAAGAAGATTTTATCTATCAATCCAAATAAAGCGTAACTCTTGAAGATTGATCATACTTGATTGAAAAATGAACTTTAAGAAACCATACAATTATCTAATTAAAATAATAAATAATAAGCATTGTAAATAAAAATGTATTATCTCAAAGTATTAAGGCCAACACATTTTTTTTCTGGGAAAAAAAATATTCTGGCAAGAAAACGTCACAAAAAAAGGATGAACCACATCCCCGGGGCCGTTCTTGCCGTTGCCCCAACTAGTCGTAGTCACCACATGTTTTTCTTCATCCTCAAATCATTATCGGAGGAATTGAACAATCACACCGTGAGTTAAACAAACAGACATTATCTCACCCAAATTCTTTATCAGTTGAGCTATGCCGAAGGCGGCAAGAAAACATCACACTATCACAGAGACCCAAAGAGGGGTACCATGCTACCTTCCCTTATCCAATAGGCAATAACCAACGCTCTGAGATAAGATAATTTCAGTTGGTATCGCTGGTGGCTCGGGGCAGTGTGTCAACCTCAAGTTTCTTCCCATGGCGACGGCTCTCTCTTCCATATCGCTGTCGCCGGTCCACAATACTTTCTCTCCGTCAAGAGCTCATAAGTCTCCTCCACCTCTATGGACCCCCAAGCTATTTCTTCGGCCTCTTGTTCCCTCTATTCAAACTAAATCATCATTTTCAGCCAGGGCTGCGGCCACGGTGGAAGATGGACGGCAGAGCGGCGACATATCGATAAGCATTGACGTCCTTAAACGCTTCATCGACCTCAACTTGGGCAACTGGACCGGCTCTTTCCATGTAACCGTTAATTCTGTTAACATTTTTTTCAAATCAATATTTTAGGGGAACTATTCTGTATGTTCGCTAATCAAATTTTAGAGCAACAATTATTTAGGTTTTCTGGACTGTAGGGGGTGGGGAACCATAATCCCATTGGCACTGGGCATTGTCAGCAGTAATCGGGACAATGTGCCCCGCTTCATCATTTATAGCCATTGCATGTATAGTTTCTTTGTTATTTGTAGTGGTTTTCAGTTTTTAACTATCGTAAAGCTTTCTAAAAGGTTTTCGTTCTGCTTGAGTTTCGTCGGAGTCAAGGAATTTCAGACAGTTTTTAAGAAAATTTACTCGAGTAAAAGAGGGAAAAATTTGTTACTATGATTTAGATAGTATGAGCTTTTAATGAGGATGGTAACATATGATATTTGGTGATTTCGTGCAGCAATTTGATTGTAATGGGGATTTGCTGCATAAGATTAGCACAAAGCTTGCTGCAAGATCGTATGGGGAAGATGAACTCATGAGTTTGATTCAATCGTAAGTTCTTATTCTGGCAGATTATTTGAATGGAGTTTCAATATGATCTTTCCTGTCAATACAGATTGCTTTTTTGCCCTGTGTGATTTTGTGTCATTGACAACACTTTTTGTAAAGTGATAACTGTAACCTTCCTTTGGGAGTAGAGTTGAGTCTTGACTGTTCTAAACAAATTGTAAAACGCACGTTACAGGTTTGCTAAAATCAGGCCATTCAGAAAATTTATCAGTTCCTAGTGTGGTATATGCTAACAATTTGGCTGAACTGAAGTCAGTTTATGTGCATTGTTGTATAGTGTTGTTGCATCTCCATTTGTTTTTCCGTGCCAGTATTGAAAACCTAGCTGAAATATTTTGATGTCAAATTAACTTACTTGCAATGTTTTTCTTTTTTTTTGTGCACAAATTTATGCTTCATTCATGGCTAGTGATCGCACTTATATCATGTTAGCGCTCTCCATCTTATAGTCATACTAGGTTTGGCATGTGGATGATGTCTCTTATATTTAAGTCACATTTTCGATTTTGTAAAGTTTATTAATTTCCTTTGGTTCAACCAAACCTGAATTTACCCAAAAAGAATATCATGGATATAGAGTTCCAATTCCCCCTTCAAAACAAGTCATGGTTAATATACTTTTCATTCTCTTTAGTTCGTTTAGCTGAAGACGACTTCTGAAAACTCAACCAAAATATTCTTTGTAAGTTTTTGAAAGTGCATTGTGTTAGTAATTTTTGTATTTATTTATTTGTCTGCTACCGGAAATAACTGTTCTGTAAGCGCCACAGAACCCTACATCGACAGGCTATGTGGCTAACATAAAGTTTATTCTTGTATTTGGTTTCTTAGCTATATTGCCCTGGTGTTTTACTCGTTTTGAAAATATAGGTTATACATCAAGCAGCCTCCACTAAGCACTTCAGACCCTGAAGATGAGTCAGAATGGTTTGAGTACAAAATTAAAGAAACCAACATGTTCACAGTGGACAAATATCAGCAGGTGAGATTTCTTATCGAATTCGAGCATTTTCGGTAACTCAATGCTATCATAGTTGCAAAATTTCAAGTTCATTGGCAGTTTCCTTGATTGGCTTTAATTTTTTTAGTTGATCATCTACTGAATTTAGTTTGTAGATTGGTTTTTTCCCTAAAGAGAAGGCATTTGCATTGAGATACCAGACAGCTGGAATGTTGGAAACTGTGATAAGACAAGGGGTGCTAGGTGAAGATGATACTGGAGAAGAATTTCCCAGGTGTGTGTTTCATTTGAGTCTAGCGTTTTTTACTTCTGATCTGATTCTTGTTATCTAAAGTGTGGAACTAAGCTATATGTGATTTTAGTTGTTTCTATTTGCAAGTAATTCCCTTTATTGGGCTGCTGTAACTATAAACACCAATTGTAAAAATCACTAAGTTTAAATACTTTATTTTGCTTGAAGTTCCTGAAAGGCCAAACATAATTGCACGGAAAGTATACAGTTGATACCCTCCGAATTTTCTTCTGAATTCTCTGACCCTAGGTAGATTACATTTTGATTTATGCATCATAAAAGGATGACATCAAAAGATTTAATCATGTCCAATGATTTTGGAAATACTTTATTTTGCTTGTATTCTTTAAAGGTTGTATTTGGATGGAAGGATTTGGATTCGAGGGGAGGATTTGGGGAAAAATTTCAAATAACTCCAGATGGATTTGAAATTCATCACAACGACTCAAAAATATCTCAAATTAGAAATCCATCTCAACGAATCAAAGAATAACTCAACTTAGGACCTCGGGATTTGAAATCCATTGTATCCAAACAAGTTCAATGGATTTGAAGGATTTCAAATCCATCCATCCAAATGACGCCTTGTAAGGTCATGTCTATCCCATATTCTGGTTATATCCATTATACCATGGTAACCTCTTCTTTATTGGTTTTGGATTTCTTCCGAATAGAAATTTAAAGCTTCCTTCGCGACGACCTGCAATTGTGTGTGAGAACTGCCTCTATTCATTGGAACAAGATGCAAGAATAAGAGCTTTCCATATAATGGATCCAAGAGGCATACTAGATATGCTTATTGTATTCCTGGAAGAAAGAGGAAGCAAGGAGATTGCTCATCCTTCCTTTGACAACTCTAAGGTACTTTAGCTCTAACATTAACAAATTCGTGGAAAAATACTAAAATTAGCTGATATGAAAAATATTGGTTCTAGGATTCGGATAGGATTACCCTACATTTAGGGACATGGAAGGGTCATTCAATAACTAAACGCAGTGGTGTTTATGGAGCTACAATAGCTGAAGCAGATACGGTTGTTGTACTTGAAATGAACGAGGACGGTCAGCTCATTCAGGTTCAACCAATTCTTTGATGTCATTTTTTTTTCAGCCAAAGCAGTGTGGATGACATTTATGGCTTAATTTTTAATTGAAAATGGAGAGTTGCTAGAAAATTTTATATCTGCTTGTGTTTGCCAAAATTGAGACATTAAGGTTGCATTTGGGTGGGAGGATTTGGATTTGGGGAAGGATTTCAAGTGACTCCATTTAGAATGGATTTGAAATCCTCCAAAAATAACACCAAACATAGCTTCCATGGATTTGAAATTCATGACAAAATGACTTCATCCAAAAACCTCAGTGGATTTGTTATTATGGATTTGAAATCCTTAGCTCCAAATCTATCAATCCAAATGGAGCCTAAAACTTTTCAAATCCTACTTGCTTTCAGGGTCTCATTCTGAGCTTTGTTGATGCTCCTCTTCTTTTCAATGTATTAACTGTTGGAAGCATATATCTAGGGAAAAAGGCCCTGAATTTTTTTGGAAATATTTTTATTGGCTAATTATTTCCTGAGTTTTGATAAGTGTCTGAACATTTGTGGGAACATTCTTGCCTTTTCTAGTTGTTTAGTTTGCATGAAATTATTGTACATTTTGTCAGGCAGGAAAATAAACTCTGTTCTGGAACTTGGGCTCAAATTTTCAAAATATCTTCGTACTTCGCTTTTCTTATTTATAAAATAAGTCATCCCTCATTGAAATTACTGAAAAATGATCCCGAGTCTTGCTGAAATTTTCTAAATTGCAAAGTTGACACCATCAAATGATGTCTCTTTTATTTTTCTTGACAATCTCATCTCATCTCCTGGGGTACGTGGCTTCTAATTCACTTTTTTCTGCAATTAACATCACTTTTTGACTTGAGCATGGCAATCCTTTAGCCTGTGACCTACTTTTAGTTCTCTCGTTAAATATTGTAGGGATAATCACAAAAATTACTCCTGAGGTTTAGCCTAATTACAAAAGACTCCAGTTATCTTTTAAAATTCCAAGTACCTCCTCGAGGCTTGTATTTAGCTAACTAATTACCCCCTCATTAGTGTGCGATTTGTAAAATAGAACGAATTTCAAGGGGATGTTTGTAATTTTCAATATATCTGGGTTTTTTGTAATTATCCAATCTTGTAAACCAGCTCTCTAACCCTGCAACTTGCTTGGTTCGCCTTTCATGGGTATGTATATTCATAATGGAAATAATTTCTCGTTGTCTTTCTCTAAATCCACCCAGGAAATAAGATCGACATCAAGTGGCAGTGATGTTACAACATCCGTACACTGGACAGGTTCGATTTCTGACAATGTGATCAGCTTCAATGGTGGTTTCCAGCTGACTTTGCTGCCTGGAGGCATCTACATGGGATGCCCCTCTGATATTGCAAAGAGTGTGCAAGAATCGAAGTCGTTCCATTTAGAACTCTGTTGGGTTGAGTCACCTACCAAGAGACAGAGATTGGTTCGTACATTCGATATTGAAGGCTTGGCCGTCTCATCGACATATTTTCTCGAAACTAAACAATGAGGGAGTGATTGTTGCCTATGGTTGTGAAATTTTTACTTGAGAAAATTCAATCAACAATTACATCCAATTATCATTTAATTAAAAAAATATCACAAGTTATTGAAGATGAGCTTCTTCTTCTTCTTCTTTAGTGTATTTTTTCCCTTTTGCTTTCTGGTAAAAGGGAGCGTTTGCTTATGATCTTTTCTTCTGCACAATTGCGGAATTGCCACTGGAGAAGATGTTTTGTCTCAGCATATAATTGATTGTGAAGTATTCCTAAAAATACGCTTTTTGTTCATTTCCACTTTTTCAATCAAGAATATCTAATCATTATTTCACTAAAAAGTTATTGGGACTGGATTTCGTGTTTCACTTTCCTATTGCATTGGTTGGATGAATAACACGTGTCACATGATTTGTTGATATTTATCTCGATGATGGAATAAGGAGTAAAATATGAAATTGGAATAGAAAATCTGAATCCAAAATTATTGCATCATACGCCATATACTTTTATTTTGTAATATACTATTTATTTGCTTTTAATTTTTTAAGGGATAATTACAAAAAGCACCCCTAAGGTTTGACCTAATTATAAAAAAAGCATAGCTAACTTTAAAAAATTACAAAAAGTACCCCTAATTCAGTGTTAAAAGTAATGAGTAAACTGTAATATTTTTAAAAATATGAGGAGGGATCTTGAAAAAAAAATTGTTTATTAAGGGGGTAAATATTAGACAAAGTAAAACTTCAGGAGTGTTTTTTTTATTTTTTGTAATTTTGAAAGTTAGTTGGAGTTTTTTGTAATTAGGTTAAACATTAAGGGTGCTTTTTGTAATTAACCCTTTTTAATTCAATCACTATTTCATAGAAGAAAAAAAAAACATCCATTACATTTTGCATCTCATATTCAATCATATTCAATCATATAATATATAATACACTCAACCACATAAGTGTAAGTTTTAAGTTTTCGTGACGAAACATCAACCTACATGAATAAATTAGCGTCATTTAAATGTCATGTTCTAAAAAAAGGAAAAAAGGTGCAGTTACACTAATACCACATGGATTAACAAGCAGTCTTATTATAAACCCCTCTTTTTATAAATTCCATCCTGTAAAAAAAAAAATAGAATTTATCTTAAATTTATGTGGTACTGAATCGTGTCCAATCACATAACAGACTATTCATTTTGGAAAAGATACTACCTCAAAAAAAAAATTATTTAAGTTTAGTTTGTGGTTTTCTGAACAAATTTTAATTTGGTGGAATAAGTGAGGTCCAACTACTAGGTATTGCTATACATTTTCATCATTTTTATAAATTGACATTGTATATATTTTTATGGCTGAAGTAATTAATATATATATATATATATAAGATTTGGTTCAAATGTGACAGTCATCCCTAGGTGAGATAATGTTGACTCATCATATCCATTAATTATTAAAAATGAATGGCTGAGATTATGTTTTCCATTATTTTGTTATTTTAAGGGTAAGATTGTTGTCTCGCCCCAAAACGGAGCTGTAACACAGACCATCAATCTTATGCCGGTTTACTAAATCGGTCCATTTATTACGTATAAAATTATCCAACCATAAATAACAATTTCCCAAATATGCATAAATGTTAAAACATGCTAAGTCCGAATGCACCACATAGAGTGGAAATAAAATACATCCACCTTTATCGATAATGTTCCCACGGGTCCTACGCCCGTCTATTACAAGGAATTACAAAATTTTGTCCATACATAATGAAATCATACAAATTCAAATTGTCTTAACAAATTCCAAATACAACATGAAACTCGTCCGAAGCTCCATATCCTTCACTGCCGCCCTTTGCAAGGACCTCATCCACCGTTAAGAAAACGGTGGGGGAGTGAGACAAAAATTTCGGTGAGTGTGGTGAGTGTGTGCGAGTGGGGCTTACGCTTTATGCATGAAAATTATTTCATGGGTTTTATGCAAGAAACGTGCATAAATCATTATTATATACTTAGTAGTTTAATAGTATCAATTAACAAAGTGAGTCCATCAATTCGTAATAGCTTGGTTGCGCATTTAACGTGTGACGCCAACTTAGTATTCAATCGCTTGTGGTTGTGCACGGGCGTGACGCCAACCTGAGTACTGTCCTTCGGCGGAGAAGTGTTGATCAAACATCGACTCCCCAACAGCTTCACATTATCCCTCCAATGGATAAGGCTCTAACCGCTATCCCAATTGACACGACTTCTCCACAAAATGGGGCCAACTAAGCCCAAGATCATCATAATCATGATTATACCCAATACTACGACCCAATCACCCGCCGGACTCTCATATCCGACTCGAGGTTAGGATTTGGACGATGGATGCCGATACGGGATTGCAAAATTGCGGCCAGCTACCCACCCCATACGCGACTTATCCATTCCACGGTTGATCGAGTTAGCTCATTCAAGCAATTAATTAGTCGATCCAGGCAGTGGGACTAGAGTGTTAATAGACACATCGCATCCGATATTCATCATATGAGTTCAATTTTGCGGCATAGTTACTGGGTGGATAATCTAGCCGGATATGTTATTTGGTTCAATATATTATGCGAAGTCCTTAATGAAATTTCAGACTATTCGGGCGAGGAAGCCGCCTTATTACTTGTATAATTATTCGGTAAGAAAGTCCCGAATAAAATTCGGATAATAATTAAAAAAAAAATATAATTTTAATTAAATAATAGTAAAATATTATAAATTTAAATAAAATAAACTGAATTTAAAAATATAAATTCTAGGACCTTAGTAATTTTTATTTAATATAAAACATTTTACTAAGAGAGGTAATTTTATCGGGTTTTAAAATTCAACAAGTTTTTAGTCCGTACTCGAAAAAAGGCAAGGTCAGTTCCTAATTTTTCTAAAAATCCTAAAGAATCATAATTTCAAGGTCTCGAGTCATATTTTTTAAAATTGTAGGCTAGTCCTGAATTTTTTCCAAACTATATTTTTAACCCGATATTTTGAAAATAGATATCACTTAAATCGGGAAGGATATTAAGGATATTCCAAGTCTAAAATTTTCTCTAGGACAGTTTTTATTTGGGTTAAAAGCAAGTTTGAAAATTTCCCAATTTAAGTACTGATTTTCTGAAAAATTCCATTTTTGGCCCAAAGATGATTTTATCGTTAAGGGCTTATTTCAAGCCTCATTTTTGTGAAATTTGGACTAAAAGTCCAGAATAGTATTTAGAATAAGTACATAATATTTTCGGGGCAATGACTGCCCAAACTTTCAAAAATTACAGTTTGGTCCCTTAAAAGTTTTTAAAATTATCATGTTGGTGTCCAATTAGTCTTTTAATTGCATTTGCTTGACCCGAAGGGTCCCATTTATTATTTATTATCCATTCATAGTATTTACAATAAATAAAATCCAAAAATTCGAAATTTCCATACACATTCACTATCTATCATCATTCACATGCCCACTACATGTTCGATGAAAGTTCTGTATGATCTTCGTCACTTTTGGGTGGCTTGATGGGTTGCATGTAATGGTGTAAAGATGAGTTGAACTAGCATTTTTCTTGTATTGTTTCGTTGGTGTTGTTTTTTGCTCCTCATTTATAATTTTGTTTAGATAATTAGCTTTAGTTTAGTTGTGTGATTAACTATTATAGGATACCATATTTAGCTTCTTTCCTATCATTTCTTTAATATCTATATTTTCTATTTTATATGTTTAAGTTTAACAGGAAGATGGAAGATACAAAACCCACATATCATCCTGAATATGGTGTCGGGACAATATCCGAGATTTCTTGTAGAATTTTGTACACTTTATTCCTGCATCTACAAATCCTAACTTATCTCATTGAACAGTACAAGGTGTGATACGAAGCCATGATTGAGTTCATGGCTCACATACACTCTATAGGAAAATCGGTGGAAGGATTGTCTATGGAAAATTTAGATGTGGCGGATGAAACTTTAAAGGATTGAGGCGTTGCGTTTTGTGGCGCCCCTTGTAGTAGCGTGACACGATGAATTTTTTAACGTACTGCTAGTTTTTCTTGGTAGGAAAGAGGACGCTATTTAGACTAAGAAATAAAAGAGAGCTTTGGTGGAAGAATATTTGCTTTATTGATTATTCTTCTCAAATTGTTTTGGCTTGTTACAAAATGAGCAAGACACCCCTATTTATACTAAGACAACTTCATAACCAATGACTATGATTTATTTGATCTAAATGCTATAATTCATCCACTAGAATTATTTTATAAAATATCTAGCAACCTAGAAGTTTCTACAAGCATTCTTCAACTAATATCTAAGATATTTTAATAAGATATTTACGGAGATTTCTGGAGAAATTCTTGAACTTTGAGGCATTTGATTTGGACTCTTCTTTTATCTTTAACTAAAAAGTATATTTTCAAGCCCAATAATATTCAGACTCAAATCAAGTTTATATTCCAACAAAAAGATCACAAATATAAGTCAATATGGTCACAATCATAAAAAACCAACAAGGCCAACAACGAAATTCATATATGTTGACATGATTATGCTAATAAAGAAAATCTCATATAAGGTGACAAAAAAGGCAATGAAATATCAATATATTTGTCTTTTAATTGTGTATTATTCTTTATTGTGATTGCAAAGTACAAATTTATAAATATATTATCATTTATACATTTGTATTATTAAACACAAAATTTTATTTAGGTAATAATTTTGTATAAATACAAAATATAAATTTATACAATTATAACAATTATGACGATCCCGAAAATTTTACACAACTTATGAAATGATGCAAAATAATACTAGTAAGAAGAATATATAAACAAATAGCATTTCTTTTCAACAAAATACGAATAAATTGTGATTAATAGATGTCAATATCGACTTTGAAAATTAAGTAATAAATTATACAAAAATCGTAATACCTTGATTCAAAGTTACAATAAAAACCTTAAGATGTTAGCTTCCAAAGTAAAATATAGTAATGATGATTTGATCACTAAAAATTGTTGAAGTTGCCCACAACAGTAACCATGACCAGTGAATATATTTTGGAGAAGAAAAAAAAGATTTGCTAAACCAATTGTGGAGATAACTCTAATGGATATAATTTATAATTTGAATGTAATTTTTGGTTTCATAAATATTTATTTAATTTTGATTTTGATTTGATATATATTTGTAGAGAAAATGTAGGAGATAAATTAATACAAAATTGTAATTTTTTTAATACTCATGAAATGGGCTTATCGAATTTTGCCCGGGCGCCTGAGGCGGTAGCCTCATTGGCCTCACCAAAGGACCAGACAGTTTAAAATTATCAAATTTTTGTTCACTCGATTCTTGCATCTATAAATTCTAATGCACATAATTTTGCTATGTCCTTTTCCCACAAAAACTTCTTGAAGTGTTTATTTGTTGATGGGACAACAGAAAAAGTCATATATATATATATATATATATATATATATATATAGGAATATGATCAAATGAGACCACATAATTAAAATGAGACAAAGTGTGAATTAATCCCCGCCACGCATCTCAAATTTTAGATGGTTGGGATTTTTGCAATTTAATAATTATTTTTTATTTATTTTAAATCAAAATGGCAGATTAGTCATTTTCTTATTAGTGTTTCACCCCCAATTATGTGGTCCCCAAATCTCGTTCATCCCATTCATCCATCCCAAAGAGGTTTTGACATTCTAATTTTCAAACTGTTTTTTCGGGCCAACATCGCCCCCATTTCAATTGGTTTCATCGTCGAGCTAACATTCTCGCCGGCGGCGCATACACCGTGAACTCCTGCGGTGTCATTTGGGCCTGCTTTGGTCAGCTTCACATGGACCCACCATTGGATATACTGGGTCGGGCTTCTTGTTGGTGGTGGGCTCGCTGGAATTATGTATGAGGTGTTCTTCATCTGCCACTCCCATGAGGCATTGCCCGCGACGACATCGAGAGGACCACTACTGCTTTTGTAATGTAATAATTTGGTTGAAGTGGTTTTTTTTTTATCTAGTTTTGTATTAATTATCCCTCACAAAACGGCGACCAAGGAGGGGGAAAGATTGTGGAATGGTGTAGTTGGTGTAGTTGTTGTTGTAGATGGAGGATTGGTGAAGAAGACGATGCTGACATGGATCGATTACTGTACACTTAGATGTTTTTCGATGTATATTTAGATGTGTTTTGTTGTATAAATAGTTAATTTTTATGTATATATTTATGTTGTTGTATACTTATGTTTTTTTGTTGTATATTTATATGTGGTTTGTTGTATACTTATATGTGTTTTTTGTATACTTATATTTTTTTTGTTTGACAATTGTAATATGCAAAGTGAAATTATGTTAAACATACAACAAAATAGTGTTAAGTATACATCAAATATATGCTAAATATACATCACTAATGAGCGTGATTTTCTCTCTCTCTATAATTGATTTACTTAATCCACGGTCCCCACATATTTTTGTTTGACCATTTTAATATGTAGTAAAATTATGTTAAACATACAAAGAAAATAGTTTTAAGTGTACATCAAATATATGCTTAATATACAACACAATAATGAGCGTGATTTTCCTCTCTCTCTCTCTATAATTGATTCACTTAATTCACGGTCCACACATGTTAATGAGCGTGATTCTCTCTCTCTCTCTCTCTCTCTTTATAATCGATTCTCGATTCACGGTCCCCACATATTTTTGATGTATATTTAACACTATAATGTTTGTATATTTAACATATTTGTCTTTGCATATTACAATTGTCAAACAAAAAAATAAGTATACAACAAAACACATATTAAGTGGGGACCATTAATTAAGGAATCAATTATATAGAGAGAGAGAAATCACGCCATTAACATGTAGGGACCGTGTGTATTAATAAATCAATTATAGAGAGAGAAAATCATGTTCATTATTGTGTTGTATATTTAGCATATATTTGATGTATATTTAACACTATTATGTCAGATATTTAACATATTTGTCTTTGCGTATTACAATTGTCAAACAAAAAATAAGTATACAATAAAACACATATAAGTGTACAACAAAACATATATAAGTATACAACAAAAAATAAGTATACAAACAACATAAATACGTACATAAAAAATTAACTACATATACATCAAAATACATCTAAGTATACATCGAAAAACATATAAGTGTACAAAGACTCCATCCACGTCGATCATCTTCTTCACCAATCCTCCATCTACAACAACATCTACACCACTCCATCAACCAAAAGCAAGTCAACCCATTCTCCACCAATTGCTCAACAAAAAGCCCTACGTAACCCGGAAAAATCCATAATAACAAGAGATGGCGAAAAACATGGAAATCGAATCGAAACTCTTCCGAAAAATCTCCAACGGAAACTTAGATTGGAGAATCGCCTTCGATCTCGTCGACCACCCCTACCGTGCGAGTCTCGGAAGCCTTAGATTGGAGATGGTTTGGAGATTAAACAAAAGTTGTTTGATTTCTATCTTCTCTCATCTTCCGCCAACAAACCCGCATAATTCCGCCAACAAACCCGCATAATTCACATTATTAAATCGCATTCTCTTCACACCAATCGGACCATTATTGTCGTAATCCAATCCAGGATTTGAATTCCCATAGTAATCTTTATCAAATTATGGTTACCATTCCACTACGAGCGCGTAATCGGGATTAATGGTGGGTCCCCTTAGTGGTCGACGCGGATCATATGATGGTTGCGGCGGAGGAGGTGGTAGGGACTCGTGGAAGAATTGATCCGGAGGTGGCGGTGGAGGTCTAAAGTATTAATTGAGTAATGACCTTTATGCCCTTTTCACCTTAAAAATAAAATAAAAACAAATATTAAATTGGAAAGATCCCAACCATCTAAAATTTGAGATGTGTGGCCAAAATTAGTCCACACTGTCTCACTCTAATTATGTGGTCTCATTTGATCCTATTCCTAGGGATTGGTTCAAATGAGATCAATCCATTTAGGTTAGTCCATGAACACTTATGGACTCTTGATTCAAAATTTTGGATGGTGTATATCATTTTAGTTAATTTAGGCATATAAGGGTATAATTGTACTTTTGTATTTAATTAGTTATGTTAATTGGAAAGTTATTAGCTATTTTTAGGAAAACATAATCCTACCTTTTCATTACCCGATTTTTAGGGAGGAAAAATCATCAACTTCAAGTATTTTTTTCAAAATTGGTACTTATTTCCGCCATATTTGTGAACAATTGTTTTATTGTATACTTAGTTCAAATGGACTTGTATACTTAGTCATGTTTTATTATATATTTAGTTTAATGGATTTGTATACTTGGTTCAAATGGAATCGTATTCTTAGTTATATAAGTAGTTTATTAAATAATTTAGTAAATTTGTATACCTAGTTCAAAGGACTTGTATACTTAGTCATGTTTTATTGTATATTTAGTTCAAATGGATTTGTATACTTGGTTCAAATGGAATCATATTCTTAGTTATATAAGTAGTTTAGTAAGTAATTTAGTAAATTCGTATACCTATACTAGTTATGTGGATTTGTATACTTAGTTCAATGGAATTGTATACTTAGTTATATAAGTAATTCAAAGTGTAATTGTATACTTAGTTAAATATTTATGTATACTTAGTATTATTTTAATGTATAGTTAGTTCAATGTAATTGTATACATAGTTAAATGTTTCGTATACTTAGTAAGTTTTAATGTACATGTAGTTTAGTGTAATTGTATACTTAGTTAATTGTTTATGTATACTTAGTAATGTTTTAATGTATAGTTAGTTTAGTATAATTGTATACTTTTCATTAATTGTTGCACGATTTTGTTGCCATATTTGAATAAATTGCAGTTCGAATGGGAAGAGAGACAAAGGAAAGGTGAATCGCTTGATTATAGGGGCGTGATCAATACAAAATCACGTCCCCTAATTTTTAGGAAACGATTACTATATTTAATTTCCCGTATTCCTATTTTATCCCTTCTCATTGTATACTTACTTATGAAATATTGTATATATTGTAATATATCTTGGCAATTGATTTACTATTTGGATGGTGTAGATTTTGTCTTATGGACTAACCTAGGAGGGTGATCTCACAGATCCCCTCCCTATATAGATTTGGATCGTGTGAGTCCACATATCCTATGTGCATTGATTTAATTTTTAAACGGTTGAGATTAACTGATTTTACCATTTTTTAGTATATAATTTAATATAAAAATGATTGTTTGGTAATTTTAATTAAAATCAGTTTTGGGAGGAAGTTATGTTTGGGGTGGGCTATAATTTAGGAGCCGTTTTGGAGATGTTTTTTATCAAAAATCTTTGCATATCTCTCCAACTTGGTAAACGAACTCTCGAAAAATAGCTATTCTCCTTTGCTAACACAAGATTCTCTCTACAAAAATAAAACCTACCGTGAGAAAACATTACTCCATTGTTAATTATTCAAGGGTTATACTTCCCGCAGTTGTCTCCCAACTCGAGTTATCAATATAAGCGAGGATATTTTTGTTGGGTTCAATTGCACATTGAGAGGTGGGAATATTACCCACCATGAATACATCCAAGTTGGAAAAGGAAGGGATGTTGGGCTGAATCAAATCTCTATGTTTGAAGCCAAGGTTGCCGATGGGAATGGTGAGCAAATCGAGCCGAGATGTTTACAAAGTTGGGTCATAGGTTGGGCCTTTTTTTTTTTTTGAAAATTATTTTGCGAATTGGTTTGAATTTTTGCTTCATCCGCATTCTCGTAGTTTTAATGATGGTTTGTAGTTGCGATATGCGTTAGGCGTATGATAGCATGGGATTTGTTTTAATGGCTTCTTGCGTTGATGTGGGACTTGATTAAATATATCATGTTTTTTTCAACTATGTGCAAATGCTTATTGATTTTCGTAATAATGCTTATCTATGTTCTTCTAAATGCATAATTAGGATCTCATGTGTGTGGTTTTTTGTTATTTTTTATCGATCGATTTTACTAGTTGAAAAAACAAAGTTAGCGACATGGAGATTAACGAGGCTTTCAACCGCTTATTGTTGTTGATAATTATGCTTATGTATGTTATATATTATGCTCTCAAATTAGGGGTAATTAGTATTGCCATATTTTTTTCTAAGGCCGAGGGGATTGCTTATTGATGTTTTCAACTCGCTTATTGTTGTTGATAATTATGCTTACCTATAGTTTGTTTTCTCGCTTATACATATATATTATACTTATGCTTGGTTGTTTTTATGCTTATAAATATTTTGTTTGTTAATAAGTATTTTATATAAATAACTAGTATCTTTTTTTTTCGATAGATTTTCAATTGAAAATGACAAAAGATGTAATGAACGAAAGCAGAGGAAGTCGGTTTTGGGACGGGCAAAGGAGTTTTCCAAATCAAGTTAGGATCACAACGAAACGTTGTTGTTTCATACTTTTGATCAAAATGTTGAATATTACAAAGATTTTTTATTGCCATTTTAAATATGACTCGGTTTGGGTGTACATGCGTAGTTGATATAGGATTATTTTCTAGTTAGTGTCGTATTTATTTTCATGGTTTTTAGATCTGCAAGCATAATTCAATTGCTTTGTAAGCAGAATTCAGTTGCCTTGTAAGCAATTATTTCATGGTTTGATGGTATTGTAAGCATAATTCAATTTCTTTCTAAGCACAATAACATCATTTCACAAGCAATACTTTACGCACAAATAAGCAATTGAACATATGGGACTCGTAGTAACCAAATTTTGCAAGAATGTTGAATTATTTGCTTGAAAAGCACTACAACAACCATAAATAAGTTGAGTACATAGTAGTAATAAGCATTACAATAACCACACATAGGCAATTTGTAATATATGAATAAGCGAGATTAAATAAATAAATAAGCAAATCACAACATATTCTCGAACACATACTTTTTTTTTCTATTTATTAAGAATCATTTTTAAAACGGTATTCCGTTGTCGATATTATCAAAATTTATTCCTTCTTATGGAGTCATATTTTCGTCACATTCTCGTATCCAAATTCGAGATGAATTCGATGCTATTTCAATTCGCTTTTGTGGCACATGTGCAATCCCAACCGATTCAAACAAAATAAATAATTAAGCAACATTTAGAATATACATAAGCGTATAGTTATGCACATGTAAGCAAATGTCTAGCCATAGCTAAGCAAAGTACTGAGGTAGAACAAATGGGGACGTGATCAAAAATTTGAATACATACAATCAAGTATTCGTGCATACATAAGCAACATTTTAGTATCACCCAAACAAATTTATGGGTTAAAAAATCACAACGATTGAATGAATAAGAGTCCATATAAGTATAAGTTTTTAATTTTTGCATAACATGATAGTTCTTCCCAAACAAACTATTATTAATGTGAGAGTTTAAGACACAAGAAAAACTCAAAGAACATTTTGCATACGTGTGAACAAGTTAAGCACATACAAGCAATATTCTAAGCACATATAAGCAACATTCTGCCATATCAAGCAATTTTTCTTAAAAAAAATGGTAATGACGAAATTTCATGGGATTTTCTAGATTTAGCACATGGAGTTAAGAAAACATATCATCAAATTTATTTGAAAATCAATTACACGGCGTGGGTTAAATGAAGGATGTCACCAATTGTGGGTAACTCCCCTATTTTCATGGGATTTACTAGATTTAGCCAACCTCCCTATTTTTTATGTGGACTAATTTGCCCCATTTTGACTTTACCATTTATTTTATTAACATTAATCGAATTAATAATAGCCATTGAAATAGATATATATGTGGTCCGGATTTGGTCCTATGTACTCATATAATTTGCCCCTATATATATCATGCGTCACGACTCCACCCTTAAATCATATCTCCAAAGCCCACGCTTGCCACTACCATTAGAGAAATTTCGAGTCCCCTCATCAACCATACAAGGTGTCATACGAGCCATGATTGAATTTATGGCTCATATACACTCTAAAGAAAAATCAAGTGGAAGGATTGTCTAGGGAAAATT
This sequence comes from Rehmannia glutinosa, assembly GCA_016081115.2. Lineage (NCBI taxonomy): Eukaryota > Viridiplantae > Streptophyta > Magnoliopsida > Lamiales > Orobanchaceae > Rehmannia > Rehmannia glutinosa. The sequence continues at coordinate 259,851 of JABTTQ020001694.1, read as the reverse complement.
TAGTTGTGGTGGATGAAACCTTAAAGGTCACCGATAACTACCTTACCATCTTGTGAATCTTCTTGAGAAATTGTTTGAGGACAAAAAGTAGGATTCTTTGCTTGCTAATTCCCTCTTTCCATTTGATTTTATTATTTTGTTAATATAGATTTTGAATGTCCTTTTGCAACATTATTATGGAACACTTTCTAATTAATCATTTGGCTATTCTTTCACCTTCCGAGAGAATCTCCTTCATAAAAAGTATAGGCAAGCTATAGTGGAACAGATATCGTACACTAAATATACAATGGTGTTGCTGAAGATGAATACAAAAGCACGAAACCAGAATAAAAACTGGAGCACACGAATTAACCCTCATACGCATGTCCATGACTGCTATGTATTTGGCCCATACAATGATGATGATGAAAATGAGTTAGTTGTGAATACTCAGCTGATAATTATGTAGAAACTTAGGGACACATGTCAGTCGATTCTTAGGAGCAATATGTAATACTTCAAACTATACCTATATCTATTGTTGGATAATATTATTTAATGATATAAAATTAAGTATCCTATTCTTTAGTCACTAACGGCTAAGTGATCACACCCACTTTCCAAATTTTTTGCAAGTTGTTGTAATGGGTTACCTGACTTTAGATTTTGGCTTTCATTATAAATATGAGAAGTTGGTTTTAATCCACACAACAGAAAGATACACACAAATGTAAAGCATACATATATTGCTATTTGCTATACTTCAATCTTCAGTGCTTTTCAATTTTCACACTCACTGTTTCTTGGCTATTATACAAAAATTGGTCATTTTACAAATTGGTCCATTCGGTCAAAAAGAAACAAAATCATCAACTGCCAGAATTTTATTCATCCTATATTAATTTGAGCATTGAGTTCACAAGTAGTTCGGGGTTCTCTTCCGTTGCACACGAGAGTTGCCAAATCTTGGGAGAGGACGCGTCTTATCAACAAATTTGTCGTCTTTGTGCGATGGGGGCGTTTCCTCTCTCTAAAGAGAGCGCTGCGGGTGCTTACACCTGCGCTATCCTAAACTTTAACCCTATTTAATTATTGGCTTGTTGATAAGTCTTGAGAGAGTTTAGAGTCATTTTAGCACAAGGAACCTCACTATACTTGAATGCAATCTCGAATGTGACTACATCACCGATATTATTCAAATCTCAGTAGTTGTGTTTGTTAGCTTTTTCATCCATAGCTTTTTGTATTGTGATAAACGAAGTCCACACATATCTATTGTTGGATGAGTTGCCGATCTACCCTAGATAGAGTTTTCATTGATTTTTTACTTGATTTTAGTATTCTTTGTACTCAAAATCAAACTGATTTTACTAGTGAAAAGTTTCGTCATATTGGCACATCAATAAGCTAGTTTGCTTGTAGATACATTTTTACAAGTTGTGTCTTGTTTCAGTTTATTTAATTCCGCTACATGTGATTGTGAATGTGACCACATCTGCAATCACATCTATACTCTGCGTAATTTTTGGAATATTCCCGTCCTATAATTCTTTCAGGTACCCATTTGATTTTTGTGGATTTCTATTGTGATGATGATCGAAAGGGTCCTTGTAATAGACAAACCATTTTTGCTTATTTTTGTGAGGAGGATTTGAATTGGTTTAACCAATTCCCCAATTGGCTCTTGATGTAGCCTTTTGGATCTAAGCCAGTGTTAACTTAGATTGTAGTTTCATGTTTGAGTTATATATAGAAAATCTATCGTTTTGGAAAAAAAAAAAGGTGTATAAGCTTGCTCCAAATATATACCCAATTTGTTTTCTTTATTCTTTTTATTTTTCTAAAGTTTTAATTTATTATTGGATATTTAACATAATATTTTGTGAATATATACATATATAAATTAGTAAAATAATAATAATTTAATAAATTCTAAATTATTTTGTTCGGGTTAAGACGATCATCCTGCAATCCTTCCTCACTTCGATGGACATGACCAAATGAGCCTTGAGATACCTGTCCCGCCTCCATCCATTACCATTCATATAATATATCAATTTTTTAATATCAGAATTATATAGTCATTTTTATTCTCACAAAATCTATTTTTATATCGAAATCATCTTACGAGCAATTAGTTTTCAAACTCATAAAAGAAAAATAACTCTCAAGTTGGACCCTAATAAAAAATTTGAACATAACATAAACACAATAGACTACATGAGAAACCACCGTGCAATAACAAATACACAAATTTTTAAACTCATATCCATGCACGGGTCAAAAACTAGTTACATTAATTAAATTAATAACAAAGTAATTATTTAAATGTTGAATATATATATATACCAAATATAGTATTTCAAAACATTTTTCAAAATATAGTTTTAGATCAAACTCAAAACGTTTTATTTACTGCATATTATCCATCTCAATCTGCTTTTTCTGAAAGATAAGACGAACAGTCAGCGATCAACTCCATTGACGACCGACGAAGAGACAGAAGAGACAAGCCGATGGCTCATAATCTTGTAGAGTTTAGATTAATGTAAAAAAATTAGAGTGGGTCCCACCCACCTCTATAGTTGCCTCTTTCTTTTACTTTCTTTCCTTTTCTTCGCTTTGCTTTCCCAAGTGGAGCTAGTGAGAAGAAGAAGAAGAATTAAGCAGCGAAAAACCCACTTTCTGGTAAGACCAAATATCACTTACAAAATCAGATTTCCTTCTTTTTTTTGCCTTTACCTTTATCGAGTGAAAAGAATCGAGAAAAATGGGCGAAACTATTGGAGATGCGCCGACGGCTTCGAAAGCCAAGCCGACAATCCTGGTACCGCCACGCGGGTTGCTTTTCGCGAACGGGTCGGGTCCCGGGTTCAGCCCGGGTCCGCTGACGCTGGTCTCGAGCTTATTCCCGGAGCAGGGTTCGTTTTCTTTCTCCCAGCTTTTAGCAGGAGCCATGGCTTCCCCGCTCGCGGCTAAGCCGGGTTTTACACCGGCTAATAGTTCTGTGAAGGAAGAGAATAGGGCAATGAATTTGATGGCGGGTCAGCCGCAGCTGGAGAGTCTGAGCCGTCTGTTCATGGTTCCGCCGGGACTGAGTCCCTCTGGGTTGCTTAATTCACCTTCGCCTGGGTATTTATCCCCACTTCAGGTAGCTAACAAATTATATTAACTGCTGGATTTTTTTTGTCTAGACTGTGTTTAAATTCATGGTGTTTTAGCTCGTGGAATTCGAATTGATGAATTTTTTTTCTCGAATTTTGAATTTCTAATTCTAATTTTTAGGCTTCATAAATTTAGGTCCCCAATTTTGGCGGAGCATATGCTGTTGCAAATATGTTTTGACATGGAATTCACACATTTAGGGTTATTGGCAAAATAATTCGTCGGTTTCTTGTTTTTGTCATTAGGGGTTGAATTTAGGGGATGGAAAAGATTGAATTACTGGATGAATTTAGCATCTTGCTCCAATTTCAATAACACTGGCAATCTGAGAAAACTGACAGTTTCCTTATTTTGTTTTGCCTTAATATATGTTTGTAGTCTGGACAAGAATGTTAGATGTTTTTCAGGTTATGTTCTTATACAGATAAGCTTGAGAATTAAAGTTCAATCTATTCCAATTATCTTAAGATTCATGGAAAAGTATTTCAATCTGAATACGTTTGGAGATGGTACAAGTCACATATGGTGCTTAATGTTTTTAAACCCTGACCGGACCTTGTGGTGCACTGGTGCTCGGAGTGATTTCTGTTTTTGATGCCTTAGGTGGTGTTTGCAAACACTTATGGCTTTAAAAAAGTAGTTTTTAGTGTTTTCAAATGCCAACTCCTACTTCTGAGTCTACAATAGGCAGTGTTTGCAAAAATTCCACTTTTAGAGGAAGTGAAGCGTAATTGATTCTCAACTACTTTTCGCTTATGCTACAATAAATCACTTCCTCTAAAAGCAAAAGTTTTTGCAAATACTCCCTTAATGTCTCTAGAATTCCAATTTGGTATGCAACAAGTAATTCCTTTCACATTTCTTGCAGAGCCCTTTCGGAATGTCCCACCAGCAGGCCCTAGCGCACGTTACTGCTCAGGCGGCATTATCTCAATCTTTCAAGCAAATGCAAGCAGAATTTCAGCATTCCTCGTCCACTGATGCCACAGAATCATTGGCAAACCATTCGTCTGATACTTTGAAACAGCAAACAAATCCTTTGCCATCAGAACCTGAGATTTCAAAGCTGGAGTCGTCCGAAATTTCTCAATCTGATAAAAAACCGCTTATGTTGCTGGAGATAAACCGGTTAGTGACGGCTATAACTGGAGAAAATATGGGCAGAAGCATGTCAAGGCGAGTGAATATCCTCGGAGCTACTATAAATGCACGCATGTCAATTGTCCTGTCAAGAAGAAGGTGGAACGGACTTCGGATGGTCGTATTTCTGAGATTTCGTATAAAGGAGAGCATAATCATGATCCGCCTCAATCGAATAAACGGGGGAAAGATAGTTGTACTTTGGATAAAACAATAAACTCCCAAGTGAGGTCTGTTGTTGCTTCACAAGGTCAGATAGAAGCCGATAGGTTAAAAGAGGCTTTACCTGTCGATAGTCAAAATAAGGACATGGAAGGTACTGTAGTAGTCGTGGACGATGGGGATGATGATGAACCAATTGCGAAAAGAAGGTAAGTTAATATCATCTTCATGCCTTGTTTTCTCCTTTCCTTTAAGGGAAGATTGCAAAAACTACCCCTTAGGTTTGGGTTAATAAAAAAACCAGATATGTTTGAAAATTACAAAAAATAACCTTGAAGTTTGATTCATTTAAGGGGTAATTGCTATATTTTTACAAATGTAAAGGGGTGTTTGAATTGTTTTTGCTTATGAAGGGGGTAAAGTATAATACAAAATCAAACCTCACAGGGTTTTTGTAATTTTCAAAAAACATGCGAGTCGTTTTGCCCAAACCTTAGGGTAGTTTTTGGAAATTATCCCTTCCTTTAGTCATTTCATTAAAAAGAAAATACACTTCCTTGGAGATGCAGGAGCTTGGATATTGGGCCGTCCATGCCAGCTTCATCACATCAAACTGGTACAGAATCAAAGATTGTGTTGCAGACAAGAAGCGAAGTTGATCTTTTGGATGATGGATACAAATGGAGAAAATATGGGCAGAAAGTGGTTAAGGGAATCCTTATCCAAGGTACGACTGTGGATTGATTTGGAAATGAATTATGCTGTTTTCATTTTTTATCTTTCAAAATGAGTTTTATTGAGTTGAATAAATGGAAAGACAAATATGTCCTTCTCGGGCACTGATAATCAATGAAGGTGTCACCAAATTTGGTCTTGATACATTGAAGCTCAATTAAACTCGAGTGGATGTTTTAAGTTTCACCATTTGATAAAAATAGATAATTTCATAAACTACCCCCAAGGTTTAGCATAATTTCAAAAAAATCCAGTTATCTTATAAATTCATTAAAAAACAATTGGTGCATTACAAAGTACAAACACCCTTTGTGGTTTGTATTTGTTATACAAATTACCTCCTCAATAGGGTGCAATCATAAAATAGAAACAAATGTAAAAGGGTATATGTAATTTTGAAAGATATAGACATATAGTTGGGTTTTTCTGTAGTTAGAGGGCATTCTTGTAAATATGCCTATAATAAAATATAAATTAGGGATAATTACAAAAAAACTCAGAGAAGTTTCAAAATTACAAAAATTACCCCTGAGGCTTGATTTTGCCTTAATTGTAATATTCTAAAATTGTAAGGAGAGCTTCTGAAATTTTTGTCTTTTGAAAGGGGAATATGTAACACGGAATCAAACCTTAAGGTCCTTTTTTTTGTTTTTAAAAAATATTGAAACTTCTCTAGGTTTCTGTAATTACTCCAAAGTCCAAACCTCGAGGGTAGCTTTCGTAATTATCCCTATAAATTATGTAATCAATTGTTATCTCAAAATACCGACTGTTCGGCTTAGAAAGCCCACTATTACTTAAGAGTAAGTGGGTATGGTTCACTGCAAATAAATGTCTAAATTATTCCTACTGCTGCAGCTATCGTTATTCGTGCAATCATATTTCCTTTAAGATAAACAATACTATTTCATTTTCCCTCTCATTTTCATGAATTATTACAAAATTAAGCACATGTAAATTCCTTCTGCAGGAGTTATTACAGATGTACATATGCCGGCTGTAATGTCCGAAAACATGTTGAGAGGGCTTCAGCAGATCCAAAAGCTGTCATTACTACATACGAGGGCAAGCATACTCATGAAATCCCGGCGGGGAGATCTAGCAGCCACGGTGCAGCAAATGCAAGCGCTCAACAGTCGAGAACACGAAAGATGGTATCTAAGAATCCTTCGTTAAATAAAGAAATCGATTATGGAAACAAAGACCATATACCAATATCTCTACAGCTCAAAGAAGAACAAATTGCAGCCGCATGATCTCTTAATCGCAAGTTACACGTGAAAAATATGTAGCTTATGCATCTGTGCCGCAATATAGAAGGTGGAGTATAGAAAGAGTGGTGATAAATCTTTTAGCATAGTGTAAGAATATATGTAAGAGCTATCAGACTTTCTCCTTTGTATGTACATTGTATTCCTGTCTAATATTAACAAGAATGTGTTGTAAAAATGTTGAATAAGTGTTCTACTCAGTTTTTGCTCGGCATTTTTTGGGATAATTACAAAAATTACCTTGATGTTTGGGGAAGTTGCAGAAAAATCCAGACAAGTTTCAAAATTACAGAAATCTCCTTGAGTTAGTTGATTTGATGGAGAATCAAATATTTTACAATTTTGGTATTGAAAGCCCACATTTTAGGAGATACAAGGTCAAAATGAAATCGTATTTGAGACTAAATTACCATCACCATCACCCTAGAGTAATGGGACCAAAATTGCAGTTTTCCCTAAATTTAAATTCTTTAGAATAATTTGACGCAGTAGTTCTTTAGAAACAAAAGTTTTGGATAAGCAACATCAATTTCTTTAGAATAGTTTATGAAGCCATACTGAAATAATGCCTACGGTGATATTTATTACATTTCGGTAGTTATCTACGTCCGAATACAATGATTTTGAGTGTGTGTGTTTTCTCCTTATTATTTCCCATTGTCATCCTATTACATGGTCTAACGGTTAGACGGATCTAGCTAATGGATTTATCCGACCCAACACCAAAATGACCAAAAACGTCTAATATTGTTTAATATTTTTTCAAGAAAACTACTAATATGTTTCCACGGCGTTTCACATAGACTACTAATACTTTTGACCGAGAAAAAAAAACTAATATTTTTTAGTAGGCTATTAAACATTGTTTTAGAATTTAGATGGATTTCTAATACTTTTAAAAGTGATCATTAATATCGGTCCCTCCCAAAAAAACAAAAGGGGAAATTACACAAAATACTCCTCTTTGGCACAAATCCCGATTTTACTAACATCTCATATTCCTACCTTTTTGTTTATTTTTGTACTCTTTTTTTTTTAATTTTTCCCCATTTACGCTGCAAAGCCTTTTCTTCTCGTAATCTATCACTTCCTTTCTCTCTCTCTCTCTCTCGGCGTTTGAACTTTTTCTTTGCATGTCCGCCATTGTTGGGTCATTTTCTTTTGATTCCTCGTAACTTCTTGTTCAAAATCAAGCCATAGTTTCTTCATCTTCTAAAAAAAAGATGAAACTTGTCGATGTTGATGAAAAACAAGTTGTTAAGGAAAATCATCCAAAAAGAAAGTTGTTGGATTTAGAGGTGTTGATGTTCTTTGAGATATGGTGTTCCTTTATATTCTTCAATTTATTTTGTTATTTATTGTTTCTATGGATTTTTGGTTTTTTTTTTTTTTTTCGTTTCTCATTGTATTTGATATTATTTCTATTGTGTTTTATCTTTGTTGATCCGTTGTTTTTATTATTTTTCAATTTTTTCGTATAAGATGTATATATTGTTTATTTTTTGTTTCTTTGTTGTTTCTTTATAGTTTTTTGTTGTTTATTTTGAAACATGAAAGAAACATAATTGAAACAAATATGAAACAATGTCCTTATTTCTTCCTCTATTTTGTTGTTTTATTGTTCTTGTATGTTTTTCTTCTTTTTTCCTGATCTGCAGTCCGATTTTTCTTCTTTTGTGCTCGAAAAGATGTCTTCTCCTTGTTCTTCTTCTTCGCACAGTGTTTGCGCACTTGTTCTCATTTGTTATGCGTTTGGATCTCTAATTGGTGCTCCTGTTTTTTGGTTTTTTGGTGGTTGTTTTATGTGCAGCGTATTGTGTGGGAAAGGATAGAGTTTGGAGCGTATTTGGTGGAATGTGATACCGGGCAACATATTGTTATGTAATATTTATTAAAAGTCAGTATTTTGCAAGGTTTTGTCTAAATAGGTGGGCATTTTTGTCATTTTCCCAAACAAAAACGCCATTGGGTCGATTATGGGATTTGTCTAATGAATTTTGGCTCGTTAGACCGTGAGGTTTTTGGCAAGAAAAAACAATAATAACATGTTTTTCAATAATAAAAATAAAAACTGATTTAAGTACGATGAATGAAACACGTGTTTGTGGAACCTGCACTAGCCCTACAATTTTTGATTAGTCAATAATTAATAATTTTTCACCAAATCTTGCATAATAATACTCCCTTTTTCCACTCGCTGACAGTTGGCCTATGATTCTTGAACTTCAACCGTGAGCCAACGAGATTTCGAACCCATAATCTCTTCAACGGTCGAATTTCGCCTTTATTTTTCCTAGAACAATAACATTATATGCATATCTCATTTTGCTTTTGCAAAATTTCACAAAATTAAGAAAGCAGCCCTAAAAAAGACCATCATCATTTAATTTTTTTATCTCACCCACGAAAAAAGCAAACAAATGTCTGCCCTGCCTCTGTGCTCCTGTCTCCGCATATCTCGCAGAAGGAAAAAAAAAAAAACCACAATCCAATGGAAGAAAGAAGAAATAGCAAGAAAACATTTGACTCTCCTTTTTTCCTCTTTCTCTCTCCTTCGCCACCTCTCAAGAAAAAAACAATCTCTGTTCTTGAGAACAAATCGCCTCTCTTTCTCTCTGTGTTTTCAGTTTCTGGGCAAATTTAATTGTTTTCAACCAAGCCCAAATGAAGCTGATGTAGGGTGTCGTTGTTTATTCAACCCACCCGTCCAAGAATTGACCCGTTTTCCCATCCGGGTCGATCCGGATACTCTGCTGAGGCCTCTTTTGATGGGGTTTTAGTGGGTCATGGGTTGCATTAGCTCCAAGAAGGCAAGGTCCGACGAATCACCTACAGCATATTCCGTCTCCTCGTCGTCTTCTTCGGCCAAAGCGACTCTGAGCAATGGGCCGGGCCGGTTGGATTCTTCGTCGCTGTTGCATGTCCGGGCGGCGTTTGGGCCGTTGGAGAAGATAAAGGAGGAGCCCGAGAAGGAGGAGGAAGTGGACGAGGAGGAGGAGGATGAGGAAGAGGAAGAAGAGGAATCCGTTAAGGAAAGGAATGGTTATTCGGGCCATTCTGGGAATTTACGGGCCTTAAAGAGAGGATCTTCTCATAAAAAGGCGGTTTTTAGCCTTAAATTTGGGAGGTTAACGGAGGGAGAGCACGTGGCGGCTGGCTGGCCGGCTTGGCTGTCGGCTGTGGCTGGGGAAGCCATTGATGGATGGTTGCCTATGAGATCAGACAAATTCAAAAGATTAGAAAAGGTAATTTTTTTTTTTTATTTTTACATTTATTTTGGTTTATTGCAGATCAATTTTATCCCCATTGGCAAAAAAATTAATGTTTGTATTTCCTCCCTATTCTTCATGATGTTAATATTTGTTTTCATCATTAGTTGGTCTATGTTGATGGCTTACACAGGCATAATTGCAAAATTGGTCCCGTAACTATATGGAGCTAGCAATTTTAGTCCTATAAATATTTTAGGTAGCGATTTTGATCTTGTAAGATTTTGATTGTGTGCAATTTTGATTCTACAAGTTCTGATTTTGTGCAATTTTTTTGTTCCTACAATATCCTGTCTTTTTAACCAAAATACCTAAAATATCTATGACCGTTGAAAGTTAAAGGATGGAAAGGGTAAAATCGTCAAGGACCAAAACCGACACCTCAACAAGCTAGAGGACTAAGGTTGCCAAACGCTAAGAGTTACAGGACCAAAATTGCAACTAAGCCACCTTGCACATGTTGGGAATGTGAAAACTTTTTGCTAGTATGATTGGCAAGATTATACTGTACTGTGGATACATAGTGAGTTTTGAGAACATAATCAGTTATTTAAATAAAAAGTAGGTTTGTAGTTACTGATACATTATGTGATTCCTTCAGAGAGCACATCTTATAATTTTTCTATTTCAAACAATTTATTGGTAATATATTTAAAATCTTGTGAGTTATAATGAAATTGTATGTACTTTGCGAGTGTTGATAGGATATTGCAATTTTATATTGCAGTATGTTCTTTGTTAGTTATAGAAAATTTCTAGTACGTACTTATGTTACGAAATAGTCTTCCGTAATATTTACCTTGTGGAAAATGTGCTTGATCATGATTGTGTTGCATACGTAGATTGGACAAGGTACGTACAGTGATGTTTACCGTGCACGTGATGTGGAAACTGGTAAAATTGTTGCTCTGAAAAAGGTACGATTCGACAATTTTCAACCAGAAAGTGTGAGATTTATGGCGCGTGAAATCTTGATCCTACGCAAGCTTGACCACCCAAATATCATGAAGCTGGAGGGTATAATTACTTCTCGAGTGTCGTGTTATATATACCTTGTTTTCGAATACATGGAACACGACCTTGCTGGGCTGTTATCATGTCCTGACATCAAATTCACCGAGTCACAGGTTTGTCCGATTTATTTAACCATAAAGCCATTTCTTCTGGAATTTAGAAAATCACAACGCTATTCCCTAATTTGAATTTATTAATTAATTTATTTTATTTCTTGGAAGCAGATAAAATGCTATATGCGACAGCTATTGAGTGGAATAGAACATTGCCACTCACGAGGTATATTGCATCGAGATATTAAAACGTCAAATATCCTAATAAATAATGAAGGGGTTCTTAAAATCGCGGATTTTGGTCTTGCGAATTTTGTGAGACCTAAGAACAAGCAGCCGTTGACAAGTCGCGTGGTGACTTTGTGGTACCGTCCTCCTGAGCTCCTTTTGGGGTCAACGGATTATGGGGAAGCAGTGGATCTATGGAGTGTAGGTTGTGTTTTTGCTGAGATTTTTATCGGAAAGCCTCTCTTTAAAGGCAGAACTGAGGTTAGAAACATTGTTTACAATCTGTCTTTGATAATTGATCTGTCATGTTTGTGATAGTGTATGAGTAAGGAATCAGATATAAATTTCAAATGTTTTTGCAATCACTAAAAAAAAGTGTTTCCCAAATTTTGGCTGAGAATAATCACTTTTTAGTGTTTGCAAATGCCAATTTATGATTCTGATTCTACTTCATTTAATCAGAATCTAAAAACAGGGAGATTGGTCTTTAGATTTCTGATTCTGATTTGGTTTGATTTTTATAAACAAAAAAGCACTTTTACAACTTTTTCATCAAACACTATCAACTTTTGATTCTCAATTTCTAATTTTATTTGCAAAATCACTACCAATTTCTAATTCTCGACTACTTTTACTCCTGCTACAATAAATTGCTTCTTCTAAAAGCAGAAGTTTTTGCAAACACTCCCATAGGCAATTTCAATTGGATTTTTATGCCATTAAACTTCAAGAATCTGCATGAATCTCTTATAATTGTGAAAAATACATTGGCTTGGTCATCAGCAGCATCCAAAAATTTCATCTTGCCTCCGCAGGTCGAACAGTTGCATAAAATCTTCAAACTTTGTGGTTCTCCACCAGACGACTATTGGAAAGTATCAAAACTTCCTCTAGCTAATATGTTCAAACCCCAGAATCCGTACGAGAGTACACTTAGGGAAAGATGTAAAGAATTTCCGAAAAGTGCAGTTGGCCTTATAGAAACCTTTCTTTCTATCGAACCTTATAAACGTGGAACTGCTTCTTCTGCTCTTGATTCTAAGGTAACTTTGGCAAGAATAATATCTAAATGTGTCTTGCTTGATTTCATTCATTCGATATGCTAGAAATTTTTCTTGGGTGCAATGAGCTCCTAAGCAATTCATAATTCTTGTTTATGACTGAAATTAAACTTTAGGAACCTGATATGCACATTTGTCTCTGAGTTTTTCTTTGTTCTTTTTTATTTTCAGTACTTCAATACGAAACCATATGCATGTGATCCAGCAAGCTTGCCGAAGTACCCACCGAACAAAGAGATTGATGCCAAATCCCGTGATGAAGCAAGAAGGTAAGATGCTTGTACTTTTTGTTTCATGTAAAACATCTTGATTTGTTCTCCAAAGCATATGGCACAACAAATGTGGCCTCTGCATATTATAGGATTTATCTGATTGCTTGGATTTAAAGTTAAGGGTTAATTTCACTTTGCCCTCCAAACCATAGTGTTTTTACACTTTGCTCACTGAACTTTGAATATGCATATTCTGCCCCCTGAATTATATGATCTCTCTCATTGTAAAAATCCCGCCTATCTCCAATTAATCCCCGCCTTTAGCGCTAGGCCTTTCTTGTCCGCCTCACGATTTTTTTTCCGATTAGGCCCGCCTAATCCCGCCTGTCCCCGTCTAACCCCACACTCCAGTTCCGCCAGCGCTAGGCCCCGCCTGCCGCCAGCTTTTTACAACATTGTATGCTCATTGCACTTTACCCTTGAACCCACAAAAATTGACCTTTAATTTCACTTTGTCCTCCAAACCATAGCGTTTTACACTTTGCTCACCGACTTTGAATATGCATATTCTCGCCCCCTGAATTATATGATTTGTTGCACTTTACCCCTTGAACCAACCAAAAATTGACATGTGTTAACTCATCATAGGTCCAAGTCGGCTCTCGGGGGTTAAGTACAAAATGTTCAAAGTTAGGCATGCAAAAGATAATTTCCATAGTTTAATGCGCAAAGTGAAAAAATTAAGATAGTTTGGCGGGCTAAATGCAATTATCCCTTTTCGTTAATACTCCCTCGAGTTTGGAGATTTATAACATGTGATTATGTTTGGACGGTACAGTTCAACAGATAAACTTGCTTCTATTGATTGGAGAGTATAATATGATTCCATGTAAATCACTTCAGTTTATTAATTTCAAAGCTTGAGCAAACAACTATCAAATTTTCAGGAAGAAGGCTGGTGCCACAGCACCTACACAAACAGGATCAAGAATTCCGAGGAGAGTCCGTAAAACTTTGCAAGAATCGAGCGACTTCTTTAAAGTGGTTCCAGCAGAGGTTCTCTCTTTCTCTGAGTGTGTGTGTGCGTGCGTTGGTGGCATGTGCTTGTATGTTTGAGGATGTTTTTGAGTGTGTGCTGAAAGTATGGGAAGTGCTAGGGAGTGTTTGCAAAAATTTATGCATTTTGAATAAATGATTTATTTTAGTAGAAGCGAAAATAGTTGAATAGTAAAAAAGAGAATGTTTGGCGAATAAGTTGTAGAAGTCTTTTGTTTGTGTGTAGAAGTCAACCAAGAAGTAGAATCAGAAATCTAAAACACCCATTCCCTTGCTTTTAGATTCTGATTAAACTACACAGTTGGCATTTGAATTTTTTTAATCAAAAGCTGACAACCACTTTTTGTAAGTATTTACAAGCATTCCCTTAAATCATGTTAACTTTTATGTTTGTTTCCTTTCAAAAAGCTCGAGGCCGATCAAGGAGCTCATAGGAGCCATGGTGGCAGTGCGAATGTATATAGGAGAAGAGGTGGTCTCGGTTCTCGGACAACATTGAAACAATCCTATGATACGGTGTCAGAGGCTTCTCAGATGACCGATGAATCTCAAGGATCTCACCTATCCAGCACTCACTCGGTCCCTGTACAAGTATCAGCATCAAGTGGTTTCACACGGTCCAAAAAGCATACGCAGCACGACGTGTTTGCAAGATTACATGGCCATCCTACGTCCAGAAGTAAAAAACACAGCGCATTAGATCAATCCAATATATTGCATTCGTATGATACGTTCGACTTAAATGGCCAAGAAAACGATGATCCCTACGGTAGGGTCCACAGAGACGAGCGTGCCATGCAATGGGAACAAGAGCAGTTGCATCATTCCGATTCTTTTGATTCGTATGATAGGCATGAGTCTCACGAAATATACATGGTAAGTCAATTGAATTATAAAAAAGACAAAGTTGTCTTTCAAAATTACAAAATTACAGAAAATTTCTCATTAATAGACTTTGGTTTTGTCTCTGGATTCTTATAGGACAATGGGAATAGGAAGAAGAAAGGCAGGGTTGTATTCTCAGGGCCAATGATATCTCAAGATACATCTTCAAGACAGCAAGACCAACATCGTCAAGTTCATCACAAATCCCGCTTCTACAAAGGTATACCATTGAGATTTTCATTATGAAAATAATCAAGATTAACAGAGAAGTAAGTCCCTTTCGTTCCCGGTGATAATGTATACCTATGCTACATTTCTGCAGATTTGTGATTCAAAGGCTCAATAAGCTCACAAGCTTTGTCGCGCGGTTTTTCGTCTGAACCCTCTTAGCCCTTTAAACTCTAAAGGGAGCTCTAACTATGGCACTAGCATCTCAAGGTATTTTTTGCTCTAGGATCAGCTTAGTAATATAGGAATCACTTTCCAAACATGTTTGATTTGAAGTCTTCCAATTTCCAACTTCTGTTAGTTGTTACAGAAGGATATCTGAGTCTCACAACCAACTTTTTTTCTTTTTCTTTTTGTTTTCCCTTTCCCACCTCAAAGTTCCCAAACTGTATATTGTGAATGCAGATGTTATGCTTTTCATGTTCTGTAGTCACTTAAAAATTGAGAAAAAATCATTTGATATTGTGCGTTTTTGTGGTTAATGTAAAATTGATACTGGAGTTTGCCTGACTTGTATAAGAATTCTTACAAATATATATAAGAAAGTATATAAGATATATACAAAAAGAATTAAATACACCAAGATTGGTTGTGATAGTTCAATGATAAGAAATTATGAGATGAAATTTAAATTTAACTTTTAAAAGTGTGAGTCCGTCTCATGGATCTAAGTTCACGGATCCTAAACACATACAAAAATATGGGTTCTTTTCATGGATATGGGTTTGGGTTGAAATTTATTTAAATATAGGATCCGTTTCATGAATTATATCTATTAGACCGTCTCACACAAGTTTTTGTGTTTTTCTAAGCATGTTAGAATTGTTGCCTATTTATTATAGGGTGGATAATGTTGGCAAAATATTTTTGTATTAGAGCTTGAATCACCAAAATAATTTCCGACCGAGGCGCGTGCACGAGTTGCACCTTTGTCCTAAATGATTTATTTTCGTAATCCCCAGGATTCAACGGAACAAAATGAACGAACAAAATGTTAACAGGTAACCCAACAAATATGAAGGTAAAAATAATAAGGAAGATTGGTTGTGAATTTGTAGTCCCCAGTACTAAACAGGAAGCTCAACATATGATAAAATGCTTCCAACGGTAATGTAAATAGTAGAGGGACAAACACGCGGCCATAGCTTTTAGGGAGACAGACTTTCGGCTAAAGGTTGAGAGGGGACAAAAGGGCGGTCGACTTACATCTGATGATATATGGTAATTCAATTTAGGCTAAAATAGGATAATCGAGGTAAGGCAAAAACATATTTTTTGGGTAAGAATTTAAATTACCAAAATAAAAAATAAATTTTAAGTTGCAAAACTAATATGAGCCACGACTATATCACCCACACACAGGAGGGGGCAAATCGCCAATTTTACTCTACAATCGACAAATTTGGCCCAACTCTTTTACGTCTTGCGTGGCCCTTAATAACTTGGCATTTTTTACTAAGCCCATATTGGTCTCCCACTAATAAAGTGAAGAAACCTTCATTACCTATTCTATGTGGGATGAGAAAGTTCTTTTGAAACACTCCCATTGCTCCATTCTCATTTTATACAACAGATAATGCCGCCCATCTCTTCCCCCTTTCAAACTATAGCCGCCCTATTTCATAATAGAATAGCTATAGCAAACCTATTGTCTACTTCTGTGGCTAGAGCTGCTCATTTGTTCCCCTAGATTTTGGATTACGGTTGCTAACCCTTGGTCCTATATTACTGAGCTTCGAATGTCATGGAGGAGATATAAAAAAACTACATCTTCTTTGCTATATTTCAAATTGATTTGCAGGGTTACATTCAGATCGAGTTTATTTTTGTCGTTCATTACCTGGCCAAATGGAACCGAAACCGGGTTCCAAACCGAACCGAACCGGGTCAACGGTTCCTAAACCGTAACCGTGGTCAACAGTTCCAAAACCGAAACCGAACCGTGTAGATCGGTTCGATTCCGTTCCTAGGTCTCAAAAACCGTGGAACCGGCGGTTTTAACCGTCGGTTAGAACCGTATATGGAACCGTGATGGAACCGTTTTTTAAGGTTAAAACCAACAATCTTGTTTTGGTAAATACATTCTAGAAGAAATGTAAAATGTTTATGATGATATTTTTAATATTGCACAACGATTACTTAGGGAAAAAAGTAACGCGTCAAGGGTTCCTCTAGCTCAAATGTAGAGCTTGAGAATTATTTAACTACTTCTTTCGAGTCTAGTAAAATAGATATAGACTTTGATATTTTGAAATAGTGGTCACAAAGAACTCAACCTTATACAATCATCTCAATCATCGCAAAGAGGTTTTGGCATGCCCCATTTCAACTATTGAAGTAGAGCAAACGTTTAGCTCGATGGAAATATTTTAGATGAATCACGCCGCGCGTTTTTTTCTTTTTTCTATTTATTTTAAACTAAATTGCTAAACATTTTATCTAAATAAAATTAAAAACAAAAGGTTTCGGTTTAACCGAACCGAACCGTATAGGAACCGTGTTCGGTTTGGAACGGAACCGGCGGTTCCGGTTTTGGAACCGAACCGTGAGCATAGGTTCGGTTCGGTTCCTCAATTTGGAGGAACGAACCGTGGTTCGAACCGTGGCCAGGTTTACGTTCATATTTTCCATTGAATCCTAGAGGATTACATTGCACGCCTTGGAATTAATTTTTTGCTGATTCAAAACTCTGTACATAAATAATTGCTAACAACTTTAAGGTCCTGCCTGGATGTAGTTAGTTGATGAAGGATTTGATGTCAAAGGATTTCAAGTCAATAAAATTATGAGAACTCAACCTAACTCAGATTTACTCAACAAATAATCAACAGAATTATCACTTGTTTTCGAATGCAGTAGTATATAAGTTTAAGGGATAATTACAAAAACACCCACGAGATTTGGGCTAATTACAAAAATATCAGAGGTGTTTCAAATTTACAAAGAAACCGCGAAGTTTGATTATGTCTTAAATTTAAGTGTTAACTGTAATAGTTTTATAAATATAAGGGGATTTTGTAATATTTTTTTTGTTTATGGAGAAAAAAATATAAGACGGAATCAAACATTTTAAAAAATATATGTTTTTTTGGTAATTAGACCGAACCTCAAGGGGTTTTTGTTTACAAACAATAATATATGCACTGTGCACATGTTGATGAGCTATATATTCCGGGAAACTAAGAAATTGTACTTAATATTATGCTAATCACAATCAGTAAAATGTTTATTACAATGAATCAATTGTTTTCTCTAATAACATCCAAATAAGTGTACATACTTCCATTTTTGGCATACTTTCAACAAGTGTCCATTATCACTTGTTTTGGGCCGCAATACTAAGTTTAATTTCAACACAACATCTTGAAAAGAAGTAAACTTGAAGAAGAATGTAAATAATACAAATAACTGCAGCAGTTAAATCGGATGGATCTTCTATTCCAAAATCGTGTTTTCATCGCCTATTCCAACGTGTGGATGATTGACACGTGTATTACACTTACCATGTTAATTTCCAAGATAAATCAAGCAGTAAATTGTAGGGTTAAAATGGTAAGTGTAATACACGTGTCAATCATCCACACTGTTGAATAAGAGATGAAACACAGCTTTTTGGAATAGAAGATTTTTTGAAATATTTTTTTTATGAAAGGAGAAATGTAAGACAGAACCAAATCTCGAGGGCTTTTTGTAATTTTCAAAAAACCTGTGGAGTTTTTGTAATTAACCCAAACTTCAAGGGGATTTTTGTAATTATTCCAAAAATTAATTCCGGGAACTAACCGTTGACAAGAGACAGAGAAGCGATTCCATTTGATTACGAGCCAATGAATCGCCAATGAAAGCCATTGTCTTCCCTCCAAGCGTTGTAAGAAACGTTTGGTCCGAAGCGTGGAAGTTCGCATCCGTCTGGTTTCCATCTCCAGTGAAGAAAATCAGTGTCCTTTCTACCGTGCAAAAAACAGTTCTTTATGAATGGAATTGTCGTGCAGGTGTAATTTGTGTACAATGGGTCTCGTGTGTCTGGAACCCATTGCCCCTTGAATAAATCGCAAGTGTCGCTATTTGATAAAGCGCTTTTAGAGTTGGGTTGAATGAAAGCGTTGTTGTTTCTGTTGTTGTAATAAAGGAGGTGAAAACAGAACAGAATGGTTATAGTGATACATGTTAGATAGAAGAACAGAGAAGTTTTTGCCCTTTTCGTTTCCGGGGTGTGTTCTCTTTTGTCATTTTATGATGGTTTTGTGTTTATTTAATCCTATTGAATTTAAATTTTTTGTCAATTCTTTAGTTCAAAAGATTGCAAGTTGTGATAATTATGTTAACTAACCTATTTCGATTCTTAGAATTTCTGGTTGCCAAGGAGTCAGAAACTTTTCTTTGATGACTCTCATCTGTTTTGATTTAAGCAGTAGGGTTGTAATGTAGTTTTGGTATCCTTACATTTTTCTTGACATATGTTGATAGTAAGAATCGTCAAGTAAAGAACAAGAACATAAATATTTGAAATTGCTCATCTTTGTTCTTGACAAACGAATGCCAATTTCATACTAATGGAATTGCAAACAGATCTTAAAACTATCCTGCATGTATGTTCTTGTGTAACTACCTGCAATATGTTGAGTCATTGACAGTACAATAACATGTGTGGCGAAAAGATATCATGATTTTCATGAATTGGGTTGACCATGTTTCATTCTAGAGAAAAGATGTCACTTCTTCAATTGAAAAGGAAGAATATGGATATAAACCACCTTAAGCAACTGAAGGATAGTTAAGCTGATCATTTTGTGCTATAGAAATGCATGATATATGGTTTTTATATAGTTCAATGATGAGTTTTTTCTTCTATTTTACTTTTTTCTTTTTCCTTGTTCGACGATATTATTTGAAATTGCAGTCATGTATCATCTGTGTTTTAAAGCTCCTCTTAGGAGATTAGTAGATTACCAAATAAATATATTTACATTAATTATGTTTAGCTCTTGCACATGTAGAGAAGTATCAAACTGAGTTAGCATTCCATGTAAAATTATGCTTCAGTGATTGCCATTTCATCAAATTAATCAAGTGTGACAATCTTTGTATGGTGTGCTTTTTCATGTACTGAAGCATCTTCCAGCTCGAGTACTCAATCTTATGGCGATGCACAGCCCATACTATTTAAGGACTTAAAAAAGCAACCAGAAACTTCAGATTCGATTTCCATTTCGGTGAAGGAGGATTCGGCACTGTTTACAAAGGATGGCTTGACGAGCGCACACTTACTGCTGCAAAGCCTGGATCTGGAATGCCTATTGCTGTCAAGAAATGGAAGACATCTATTATGGATAGCCATGAGTGGTTGGTGTGTTTGCTAATATTTTTATACTTCCTTATGCTTCTTACTTACTGTCAAACGCTTGCAGACGGAACGTAATTATCTGAATCAACTTCGTCACCCGAACCTAATTAAGCTTATTGCATATTGCTCGGAGGAAGACAACTTTCTCTTGGTATATGAGTTGATGAAGAAAGGAAGCTTGGAAAATCACTTGTTCCAAAGTAATTTTTATGGAATTTTTTATTTTTATTTTTTAACAATTATTTTTGGTGATATTCCCAAAACTTATGATATACTCGTCGGCCAGTGGATCTGAGACCATGTTGTATTTTTGGTGCCATTTTGTGTTTCATATATAGGAGGAAATATCTCACTTCCTTGGGCTACAAGAATGAAAGTGGTTAAAGGTACTGCTAGAGGTCTCTCTTTCTTGCATGACTTGGAAACACCAGTCATACATCGAGATTTTAAGGCTGCTAAAATACTTCTGGATGAGGTATCTTCGAGATATATATATATATATATATATTATTTGTTCTGGATAATTACAAAAACTATCCCTAAGGTTTAGCGTAATTACAAAAAAATCAATTATCTAGGGATGGCAAAATCCGAAACCATCCCCGTTGGTACCCGAATAAATTGGGACGGGGAATCCCGACAATTGGGGGATGGGAGCGGGATGGGGATTCCCGTTTTTAAACTTAGGGATGGGACGGGGATGGTATTTATATCCCCATCCCATCCCCGTCCCCGTCCCCGCCCGATTAGATAAAACGGGATTCCCCGTCCCCATCCCGTTCACCGATATATATATATATATATATATATTTATATATATTATTAATATTAATTATGTTTATATTTTTTATTTTATTAAATTATAAAATTAAACCCTAAAAATTATGTGTTTTATACTATAATGATTTTTAATTTTTAAAATTACAAAATTTTGTATTTCAAAATTGTTGTATTTAACTCAATTTATTAAAGTATTTTATATTGTGGAGTTATTATAAGATTAGCTAGTGATTCATGATATTTTATCTATTTTAATTATTAACTATTTTAAGTAAAAAATATTTTTTTTATTAAAAATACAAAACGGGGACCCCGATCCTCATGGGGACCCGTTCCCCGAACGGGAATCCCCATCCCCGTCACTCCCCGATGCCCAAAACGGGAATGGTGCGGGGATAGTATTTGAAATGGGAATCGGGGGACGGGGATGGTATGTCCTATACTGGTGGTCCCCGCTTCTCATCGCCATCCCTACAATTATCTTTGAAAATCATAAATATACCATTAAAGTGCTACAAGCACCCCCTTAAGGTTTGTGTTTATCTAATAAATACTCCCTTCTTGTGAGTGCAATTTGTAAAATAGAAACAAGTGTCAAGGAGGTATTTGTAATTTTGAAAGATAATTGGGATTTTTTATAATTAAGCCAAACTTCAGGTGTAGCTTTTGTAATTAACCCTATATATATACAGTGGCGGAGCCACTTGGAGCTTGTACCCTCAATTTGAAAAAAAAAATTAAATTTAATTTAAAAAATAATATTAATAATATTTTGTACCCCCAATTTTTATATAAAATGGTATTTTTAACAATTAAAATCCAAAAAAATCAAAATATCTTACATATTTTTCACACAATTTTCCACATTTTCTCCCCCTACAAATACTTTGTTCCCAAAAATAATGATAGAATCTAACTACGATTAAAATTTATCGTACTCTTGCATTTTCGAATTTTTGGATCCGCCACTGTATATATATATATATATATATATAAAATTCTGTGAAATGGTGGATCCTTTGAATGGAGAAACAGAACATCAAGTTATGTTTTGGTGATTTATCTTTATTCAGGAATTTAATGCCAAGTTGTGTGGCTTGGGTTTGGCTAGAGACGGTCCTACTGGTGATATGACTCACGTGTCAACACGGGTTTTGGGTACACATGGCTACATGGCTCCTGAATATGCTACAACAGGTTTGTAAAGCTCAAATACATCTCCACTCTTTTTGTCCGAGAATTGTACTTTTTAACCACTAGGAGAATTTCATAAAAGGAACCAGATTTAAAGAAACTACCTACCTTCTCAAATCGGGGCCTGATTTTTATATTTTTCTCAAACCGGAACCTCCCCATATTTTGGGTTCTCACTTCAGGCTTTATAACTTAACAGAAGGGAAAACGTTAGTGTGATGTGCAACGTCAACCACAAAAACCCCTTTTTTTTCGTTTCTTCGCGCATTCTTTTTTTTCTAATCCATTCGTGTTGTCAATCTTCGTTAACATCTTCAGTGTAATACCAAAATGTATAAATTGAAATTGATAAAAAGAAAATTAGTGACATATACTTCTTGGTTACCAAAAAAAAACTTCCAAATTATTGACAATTTTATACACAATTCTCCTAGAAACAACACCATTCTAGACTGTGGTGAACGTGGAGATTACCTAATGTTTTTTCTTTCTGTTAACGTCACCCACAATTTGGATGAGAGCCCGTTTTGAGAAAAAAGGTAAAAAAAAATGGGTTCCGATTTGAGCAGTTTGAAATTGTGGGCCTTAAAGTGATGACTTTTCTTTATTTTGGGTCTTATTATGAAATTCTCCCTTTTACCCCTGGTATTTAATTAGGATCTTCTACTTCATATGTTGTTTCATCTCCTATTTCAATAATACCAATTGATAATTACAAAACAAATCTTGAAGTTCACGCTAATTACAAAAAACCTAGAGGTTTTTGAAAATTGCAAAAGTCCCGTTGATGTTTGATTTTGTCTTACATTTTCTCCTACATGAGCACATAAATATTTTAGAACCCATCTGATATTTATAAAAATATTGCATTAACCCCTTAAATTAAGACAATATCAAATGTGAGGGGTATTTTGCCATTTCGAAACATCTCTGGTCTTTTTTTTTTCTTTTGTAATTATCCCTAATATCAATATACAACATATATGCATCGATGACATTATTCTATAAACTTGGCGTGTAATGATTTTGTTGGAGTATATGATGAAACACTATTTGAAATAGAGTATCCCGCTCGACCAGTATCACACTATTGAATTCCTTGTTTCTCGTGAACAGGCCACTTAACGGTAAAATGTGATGTATTCAGCTTTGGAATTGTGTTGCTAGAATTACTATCGGGGCGTCGTGCTATTGACATTAGAAAGGAGCAAGTTCTACTGGAGTGGGCAGCAAAACCGTATTTGTATGACAAGACAAAGTTTTCCCAAATTATGGACCCAAAATTGGAGGGCCAATATCCTCTGGATGCAGCGTATACTGTTGGAACTCTTGCTTTGCAGTGCGTAAACTTAGACTCCAAATTAAGACCACAAATGTCTGAGGTTGTAATTGCATTAGATCAGCTCTAAGATACATAAGCTGGGATATAACAAAGAATCTTGTTTGTTCTTGTCTAAGTTACATATACGAACCTTATTTAACCTGAATATAGACGGTGTTTATTGGATCTTTGTCGTCGTCTCATGAAAATGTCATGTAAGAATTAAGATATGAAACTGAGGTATTTGCAGCTAACGTCTCTGTTTGGAATATTTTTGTGTGTTGCAACTTTGTATTACCTGTATGCATTTTCACCCATACTTGTGATTAACTTAATACAGGGAAAAATGCAAAAATAGTCTGTAACTTTAGGTACTAAGCAATTTTAGTCCTCTCCGTTTTGCAGTTTGCAAATTTGATCCCGTAACTTAAAGATTGTTGCGATTTTGGTCCTTTCTATAGGCTATAAAGACCAAGCTAAGCGACTCCTCAACTACTCCACTTGTCACTCACGTGATTCCTCAGAAGCTATGAAGGCTATGGAAATTGTGGCTCGAGGATCCTGACCGACATTCTATAGGCTATATCGGACATCAAAACGATCTTTCGAGCACATGCTAAAAAATAAATGACAATGTCATTCAAAATCATTTACAAATAGACACCCTTCATTTGAATTACATCTTTAAGTTATTTTTGGTTTGTTTTATCTGAAGTTTAGCATTGTTTTTTGTTTGCTACCTAATCGGCTTGCGATCAAGACATTTTCCTTTCTTTTTTATATATTTTCATTTATTTAAAAAAAACTTTGATTCCCCTATAACATTGTTTCATATAATACAAAATTCTAATGTTGCAGATTTCCCTTGAAGTCAAACTGCATTGTATAACACGAACAAAAAGTAAATTAAATAATATTATAATAATTTATTTTTAATTAAATGAACAAAATTATATGGCTCACGTGCAACGCAACTTGTACCTTACTTGTAAACTTAAAATGTATCTTATACGTAACTTATCAAAACTTTTAAACGAATTTCACTGCACATATTTCTTGAGAACATGGACTTGTTACAACATGTGAAATAAAAGTGTAAACATTTTGATGTTATTGCATTGAATAAAGAATTACATTAGCACATAGTTATACTTCATTTTATTTGTCTACTAGAATAAAAGTTGGTTATGGGATTGTTGGGACCTCGGACAATAGCAGATCGGACAATAGCACATCGGACGACAATGCCTGTAAGCTTTTTCTTGCAAAGTTGGGAGGAAAAACCAGATCATGCGGCCAATAGTAATGTCAATCATCATCAAGCCTCACAATCCTGGGTATTTGGCCATGGTTAACAAAATCTATCTTGTTCAATCTCACACATGCGAGGACTTTCTCCGGTAGTTCTTCTGGCTTTTGTGCCTGTTTGTTAACAAAGACGAAATAACAATGTTATTTTGTTGATCATAACCTAGCTCCAATACCAATTTAAATATGTAAGCATGTGCACATAAAATCTCGACAAGATTTAGTACCATACGTATCCAATTAGGTTATCTTTTCCCCATATATTTTTAGTTTGCATTTATTTATGTCAAGACTTGAAATCCACTACAATAACTCAAAAAATAGCTCAAATAAGAGATTTAAGTATTTGAAATACTTTGGGAATCGAACCCAGACCTCTGGTCTGGGCATAAGAGGCTTGACCACTGGTCTACTATCCGATTCCCGAGTAATTTTCAAATTTAAAACAACTAAAAATGTATGTGATGTGCATACATTTGTGGTAATAAAGTTATATGTTCCCATATCTCAGTAGAGGAAGGTACTATTTTGAAGGACTGGGACGCAAAGATTGAAAGGAATAGTTGTGAACCTGAATTGTCAATCCAAGATCCAGTATTCCATTGCCTAAGCGTTCTCGGAATGCTTCAAGTCCCTTTCTTGCTATGTAGCTAAAGCGATGAATGTCAAGATCGATCTCGAAGTAATTTGGACCCTATATATAAGATGAAATTGATTATAAGAATCGATATCGTGTATACAAGTACTAAATGCATATATATGTGATGAACAACACCAGAGTACCGAAGTACTTAAAAGAAAATAAAGAAAGAAGGAAAAAACTATAAACTGAACTCAGTTTTGAAAGGGCAAATTACAAAGACTACCCTAAGGTTTAGTCTAATTAAAAAAAATCCAGTTATCTTCTAAAATTACCAAAAAAAAAAAACTCATGGTATTATGAACACCTTAGGTTTGTATATGCTTAACAAATACCCCTTTTTAAAGATGTTGTTTGTAAAATAGAAATAAATATCAATCGGTATTTGTGATTTTGAAAGATAGTTGAGTTTTCTTTTAGTAATTAGATTGAATCTCAAGGGTATTTTTGTAATTAACCCTTTTTGAAAATGCATGATTTTACTACATCACTGCAGCTCACTTCAGCAGAACACTGCCTCACCTGATAAAAATTGTGCTGAGGGCGGGAAAGAACCGGCTTTTCGTTGTATGTGACAAGAAGTTTTCGCTCGGTAGAACTTGAGACAAGATCTTCTGGATTGACCACCCCAACCATGATTTTCAATCTTTCTCTGAAAGGAACAATTGATTCTTTCGCAAATCCTCTAACATTTTCCATCTCATCGTCAACCAATCTCTGCACCACAAAACTTTTGCTTTCAGTAACAAAAACAAACTAATTAAAAGTAGAGTCCATCAAAGGTTCGAACTATATACAAAAAAAAAAAAAAAGAAAAATAGAGGTTTTTTGAAAATTGTAAGAACCTAGGTTTGATTTCGTCTTACATTTTTCCCCTTCATAAGCAAAAAAACATTTCAAATACCCCCTCACATTTATGGAAATATTACATATATTTAAGATAAAATCAAATCTGAGGGGGTTTTTGTGATTTTGAAACATCTCTGAGTTTTTCGTAATTAGCCCAAACTTCAATGGGGGTTTTGTAATTATCCCTATAATCAATAGTTGAATAAGTAGAGAGTTGAACGGATTACTGCGTCAACTTGAAAAACGGATATAGTTACCTTGATACTGTCTTGAAACTGGGGAGATATGTCTTTCTCGAAACTCTCGGAAAGTTTAAAATATAGGACAAGGCTTAAGCCTTCGCCGTCGCCATCACCAAGAAACATAGGGGGTGCATAAGATGGCAGCTGTCACAAGACGAAAAACGATATCACTAAAATTTATTGCTATCGTTACTTTCGAATCAGATAATCTCTTTTCCGTTCTTTGTTCCATCTAGAGTTCCAATACACTAGATGAATGACACGTGTAGAATACTGATGTCATTTTTTACACGTGGCATCCATCTAGTGTACTGGAACACCACCAGATGGAATAGAGAATGGAATAGGAGATCCCGTGTGTTTATTAATAGAGCAAAAAATCACCTGAATATTAACAATTAGCAGAGGCGGCACTTTCCCGTCGGCTTTTAGAGAAGGTAGATCAAGGTGCTGTGCAATGTGGTTAATCTTTCTCGGGCATGCAAATAAATCTACGCCAATCGGAGTGTAAGGAGAGACATTTGGGGCAGGACACTTCTTCTTATCTCTGCAATACTAAACTGGTAAGCAGTTGACAACGCTACAACAGTAGAAAGATTAGCTTAGCTTCATTTTTTAAGGGGATAATTAAGAAAAAAAACTGAGGTTCTGGCTAATTACAAAAAAAAAAAAAAAAAAACATGAGGTTTATCTCTGTGTTACATTTTCCCCTTCATAAACTAAGTATTTAAACCACCCCCTCCAATAGTTATAGAAATATAACAATTACCCCTTAAATTTAAGACAGAAGCAAATATAAGGGGGCTTTTTATAATTTTGGAATATCTGTAGATTTTTCTGTAATTAGCCCAAACCTCAGGGGTTATTTTGTAATTATCCCTAATTAGAAATAGTATTTCTGAGGTCTAGCCTAATTACAAAAACTCCAATTATCTTTCAAAATTACAAATACACCCTCCCATGGTGCAATTTGCAAATTAGAAACAAATGCCAAAGGGATATTTGTAATTTTGAAAGATAACTGCTTTTTTTGTAATTAGACTAAACCTCAGGGATAGTTTTGTAATTGTTCCTTTTTAAGGACAACCGATAGGTATGAAAGCATACTTAAAATAGTTGTCTCCACGGAGATTAAAAGTCGAGGGCTCAATCACGGACCAAGTTCCAGAAGTTGGCTTCCCGTTAGTAGAACACGGTATCAGTAGGCCGGCTCTAGGACGATAAAGATACTTTTGTGATCCACCTGGATTACCAATGTCATATCAAAGTGGGGGATGAATACAATACAAGGCAACAGGGCTTCTCTATTATAATAGGGAATAATTACAAAAAAAAAAAAAAAAGTTTGCGGTTTGGACTAATTACAAAAAAATAGAGATTTTTGAAAAATGCAAAAACACCCTTGAGCTTTGGTTCCGTCTTACGTTTCTCCTTCATAAGCAAAAGAACATTTCAAAAACCCCTAAAATTTATAAAAATATTCCAGTTATCCCCTTTAATGTAAGACATAATAAAATAAAACCTGAGGGGTTGTTAGTAATTTTGAAACAATTCTGGATTTTTTTGTAACTAACCCAAACCTTAGGGGTAGTTTTTGTAATTATCCATAATTTAGAAAGATACTCACGAAAATCATTTAGTTCTTTTTCATCGACAGATTTCCTCGTAATGGAGAGCCTGATAACGGTTGATGACTTTCTTTGAGATTGTGGGACTGAACTTATTGTAGAGCAGATCTTGTCATTGAAACTTAGAGAAGGAACCAAACGGGGCAAGACGGACTTCAATAAGCTCTGCTGAGTTTTGTTGTCCTCGTGAGCACTTCTATCAACTTTCACACCGTTGAAACTGAAAAAAGCCCGGTCTAATTTCTTTTCACTCTTTAATGCTGGAAGTTCTTTTCTTTGGGTATCTATTAACATAAAACGATTCGGCTCCTTCGCTCCGTCTTTTCTCAAGAGCGACTCCGTATGGCTGTGATCGATTTTCAGATATTTTTCATGGTATTCTTTGAAATTACGATTGCTATCCACAAAGCACGATGACGTTTCGTATTGAAGCACTTGTCCGTTTGCAATTTCGGATAATATATCTACAGAAGAAGAAAGTGAAAATATAAGTAAAGTGCTGCTCAACTTGAAGTGTAATTAACAAAAATGCAATCATTTAGGTTTATCTATAATTTGTTGAAATTGTACTATGTTCTGGTACAGCTTATTATCATAATATTAAGTGACATGTGAGTGTTAAACAATCAACAAAATTTCGAACAGGCAAACACGATGCGGGGAGAGGGGGAAGAGAATAATCCAGAATTTAAATGAAAAAGTACAGAATTTGAATGAATAAATAGGAAACGATAGATTTAGCAAATCTATTTTAGCAGTAAAACTTAACCCCCAGCCGGCAACTTCTTCGAAAGACTTTCAATAAAATTTTGCCATGCGATCCATAAGACATGGTAGATCTATACATACCTACATAATTAAGTCATTAGATGATATTCTACATCTAGAATAGCAACTTTTAGACTATGCATCATTGAGCAATAGATAAATTGTTCACTCGATTCTGCTTCTGCCTAAGTTTAATCAGAATCTAAAAGCAGAGGCGTGTTTTAGTATTCTGATTTTACTTCTGGTTTGAGTTTTGCACACAAATAAAGCACTATTGCATACTCACAAACGCTCCCTCTTAACTTATTCAACTTTTAGCTTCTAATTTGTAAACATTGATTCTCAATAAATCACTTCCACTAAAAGCATAAGTTTTTGCAACACTCCCTTATTAATCTCATTCATAGTTCACATGTCTACTTAATATGTGATGAATGAGCATGTTTCATACAAGTTAATTGACTATGACATGTTCTTTCTATAAGACCAAGTTTTGTATAGGAAAAGATACTGAATAGTAATTGTCACATTTCAACTTTTTGCAATATCTAGAGAATGATTAAATAGCAATGTAATTATGCAGAGATTGCAGATACTAATATCTTGTAATGTATTGATTCTTTACACATAGAGGCCAAATGTGCAAAAGGTTTTACCAACTTAGAAAATAAGAAAAATGAAGAAGATGAATTAAGTCTTTGACAATGTTACCTCCAGGTACACTAATAAAATCATCATCAGAGTCAGATTGATCTAGTATGCTGAGTGAGTCGAACCACGATTCTTCCTGGTACATTCCTGTAAGCAGACAAGTATATCGCCTTATTTTCAAGTACACTAGCTACAGATCCTTTGTTACTGAAGTTTCAAAGTTTATATTGCTCAAGGTTCATTAATCTAATACTCATAGGTAATTTCTAGGCGGGTTAATTACACCAAACCCCTAAACTATGCGAATATTTGCACTTTACCCCTGAACTTAACCATTTTTGTACACTTTACCGTTTCTAGGCTCATAAAAGATATGGTGCGAGGAAAACACTAAGTTCAGTAGGTAAAGTGTGAACAAAAATGTTTATTGGGCAGAGTGCAAAAATCACATCCTTCAGGAGACAGTGTAATGTACCCTTTCTAGGCTCATAAAAGATAAAGAAGAAGGTTGTCAAGACACAAGAGATGATGATTTAGCATAAAACTGAATTTGGCGCATAAAGAAACATCATCTTATATGGATATCCACATATTTTATCAAAAATATTTTGCTTCCAATAGACGAGTCAATGTTTTTCCCGTTCTCCTTTGTGGTATGTTTCTTTTCACTCAGCTTGCATTTGGATGAAAGAATTTGAACTTGTTTGGCTAATCTCTTATATAGTATATACAATAGATTTCAAATCCTCGATCTCCTATTATGGGATACTTTTTGAGTTATTGTAGTGGATTTCAAATTCATCTGAAATCATTTCCCCAAACTCTCTACTCAAAATTACCAAATCCTTCAATCCAAATGAAACCTCGGGTAAGTTCAATAGAAAGTTCCAATTTTTAAGAGAAAAATGTACCAGTGCCATCGATTTGCCATTGCAGTTGCGTGAGATGGAACGTGGAATTAGAGACCGCGGATCTTCTGCAAGTGGTCGTTGTCGTATGTACAAACTCGCTGACGGCATAATCCGTCACACGTCCAGCATCGCTATTCCTTTTTCTGTTTCCGTCCGCGACTGTATTCAGGTGTCGCTTTTTGGAGCGACGCTTTCTTCTTACTTTTATGGTTTTCGATGGTCTAGTCGCTATTGACGGTGACGATACACAAGCACCCATTATAATAACTCAGTCGCTACCTGCAAAATATAAATTTACTACATTTCAAATTACATTGAGCTAAAAAAAATGCAATTAAAAGCCGTTTCGAACAATTATAACAGTTTATTAAAGTTTTCTTAACATTTTTCAACTACCGAAATGATTTCGTATATAGGCATCATAATAGCATAGAGAGATTCTTCTTTTGTACTTCTTTTAGATAATATGTATTGGCATGTGGATCACAATGAACATACCTTAGCATGATTTGTAAGAATAATGCCGTGTAAATTGCAAGTACTGAGGAGCCCTCTGTTAATTCTTACAGAAAAGCAAGAATCCTATAATAAAAAATTTCAGCTCAAAGATTCATAATTTGCATACCCCACTTCCCCTGAGGAACTGCAGAAAATTAGGAGTGCAAAAGTGTGAGTACAGAAACAGGGTGCAAATCAACAATTCAACTCCTGTCTATAAAAGAAATTGTTCTAGAATACTAAAATATTAGTGTAAACTATATGAAACAAAATTAAACAAACATAGATACAATGAAAAGGTAAAACTTGAAACAATGTAGCACCTATCATGATTAAATATACTGCCTTTTTCATATATGTCTTTTTGTATAATATGCTTCTGAAAGTGCTAATAAGAGAAAAGGAGAATGGGAAGAACTTAACCTTGGAAATGGAATATCAAATTGACTAAAATATATATATATATATATATATATATATACACACACATGGTATGACAGAAAAAATGATGATGACCCATATGGGTCCCCATCAACAGCTATACAAGACAATTCTGAGATAAAAAGTTGAAGAACAAATATGTGGGATTGCCTCTGGTTCAATGCAAATGCAATACATACAAACACAAACAAAACTAATTGTCATTATCAAGAACATAAAAGATAAGAAAATAAATCCAAAGGGTAAAGATAAAACATCATTTCATGTCGGACGATAATCAGAAAAAAAACAAACTTTCATGCATTATCACCTAAAAAGCAATAATACCAATTCGAAAGCTGTAAAGTACCACATAATTAAACTAATTCAAATAAGAACAAAATCAAAATCCATCAGGAAAAACCTAAAAAAATAAAAAAAAAATGAAATTGCCCAGGAAAATTCTTGGAAATGCAGCCCATCATAAGAAATTACTCCACCACCCCATCTCAATAGAAAACACAACCATAAATACAAATACATTGCACACACATACACACACGTGTGCGTGTGTGTGTATGTGTTCATATACAGAGAAAAGGGACCTGGAAAAAAATGGTTTTACGGAGAAAGGGAGAAGTGGGTCCGACAGTACGGGGTCCGATATGCAACTCCCAACCTTGTTCTTTCTTGTCTCTTTCTATAGGTTTTGTTACAGAGATGGCATTTATTACATTTTCAAAAACAGAGTAAAAGGGATGATGGCCAAATGTTTGCTATGTTTTAATTGATGTGTTGCCCCCTTCTTTCTCGTTGTTATGACGGGTTAATGATTAAACATTTTATTCGTATTATTACAACATAAAAATATCCTAAAGATTTGGTCTTTTTTTCCTTAATCTTCTCTTTATCTCAGTTTTTGTTTTCTCAGATTATCAGATTTGTTGATGATTTTTTAATTTTGTCGGTTATCCTTCCACCATCATTAACGTTCAAGATTTGTTTCAGCGGGTTCATCAAAATACAATCTTTTGTCGTGGTAATGTAGTTCCTAAATCTGTTATGTTGATTTTTGACCACAGACAAATCTAGTACTGTTTAATATAAATTTTAGAATATGATTTACACTATGTGATAACCATGATATTAATTACACAATTATTTTAGGGGTTAGTTTAGAGATTAATTGAAAAGTTAATTTAGGAGTAAGATTAGAGGTTAATTTAGGATTTAAAAATAAGAAAAAAATTAGCCTATAAATACATGAATAACCCACATAAATTTTTCGCATTTTTCTCAATTTATCTATAATAGAAAACGAAGTGATCGAGGACTACGACTTTTATCGTTCATTTTTCTACATCAAATATTTGTGATTATTAAGGTAGGAATTTCTATATTATTTGTCTTTATTTAATATTTCATGATTGTATTTTATTAATTGCAACTAAGTGTATCGCCCGTGTGATGCACGGAGTGCAATATAATAAAGTGTTGTATCATTTAGATATTAAAAAATTGATATATTGTATGAATGGTAATGAAGCGGGACAGGGCGGGTATCTCAAGTCTCATCCCGACTATATCCATTGAATTGGGAAATAGTTGCGTAATGATACGTCATGACCAGAACAAAATAATTTAAGATTTATTAAATTATTATTATTATTATTATTATTATTATTATTATTATTATTATTGTTGTTGTTATTATTATATTAATTGAATATATTTTCCCAAAATTTTATACTAAATATCCAATAATAAATTAAAACTTCAGAAAAAATAAAGAAAATAAATTCATTATATAGTTGGAACAAGTTTTTACATTTATTGAAAAATACTTGTTGAGTTGTCTAAAACTTTAAAAATTGTATGTTAACTTAATAATTTTCAACAACTAAATTAAATTAGATCAATCAAACATAGTTGAAATTTATATCAACAAATTACAATATATGTTCATTTAATCGGAGTATCATTTGATTTCTCGATAGCAACATCACTACTCTCAAATCATGATTATTTGAGTAACTATCTTATAATATAAAAGATTATTGTTTGATAATAAAAAATAAATATAACATAAGTACGTAAGAAAACAAATAAATGTCATTTCTCTTAAGTAATAAGTATTTACTTATTATATATTCCAAAAGTATGGACAATATAATATTTAAATTATATATAATTTGAGTTTCTATACAATTATATATATATAGCATTTCAATATTTTAGGCATTGTATACAATATTTATACATTGGGTTATTTTATCATATATATTACATATACGAATAATTATATATATATAGGATTTTCATATTTTCAGGTATTTTATGTAATATTTATGGTGGATTATTTTCTCAAATATAATACATTGATACATAAAATTATATATATAAATTGGATCAAATGAGACCACATTCCTGAGGTAAGACAATGCTGACTAATCATGTCCATTTATTTAATTTTTTCAAAGGTTGGGATTTAATTGATTTTTAAGCGTCTTTTTGTTTTAATTCAAATAAGGGTAGATTAGTAATTTGCCATATAACTGAATCATTAGTTCACGATTCCCACATGTTTTTGTTTGACAGTTTTAATATGCAGTACATATATGTTAAACATGCAGTATAATAGTGTTAAATATGCATTACATATATGTTAAATATGCAGTATAATCAACGCAAAGCACACACATGGTCCCCATATATTAATGAGTGTGATTTTCTCTCTCTCTCTCTCTCACACACACACACACACATTCAACAAGTATGTCTTGTTTTGGACGATCTTACAAATACAATCAATATTACACTTTGAATGAAATATTACAACTCAAGAGTGCAAGTGTAATCAAGAAGAGAAGCTTAATGAGCAAGACGTGAAAGGTTAGTGCTTAGGCTATTGCAACAAGAGTATGAAAATGAAAGCTTTTGAAGTTTGCTAAATTTTCTTGTTGTGATGTAGAATAGTGTGTTGTATTTGATCCTCCAATGCTTCATTCATTTATAGAAGAGATCCAAGATGTAGTCTTCAATATAGGCTCCTCGTAATTTATTTTTGTCTGCAAAAGAAAGATCAAAACAACTCCAAGAAATGGTTAATAAATGAAAACCATATTTCCTGAGAAGTGTTTCTGCAACGGATAGAATTTGCTATCAAAATACTATAGCGACCGGTTGTTATGTTGAAAAATTCAATTTTTTAAATCGTTGGATAAAGTGTTGACACAATATGGCATCAAGGGCGACCGATCATTGTCTATGTCGACCAATTGCTACGGCTAGTGACCGTTCGCTCGAGAAACATAGAAGAAAATAACAAAAGTCAAACATTCAGGCACCGGTCCCGCTCCTCCAGAATTTTTCTCTGTTCCATTTTCTGTTTTAAAACCTTTAAGTAAGGGTCTGCCTACTAGGGCGACCGGTCGACCTCTTCACAGAGATTTTTTGTCAAAAAAAAAGTTCAAGAAATACTTTAACAACTTAGTAAAAAGCAAATAAAATGTATTGAAGTATTTGAACAACTTTTGGAAACATTGTTTTGGTATAAAACTCATTTATATGAAATCATCAAAATTAAAATAAAAACATTGATCTAACAAACTCCCCATTTTTTAGGATTACAAACCAAAACAATTTTTAGAGAGCGAATTAAAAGAAATAAGATTTCCCGATCAAAATAATCTATCAATTTTAAGCAACACTTCTCAAGACAAAAAAAAATCATAATATAAGGAGCAAAAGTTTTTCAGAATAAGTTTTAAAACTCCCTCTATCAACATGCTAAGCAATGAATATCAAAGAAGCTAACAACTCATAAGCTAGAAACTTAGCTTTTTTTATTAAATAGCTTAAAAGCTGAAGAGATTAAAAGCTCCCTCTGTCAAAATAAATCATTAGTTACAAAGCTCAGTATATTCAAGAGCAATTTTGCACACTTATAACTTAAGAGCTTTTAACCATTGTGAGCTTTATTATGAGCTTTTTCGATGAGCTTTTTCATGCTCATTTGATCTGATCATTTAGCTTATGAGCTCATTGTATTTTTCTTCCCCTTTGAAATAATAAAAAAGAGTATCATAATAAAACATCATATATAGATATGGCGAATGAGAATAAAAAACGAGCAATAACAATGAAAATATCATGCTAAGAGTTTAAAGAATCACAATAACATGTTAGGACCATGAGGGCGATATTATGCAATACAATTATGTAATACCACTTGTTAGTCAAGAAGCGCATGCAAAAGATAGAAATTTCATTGAGACATTTTATCAAACACATGACATACATAGATAGAGAACAAGGATGTATATGAAATTTGTATATCGAATTACGCCAAAAATTCAATACCAATCCTAATTCTAGTGAAATAACCCAACAGTGTAAACAACCCCAATCAAATAAATTCATCATTTAGAGCACTTCCATTGGTTTAACATTATTTATGGAGTCCACCTGCCACATCATCATCATATTAACGGTTTATTCCATGTTACCCAGTGAATTTATCACCATTGGATGAACACACACATATACAGACCCACATGGGTGTGTGCTCATTCAATGATGATTAACACACTTGGGTAGCCACCCAATTTTGGTGGCATGGAATTTACCCATATTAACACCTTCCTTATATTAACACATTGTTGCATTAGTTCTAACATTAACATTCATTGTATGTGGGCCCCATTGTCCCCTCATTTACATTAATATATATATATATATATAATAAGAGACTATTCTTAGAAAAGTAATTCTTACTATTTTCGCCCATTTTTCGCTTCTAAAAATAATAATTCTTTTTGCTTTTCGGATTTAACTAATGAAATGAGATTTTATTATCTTTGATGGTCAACTTTCTTTATATAAACCACTTTTTAAAGTTATACAAAAGATAGAATTATATAAGCTTTTCAAATATGTGTATGCACTCCATCAATTATTATATTGGTCTTTTTTCTTTTTATTTTAAACTTAAATAATTTTTTCCATCTTATATATGTTTTTGACGTTTAATATATCCAATTAATCATCTTTTTACAGTTTTCAGTTTGACACCTATATTGCATATATAAAATAAAAAAATAAACATAATAATAAAAGAAAATATATGATACATTTACTCATTATTTTATAATGAGTTTCAAAAATTATGCATTTGAGCTACTGAACATCAATTTGTATATTAATGTATTTTGACTAACATGTATAGTTTATATTGAGCTTATCTCATTTCTTTATAATCATATAGAATTGTATTTAAGTTAATTAAATTCAATCAAAAATATTTATTTTATTTGAAGAAATATCTCAAAATATGTATCCAAATATTATTTATATATATTATATATCCATACATAACATTATAATTATATATATTCATGTAAGAAGAATTAATATGAAATTATATTCATAATAATGTATATAGAAAATTACTTCTTATATTTATTAACATACTTTTCATGTTAATAGATTTTTTTAATGTTTATCAATGTATTTTGATATTCAACTTTTAAAGTTGTACATATGGACTATTAGATATGAAGTTGTTTGTGATATATTTTTGGTATATGTACATATATTAAAATAGAATAGTTTTTATTTTTTTGAAATATTTTATTTTCCCCTAAAATTATGTTGCTAAATATGAAACAAGATTTTTGTTTAATTCATTTAATAATTCTAACAATGTTTAACTTTCTAACAAGATTTGAAATGACTTTATTTGCTTATTGTATTGAAGATATAATACATTAATATTTAGCATTGTGAAATCATATTTTTTTCTTTCAAATTGTTACTTTGTTATTAATAAAACATGTTCAATAAATAGATACAATTCACATTCACAAATTTTATTATCAACTAAATTTATTGTCCTTAAAGACAACTTTTAATATAATAATTTATTTTTATATTGTTTAACTGTATGATTTATAGTCAAATTAATTAGTTTATATTTTAATTATTTATTGAAATTCTGAAAAATTTGTAATCACTAAAAATTATTTTTGTACAAATACGATTCGTGCATCATCCATCCTGAAAAATACCAAATATGAGAACTCGAATAGAAATAATAAATAGAAAATCCAAACAGTACAATACAAATCTCCACAACTAAATTTCAAAAAAAAAATTTAACTTAATAACATGAATATATAAAATACATGGTAAAATCAGCAAAAATAAAAAATATCTTCAAAAAAATAAATCTAATAAAAACAATAATATTGTCAAAACTATGTTTTGTTGACTATTATCTCATTAATTAATTATTGTACTTAGTTATCCTATTATCTTATATACATGTGTTAACTTTTTATTTATTTTACAATGAGCTTTTGCAAAAAGTTTTGCCGCCAATTTACACATACAAACAACTTTGGAAAATAATTTTTCATCTGAATATACTACTATAACCTTGAAAAAAAGTGTGACACCAATTTTCACACTTATTAAAAATCTAGACATGACTAAAACGAAATAGGCGATGTAGGTGCGCCTGTGCGTTTCTTGAAAAATCACTTTCCGAAAATGGAACACAAATACACAAATTTACTTGAATGTATTATTTTATAATTATGAAGTATGATATATTTTTTTACTTCATCAATTAAAAACATTAAAAAATATTTCATGCTATTGTTATATCAAAGTTATTATAATGCAAGATATATGATTCGTAGAATTATTAGAAAAATGCATACGTCATATTACAAAACTAAACATCAAAACATACACTCGTGTAATGCACGAGTAAAACAATAGCTTACATTGAAGAAAAGAAAAGAAAAGAAAATGAAACCGACACTTTTGTAGAGCACCCACAATGGTGAATAACGTTATTATTAACGGGTGAAAAAACACTGTTGGAGATGCTCTTATAAAATTCCAAAAATTCCAAAAAAGAATTCAAGGGTTCATCCCCTCATGATAAAAGTTCCAAAATCTTGAAAATTTGATCCAAGCCCCAAACTTTCCACCTCCAACCCCAACCAACCCCCAACCCCTGGGTGACGCCTTCCCGGTGTGCGCGGCCATTTCTCTGCGGTTGACTTTTCTCCAGCGTTCCACCTCCAGCTGCAACTTTTCCATTTCCGCGGTAAATATCGTTGCATCTGATGATGAATTATTGAAACTTTGATTTTTATTTATTTGGAAATTGATATGCATCTGTAGTGGAAGGGGTTTTTGAGATCTTTTTAAATTTAATGCTGGTTCATACAGGTATATACTGTTGCATCTTATGATATTATTTGGATATCGGTTCTATGGTGGAAGGATCATTTTCATGGGATTTTAGAGGTCTTTATGAAATTTTAGGCTAACAATTGGTATTTTGATGTGGAATGATGGTTTGGAATTTAATTATGGATGCCATTCTTGAAAGTAAACAATGAAAGCTCATGACTCAAAATTAATTCATACTTATAATAGGTACCAACAGCGTTACATATTTCTTCACCATTATAAAAGAACTAGGACGTTTTGAGAGATAACTATCTACTCCTGAGATGATATTTTTCCCAGCTTGTTAATTTGTTTGGAACAATATAGTCATCAATGTTCCGAGATTTGTACTTGAGTTTTTGATCTATTGCCAGCTAGTCATCTTGTTCCTCTACTGACTTCATTTCAATGTGTATAATTACTGGAAAAGTGCCGGCTAAGTAGAATACTTGAGGGGCTATAGTTTATTGCTTCATATTATATATATACAACAACAACAAACTAAGCCTTAATCCCACTACGTGGGGTCGGCTATACGGATCATATCGCGCCATCGTTTACGGTCATAAGCCATATTTTCATTTATTTCTAGGTATAACATGTCTTGTTTAATAGCTTCTTTCCAAGTCTTTCTAGGCCTACCTTTGCCTCTTTTGATTTGTGTGAGTGATTCCCTACCTTCTAAACGTCGCACAGGTACATCTAAAGGTCTCCTATAAACATGTTCAAACCATCTTAATCGTGTTTCTCTAATTTTCTCATCTATTGGTGCTACTCCCACTTTGTTTCTAATGTGTTCATTTCTTATTCTATCTAATCTAGTGTGTCCGCACATCCATATTAACATTCTCATCTCTCGCTACCCTCATTTTTTGTTCGTGTTCATATTTAGTCGCCCAACATTTCTTATGGTCGTTTTATAAAATTTTCCTTTCAATTTTAAAGGTATTTTACGATCACAAAGGATAGAAGATGCACTCCTCCATTTATTCCAACCCGCCTGGATCCTATGTGTGACATCCTTATTGATTTCTCCGTTCTCTTCAATTATAGATCCTAAGTATTTAAAACTCTTTGTTATACTCACTTCATGTCCATCAATTGTAACCTTCGTCTCATTGTTTCTGTTGTTTTTACTAAAGTGACATTCCATGTATTCTGCTTTTAGCCCTACTTATAGTAAAACCTTTTAATTCGAGTGTTTCTCTCCAAATTTCCAATTTTGCATTTACTTCTTCCTTGTTTCATCAATTAAAACTATATCATCCGCAAATAGCATACATTCGGGGATGAATTTTTGTAAGTGTTTTAGTGATTTCATCAATTATTAGGATAAAAAGGTAAGAGCTTAGAGCGGATCCCCGATGCGCACTATAGTGTTTGGAAATTCACTAGATATTTGTTGGTGTCCTGATACATGTTGTTATATTATCATACATATCTTTTATGGCATCTATGTAAGCTATTTTTATTCCTCTTTTTTCCAATACGCGCCATTATATCCCTTGACTCTATCGTATGCCTTTTCAAGGTCAATAAAACCATATGTAAATCTTGTTTTCTCTCGTTATATTGTTCACATAATCGCTAATTAAGTGTATAGCTTCAATTGTGGACCTTCCCGGCATGAAGCCAATTTGATTATCTAATATACTAGTTTCATTTCTTATCTATCTATATATATATATATATATATATATATATGTTAGGCACAAATGAGGAGCGTGTAGTGATCCGAGATTTGATTTATCCTAATACCCGACAAATCACACCAACAAGATGATGGCAAAAATAAAATGACACCGACGAAAATAAAATGCACACAATGATTTTACGTGGTTCGCAAAACCCGCCACGCCCACGAGAGTATCCGTTCTTTACTAATAAAGAATTTCCCTGTCTAAGAAAATACACCCTCGAGTTTTATGGACCAAACCCAAGAATAAAATACTCTCGTACAACCATTTTACTAGCTATCAAAGAACACTCTCCCCAACCCTTTGTGTTATCCAAGAGAAAAATACCCCCCGAGTGTTTTCCTCGCACCTATCACAATTTGACTTACCCAAATTGATCTCCCAGTGTGTGTACACTCATTTTCCCTCTCCACCAGGTTGGATGGCCAAGCAAATGCCTTGCTTGCCATGTCTTCCTTCAACCATTTGCTCTCTATTTATAGAGAAAAATCAATGGTGTGAAGGCAACTTCAAAAAAGCAAAATCATTTTCTCTTTTCCATCTAGTAGTCAAAAATGGAGGATAATAAATTTCTTCCTACCATATTTGACAAAATTGTTGTGGTGGCTTTTACCTAACAATCTCCACCTCCACCAAACAATTTCAAACACAAACCGAACATCAAACACCATTGGCCTTCGTTTCTCTGCACATGCCGAATCGGTAAGGTCCTAACTCCACCGATTCAATCGACCAATGCACACGCAGTGCGACCAATCAACACCACCAGTTGATTGCCGGAGGGACGACCCGATCCATCCTCTCGCCCAACATGATTTCCTCACACCCATCTCGCACTCGGAAGCCTTCCTCCAGGCGCTCTCCACTTCCAAAGTAATCCTTGAGGTCACCAGACGATACAAATTCGATACTTCTATCTCACCCTTAGGACCCTTCCGCCATGTGTGACTTTCAGACTCCACCTCCAAATTGAATATCGCAAATTGTTGGAATCCACTTGGCGCCAGAAATTAGATTCACCCGCATCTTTGGGACATAGCCACACCACCCAAAGTACGGTCCACTCCATCACCCATTTTGATTTTCACCACTCCAATCTCATGATTCCGTAAGTAGAACCATCACCCGATGACAAAGTTCCCGCCTCTTGCAATTGAAATAAATCAAAATAATCACTCTAGAGTACATATGCATTACGCATCCCGAATCTAAAATCCATCAATCTCGAGAAAAAGTATCAATCCTTGTAGAGACGTGAGATATCTCCAACTTCCGCAGCACTATCACCGCATCACCACCGCCACCATCACCGGTATCATCCTTCTTTCTCCGAGGACAATTTCTTTTAATGTGACCCTCCTCCGATAACGATAGCATACAACAAACACCCTTTCCTCGGTCCTCGAATCGACTGCGATTGACAGATCCACCACTGAAATTCCTCCTTATCGATTCATTTCCCGAGCAACCAAAGCATATCCATGTCCCTCCTCCTCCTGGTTTGCCTTTTTTTGGGACAACAACGATGCTTTTATATATGCTCCTATCTAAATGTCTCTTTTCCGTACAACAACATCATTACGGACTATCATATGAATCCGGGATAGAGGTAAGTAAAAGGGTTTTATCTTCTTCCTCAACCTTTACACCAACTTTTCCCGATTGATCCGATTTGCCCACCGCGCACCTTTCATATCTCATTTTCCTCCTTCCCCTTCAACGCCATTGCCAGGCCCCGTTGAACTAGGAGATCCTTCACCCTTTATTGCCAAGGAGTGAAATACCCTTTACCGTCAAATTATCGCACTTGAATGGATTTGTCACCGCCACAATGTCCGCCTTAAAAATTAAATCTCAATTTTCTACCTTGCCCGAGTTACCAAGTAGCTCGATACCACTTGTTGGGCACAATGAGGCGTGTCGTGATCCGAGATTTGATTTATCCTAATACCCGACAAATCACACCAACAAGATGATGGCAAAAATAAAATGACACCGACGAAAAATAAAATGCACACAATGATTTTACGTGGTTCGGCAAAACCCGCCACGCTCCACGAGTATCCGTTCTTTACTAATAAAGAATTTCCCGACAAGAAAATACACCCCTCGAGTTTTATGGACCAAACCCAAGAATAAAATACTCGTACAACCATTTTACTAGCTATCAAAGAACACTCTCCCCAACCCCTTTGTGTTATCCAAGAGAAAAACCCCCGAGTGTTTTCCTTTATCACAATTTGACTTACCCAAATTGATCTCCCCAGTGTGTGTACACTCATTTTCCCTCTCCACCCGGTTGGATGGCCAAGCAAATGCCTCGCCATGTCTTCCTTCAACCATTTGCTCTCTATTTATAGAGAAAAATCAATGGTGTGAAGGCAACTTCAAAGAAGCAAAAATCATTTTCTCTTTTCCATCTAGTAGTCAAAAATGGAGGATAATAAATTTCTTCCTACCATATTTGACAAAATTGTTGTGGTGGCTTTTACCTAACAATCTCCACCTCCACCAAACAATTTCAAACACAAACCGAACATCAAACACCATTGGCCTTCGTTTCTCTCGCACATGCCGAATCGGTAAGTCCTAACTCCACTGATTCAATCGACCAATGCACACGCGGCCCAATCAACACCACCAGCTTGATTGCCGAGAGGGACGACCCCGATCCATCCTCTCGCCCAACAGATTTCCCTCACACCCATCTCGCACTCGAAGCCTTCCGCGCTCTCCACTTCCAATCCTCGAGGTCACCAGGCGATACAAATTCCGATACTTATCTCACCCTTAGGACCCTTCCGCCATGTGTGACTTTCGGACTCCACCTCCAAATTTGAATATCGCACCGTTGGAATCCACTTGGCGCCAGAAATTAGATTCACCCGCATCTTTGGGACATAGCCACACCACCCAAAGTACGGTCCACTCCATCACCCATTTTGATTTTCACCACTCCAATCTCATGATTCCGTAAGTAGAACCATCACCCGATGACAAAGTTCCCGCCTCCGCAATTGAAATAAATCAAAATAATCACTCAGAGTACACATGCATTACGCGTCCCGAATCTAAAATCCATCAATCTCGAGAAAAAGTATCAATCCTTGAGACCGTGAGATATCTCCAACTTCCGCAGCCTATCACCGCATCACCACCGCCACCATCACCTGTATCATCCTTCTTTCTCCGAGACAATTTCTTTTAATGTGACCTCTCCTCCCGATAACGATAGCATACAACAAACACCCTTTCCCCGGGTCTCGAATCGACTGCGATTCACAGATCCACCACCGCAAATTCCTCCCTGCTACGATTCATTTCCCGAGCAACCAAAGCATATCCATGTCCCTCCTCCTGGTTTGCCTTTTTTATGGGACAACAACGATGCTTTTATATATGCTCCCGATCTAGTGTCTCTTTTCCGTACAACAACATCATTGCGGACTATCATATGAATCGGGATAGAGGTAAGAAAAAGGGTTTTATCTTCTTCCT
This sequence comes from Rehmannia glutinosa, assembly GCA_016081115.2. Classification (NCBI taxonomy): domain Eukaryota; kingdom Viridiplantae; phylum Streptophyta; class Magnoliopsida; order Lamiales; family Orobanchaceae; genus Rehmannia; species Rehmannia glutinosa. The sequence goes on along the minus strand of JABTTQ020001694.1, from coordinate 216,393 downwards.
CAACCTTTACACCAACTTTTCCCGATTGATCCAGATTTGCCCACTGTGCACCTTTCATATCCTGTCGATTTTCCTCCTTCCCCTTCAACGCCATTGCCAGGCCCCGTTGAACTAGGAGATCCTTCACCCTTTATTGCCAAGGAGTGAAATACCTTTACCGTCAAATTATCGCACTTGAATGGATTTGTCATCGCCACAAAGTGTCCGAAAAATTAAATCTCAATTTTCTACCTTGCCCGAGTTACCAAGTAGCTCGATACCACTTGTTGGGCACGGAGGCGTGTCGTGATCCGAGATTTGATTTATCCTAATACCCGACAAATCACACCAACAAGATGATGGCAAAAATAAAATGACACCGGCGAAAATAAAATGCACACAATGATTTTACGTGGTTCGGCAAAACCCGCCACGCCCACGAGTATCCGTTCTTTACTAATAAAGAATTTCCCGATAAGAAAATACACCCTCGAGTTTTATGGACCAAACCCAAGAATAAAATACTCTCGTACAACCATTTTACTAGCTATCAAAGAACACTCTCCCCAACCCCTTTGTGTTATCCAAGAGAAAAATACCCCGAGTGTTTTCCCGCACCTATCACAATTTGACTTACCCAAATTGATCTCCCCAGGTGTGTACACTCATTTTCCCTCTCCACCCGGTTGGATGGCCAAGCAAATGCCTGCTTGCCATGTCTTCCTTCAACCATTTGCTCTCTATTTATAGAGAAAAATCAATGGTGTGAAGGCAACTTCAAAGAAGCAAAAATCATTTTCTCTTTTCCATCTAGTAGTCAAAAATGGAGGATAATAAATTTCTTCCTACCATATTTGACAAAATTGTTGTGGTGGCTTTTACCTAACAATATATATATATATATATATATATATATATATATATATATGAGCATCTATTTGACTGATGGGTCATTTTTCCTTATTTAACTTTTCCATGTGATGCATTAGTTTGTTGCAGTTTCTTAAGCTTTGTAGAGTGTGAGAAAGGACAACACTTTCTACACTTGTGTTCTTACTTTTCATGTGTAATAGAAATCAATGAGTTAAGTACTTAACTATTATATTAATAAAGCTATCTTTGTAAAAGAGAAAGTTACCCCTAGTCCCTTTTCCGATTTTTTTTGCTGGCAATTTTGTTGATGAAGACTCTGGTAATATATAAAATCCATTTAATTTAATATGAAATAGAAACACTGTAGAATTTAGTGAAGAAAAGCTGAATATATTGGAATTAATGAATCCAGTATCAAGAAATTAGTATAATCTAGAATTCGTATGTGTATTATTCTGTGGCGAGAATGGAAAACATGAACATTCCCTTCTGATATTGACTAGACATTACTCAAGAAAGCCAATGATAAGCTTTCATCTACTCATAGTATGCCGGACATAGAAATGATGAAAACTCGCATTTTATAATTAGTGATGTTTTTTAACTGGAGGGAAGTCAGTGATGAGTGTAATGGTATCAATTCTCTAGGTCCTTCCCTGTCTTGTGATGTATTTTTCTGCTGGGTTGAAGTCAGTCATGAATGTAGTGGGATCAAATTCACTTGGTCCGTCCCTATCTCTTTTACGCGGGCGTGGTGATTATATGGGGAAAATAAATGAACAGGGCATCAATTTTTGTGGACTAATTATTAGTCTTCATATTTTGGTTTTTGAGTCGAGCAATCCTAATTCTCAAGTGGCCTATACTGTTGTGTGGGATAGTCTTACTGCCACAAGATATAGAATAGAGCCTGCATCTTTGTTGATTTGCATTCCAAAAGTTGAAGCTTGAAGTAATCCGCACTACAAACCCATTTCGCAGGGTATATAGATAGGTGCATATATGTGACATTTCAATCCGTAGCAACTATGTGAAATAGGGTTTGCATAAACACAAACTGGTTAGAAAAAAGATAAGGTTAAATTTAGAAGTGTAATTTTTTCTATCATGGAGTTGAGGATGATGGGCAGCAGCAAGTCTGGACAAAAGATTGTCTTAATTTTTCCGGTTTTGTTTGGGGAATGGGGAGGTTTTTTGAGGTATGATATGGGATCAGTAAGCATGCCTTTGCTAATGGTTTGATATTTGCACAGACTACTCTATTCTAGCATTAAAGTTTTTGTTTGGATATTCAATATGTGTTACAGTTCTTTTGTTAATTTTTCTCTTATTTTCATCTCTACTCTGTATTGTACTGAAGCTGTAGTTCTATTCCAGCACGAGGTTTTTGAGCGACATTTCTGTTAACCAAGAGTTGGCTGAACATTATGGCATCTAAACGGAATATCCGTTATAGTCGTCTTGCTGTTGATGAAGATGATTATTATGATGGTAGCGGCCAAGGTAGACACGATCCTAGATTTGATTATACACCCAGAACCTATGACAAAATTCCTTGGAAATCAATATTTCTTGCACTTTTTCTGCTCCTCCTTGGGTGTTTGCTTCTCTTGCTTGCATTTTTCATCTTCACCGGCCACATGGGAGGGGAGCTCTCCCAAGCATACGGCCTCTTAGGATTGGGACTTCTGACCTTCATGCCAGGTAACTTAATGCGTCTCTGTATCATCATTAATGATAATTACAAAAAGATTTGACGCAATTACAAACCTAAGGGGGCATTTGTAACCCCTTGTAATTTTGAAAGATAACTGCAACTTTTTGTAATTACGCTAAACTGGGGCAGTTTTTTTAACTACCCCTAATCATTTATTACTAAGTGGCTGATAGAATTTTCTATTTTATGGCCTCTTGCATGAAAGAAAAGGATTAATCTATTTACACTCCACTGTGTTGAATCGAATTCTTGCTTTTTATGAGTTCTATTGTCATGTTCTGGTTATACTGCATTTGTACCGCAATATGCCTAAACATCCCTTTTTTCCCCTGCTCTGAAGCAGAATATATTTGCTCTTGTATTTATTTCTCTAATTTCTTGAACAATGACCTAGCTTTTAAATTAACTCTTTACAAAATTGTCGCAGGCTTCTATGAGACTCGGATTGCCTACTATTCTTGGAGAGGTGCCCAAGGATATCGCTTTGCCTCAATTCCTGACTATTGAGGTTTTCTTTGTTTCCACAATTTCTTTTTCAGGCGTGGATTAAAAGTTCCCTTTGAAGAACATCTTAACGTTATGTGTTGTCCTTGTATGCCTAGAACGAAGTATATGTATATTCTCCAGTTTAAGTTTAGTAGAAATTTAGTGCCACATGTTGAACAATTGCTTTAATGTAACAGTGCACAGTTTTTAATTAGTCCCTGGTTGAAGATTGAGGATAGTCTTGCTGCTCTTGCATTTCATCAGGATTTGGTTGTCATAGAATTAAGGGATAATAACAAAAACTACCCAAGGTTTGAGCTATTACCAATAAACCCAAGGTTTTAAAAATTCCCTTAAGGTTTGATTTTGTTTTAAACTTGAGTCTTCAACTCCATTCATAAGCAGAAACATTCAAGCACCTCCTTTACATTTGTAGAAATATTACAGTTATCCCTTTACTTTTAAGATTGATCAAACCTCATGGTGTTTTTTTTTCATTATTTGGAAACTTCTCTGGGTTTTTCTGTAATTACCCCATACCGTAGGGGTATTGTTTGTAATTATCCCTAGAATTAATGCGTTCATGATAAGAAGTAAGAACTTTTGAACCTGAAAGCATGAAAAGAAGTTAGTGGTGGAGAAAGCATTTTACATATTCTTGAGAAGGACTAAACACATAAAATTAGCTAAAATATCTTTGTCATATCATTAGGTGTGTGCAGTGCACTCCCTTTAAGTTATTCGAGCTAGAATTATGTTGAAAGTACCAATTAGATTAATGTTAATCATAATTTTGTATACTAAAATAAATTCAAATAAAATTTATTTTGTCATAGAATTGTAAAAACTTCTTTTCGAATAAGGCTAAATTGCTCGTTTAGTCCTGTATAGATACAGGGTTGGCAATAATGGTATGCATGTATTACGATTTGTTAAAAAGATAAAAGTATGTAATTTTCATATTATAGGACCTTTTTGCAAATGATGATTTCTACAGTACCATTATTACCAATTCATGTAACTACAGGACTAAAATTGCAATTTAATCATTTATTTTGATTTTTTTATTATCATATATTAATAATAAAAGTTTATTACAAATAGACGAACATGTACATTAGTATAATTTAATTAAAAGCTTTTAGATCATAGAATGTCATACCAATGAACTAGAATTCTCGAAATTATTCCCAACTAAACAAATGGAATAAAAGAGAAGTTGCCCTTTTTCCATGAGGATGATTTTCGCAAAGATATGTAATATGTATACACTGGTAAATGAGTAGATCTTTTGTAAGATGGTCGTTCGGTGCCACAAATTGCATTTTTAGGGTAAAAGTGATACTTTTAATATAAAAAGTGATATTTTGTATGAATACACAAAATATCAATTTTTACACTAAAAATATCACATTTTGCCCGAAATATATCACCCGTAATGTACATCCGTCGCACCGTGCGATCGTCTTACACAAATTTTTGCAATGTGGGTCAATAGCAAAAAGCAATCAACTTTGATTCTACCGACGAAGTATTAAAAAAAAGTTGAAAAAATAAACAAACCAAATATTCCCAACCATAGATTCCACCTCAATCATGTGATCGACGTATAAATTGCCTTCAGTTAACAACTTAAACTTCCATGATATAACTGTATGATTAATTGATTATCACCAATTATTCTTCTTCTTCTTATTATTATTATTATAATAAACGAGCAAACGCTAAAACCGTACTGTATTGCAGTAAGCCAAAATTTCGGTACCCCATTTCTTATATTGTTTACCAAACTGTATTGGAACATAATGGTATGATATTTACCGAAAAAAAATTCGATAATCCTGTACGATTTTTGGTCAACATTAAAAAAAAAAAAAGGATTGTTTCCTTGAAAAATCTATCCAGCTGTACTGAATTTGAATTGCATAACCAATTTACCAATTTAATCACCTAAATATATTATATTGCAAATCAAATTTCATCATCAATCGCACCTTATCCTACTATGTGGGATCGGTGGCGTGAAGTTTATAGTGTCAATTAATTGTCTAAAATTAGTTAACACTATAAATTCACACAAAAAGCAAAGTGGCAAAGTTTTACGCCGGATGTCCTTCTCACGCAACCTTCATACGAAGGAGAAATGAGATGAAATTTAACAAAAAAAATAATAAAAAAATCTGAAAAAAACAAAATAAAAAATTCCATAAATATTAAATATAATATAAGAATACATAATAATTATATTATAATATATATTATATATGCAAAATATATATTAAAGTATATTTTAAAACTAAAAATCCTATGCGGGGTGGGTACCACTGGGGCGAAAAATGATACCTGGACCCCCCCCCACCCACTGGGGGGTGACCCAAACGGGGCAGGCCGTAACAGTGCACTGGGTCGGGTCGAAATTGACATCCCTAAGCAATACAGAAATTGTATCGTAGGTGTTGTTTTTCCATGTGACGTGGTTGGTGGACGATGGCAAAGTAGATTAAGTTTATTAATTATTGATGATCCAAAAAAGTTTATTAATTATTAGTATTTGGTCGATTCTAAAAATGCTCCGCCTCTCCAAAGCTGACTTCCGCCCGAACTCCACCGTAGACCTGCACCAAAAAAGGGGGGCCGGAGGGGTGCTCCGGCGTGTTCTCTCCAATGCTTAAGTCAGTAGAGTGTTTTTCAAGAAAGAGGCGAAAATATAAAAGATACGTAAAGAGTGTGATTATGGTATAAATGAACCTGGACTTGAGCTCCTTATTAGGGTTTCCGTAAAATTCAGATTTTGTTACGATTTAGTAACATAATGATTAAAATAAGATCGAATCTTCCGAACCCTAATTTACCTTTGAGTTCGGCAGATCTAGCTGATCTCACCTACTCCAGGTCGGCGGTTCAGCTACTTCCATGCGTAACCTTTGCTCGAAGAACTTGGCCAATCTTGCCCATCCACTACATCCTACTTTTAGACCAGACTTACACTTCCTCGCTTCATCACCATCATCAGTGCTAAAAGGGCATTTGACTTGGATGTTAACCTAACCTTATCAACCTGGACCTCTAAAACCCGTTTCATTTACAAAGTGCTTAGTAAGTCATCTTATCCTTAACAAAACCCACTAGTTCGGCCCAACGACTTTCTTCCTATTGGCCCTTATCAAGTACTTGTCTTTTTCAGCCCATGAGTTCAACAGTTGAGCACTTCGTTCGTAGTCCAATTTCACTTGAGATTTATCTAAATTCACTCGATAGGACCTCTTAGGTCAGCCCAGCCACAAGAGTTCATGAAGTCGGTTCAATGGAAAAAGTTTCTCAGCTCGGCCCAATAAGTCATTTTATATTCACCCTCATCAGTATTATTACTATTTTTAGGATCAAATTAATAAATTAATAGATAATTTTTTAAACTAAATGAAATATATATAATTTCGGTATTTGGTACAATATACTATATGAGATCAAATAAGTGGTAACGTATTGAATACCCAAATTTCGAAAAAATTAAAACCACATATTGAATTGAATTACTAGTCGATATTCAATATATTTCGATACGATTCCTAGGCTATTTCTTCAGTATCGTTCACATTTAATCACCACGGTATATTATATCGGACCAAATTACGGGTAGCCTATTGAATACCCAAATTTTAAAAATTGAATTATTGATTCGATAATCAGTTCGTACGAATACGATTCCGGCGATTTACCGTATCGTGCATACCCTAATGTCTCTGAGGGAGGAAAAAGGGGCAAAAAGGAAAAAGAATAATAATAATAATAATAATAATAATAATAAAAGAACAAACGCTGGGGCTTCAATTTCTGCGTCAGCATCTAACCCAACCTTCATTGGAGGAGGCAAACAATCTTCATACACGTCAGTCACACCAAATCATTTCTCTTTAAATTAAGATTTTTTTTCCTTTTTTTTCCCCAACCTTCAGTCATTTCTAACACCTCTCGCAATTTTGGGGATTCTGCTGCGTCGCGTCGTCGTTTTTGTCCCTGTCAGAGTTTGCGTTGCTCTTGATTTTTTCAAGTGTTTCGGCTTTTGTAGAATTGAAGACTGTGCGTTTAGTTTCTCCTTTTTTTTTGGCTTATTTGTTTTATTTTTCACATTAATTTTCCAGATCTGTAGTGGGTTTGGTGCGAGTTTGTGGGGTGGACATTTTTTGTTTTGAGAAATTTATTGTTTAATTGTAAAGATTTGAGCTTTGGGGGTATGGAGTAAAGTGCTAATATGTAAAATTAGGATGTTGTGATGAATTCGTTCTTTTTCTATTTTTAGTTTGTAATTTTCGATTTTTGGTTGGTGGTTTTCAAATTAAAGCTGCTCATTCTTTAATTTGCATTGCGAATTGTAATTTCTAGGGTTGAAAATTTATTTTGTTTTGAATCGTGGAAAGAGGGGATTTTAATCTCGCAGGAAAAAATAAAAATCAATCTGGCCCCAAATTCACTTAGTACGTGGAATGGGAATTTTGTCTGCTTTAAATGTTTTTGAACTTAGTGATGTTTGTGCTGGCTTAGCCGTCAAATGGTTGTCTTATGTTTCTGTTCGATCAGCTGGAAGGGCGAAACACGTGTTTTCCTCGATCTAAATTTATCCATGTTGCAATGATGATGCTTTAATTTTGCTTACTTGTGGTGCAATCTGTGATGGTTGCTCTTTTTCGTATGATTGAATTAGGAAATGAATTTAGAAACCTGTTACTGGAATCAATATATTAGCATATTTATGTTATATTTGTGGGGTGATTTTTATTTTTTTGGTCATGCCATATGCTTGTTTCTATACATACACTTTGCTTTAATTCGATTAGTTATGTGTGTAGGAATATGGATGGATCAGTCCAAGAAGGTAGTAGCGTGGATTCATTCTTGCGGAACTATAAGCTTGGAAAGACTCTTGGAATCGCTCATTTGGTAAAGTTAAAATTGCTGAACATGCATTAACAGGTCACAAAGTTGCTGTAAAGATCCTTAATCGCAAGAAAATAAAGAATATGGATATGGAAGAAAAAGGTAAATCAAGCCAATAAGCGACATACATTCATTTACCTTCTGTGTCAAAATTCCGTTGTGGAGCCCATAGTCGATAAATAAAATTTATTATATTTTGTCGTTTTCGTAAGAATTGGTCCACAGCAATTACTATCAATCCCATGCTTCCTTTTTATCATTGTAGATTATATTGAGTAGTGATCTATTTCTGTCTAAATGACATCTTCAGTTATTATTTCTATACTATTGCCATCTTTGATGGTACATACATGTCATGGCATATATCTTGTTTTGTTGTGTGTGGAGATCTGCACAATTCTTTTGGAGAAAAAGCCAATGATTTTACCATTTCCATAGTTTTATTTCATTTCTACATCTTAGGTTGTGTTTTCGCCTGAGTATAGATTTTCAATTTTTTTATTAGATTTTTCTACAAAATAAAGTGCATCTATAGAACTGATGAAACTTGAGGTTCTATTGAACAAGTCTGTAACGTTAAAATTTCTGAAGAAAAAGACTTCTTTTATTTTAGTGGCAGTATACCACTTAGTTTTCCATTTATGTAAGTAAAACCAAAATGCTGTAGTTATTTCTTTATTTTTTATTTTTGGATCGCTTCTATTTACAATAGTGCAGAAATTAGTTGGATTAACCTAAGCTATAAAACCATGATGAGCTTCTTTAAGCGTGGGTTGTCTTCTTGCAGTTCGAAGAGAAATCAAAATCTTGAGATTGTTTATGCATCCCCATATCATACGTCTATATGAGGTTGTGGAGACGCATTCTGATATATATGTTGTGATGGAATATGTTAAATCTGGTGAGCTGTTTGATTATATTGTGGAGAAGGGAAGGTTACATGAGGAGGAAGCCCGCATTTTCTTTCAGCAGGTAGGATGCCTTTATGGGTTTTATTCTGAAGCTGTTCCTTTTATCTAAGTCTGTATATCATGCTTTTTGTATAGAATCTTTGACTGTGTTCTGATGACTGCAGATAATCTCTGGCGTGGAGTACTGCCATAGGAATATGGTGGTTCACAGAGACCTGAAACCTGAGAACTTGCTTTTGGATTCTAAGTGCAACGTGAAGATTGCTGATTTTGGTTTGAGTAATATTATGCGTGACGGTCATTTCCTGAAGACAAGCTGTGGAAGCCCCAACTACGCTGCTCCAGAGGTACTTAGAGCATTACAACAAGAAATGTGAATTCTGAAATTTCTTAACATTACAAAAGTTGGGTTTTGAAAGGCTTTGATATGCATCTCGTCCATAGGTTATATCTGAAAACTATATGCGGGGCCCGAAGTGGACGTGTGGAGCTGTGGTGTTATTCTCTATGCACTTCTTTGTGGACCCTGCCATTTGATGATGAAAACATTCCAAACCTTTTCAAAAAAATTAAGGTATGTTCAGGCTTACGTATGAAATCACTCTCTTTAATTTCGATTCTTGTCATTTTCTGCAATATTAAGTGAAAGTTGACTCAGATTCTCTATATGGATTTTCCTTGTCAATTACTTTGGCAACTCTTTAGCAGTTATATGTTGAAGTTTTTAAAGTGTGTGAGTGGGCTAGTTGGATACTTTTAAGTTACTTAAGCTAAAGGTTGCTAGCATACATGATCATGATTTTCTTATTTGGCTTCTTTATTATTCATGCTGAGCTTGAAGTATATTTTACTAAGCTGAATCCAAGTGAGCCTGTGTGGCTTATATTATTTAATCATGATTTTCCTCATATAAGCTTAACTAATCTAATTTTAGCTGAGCTGAGAAGTTATTTGGAGTCGAATTGATATGAGCTTTCCTTGCAAGCCCAAGCTTATCCCAGTTGATGTAGCCTATATGGTGCCCTAGAAGTTGCAATGCTTACTGTCCTATGACCACAATCCCCGGAATTGGCCCAAAATGTTTAGAAAATTCCCTTTTAAAAGTATTTAACACAATTGTTCACTGGCATTTAGTCCTAACTTCCTGGTTGGCTGGGTTCAATACTACTGTATATTATTGTTATATATTTCCAATAAAAGAAATTAACATAATTTCTGTTGAATTTATCTATAGGGTGGAATATATACGCTTCCCAGCCATTTATCACCTGGTGCTAGAGATTTGATTCCGAGGATGCTTATAGTTGATCCTATGAAGCGAATGACTATTCCTGAGATTCGTGCACACCCCTGGTTCCAAGCTCATCTGCCGCGCTATTTGGCTGTGCCACCGCCGGATACAACGCAGCAAGCGAAAAAGGTTTACAGAACTTTCATTGCCATTTCTTGAAGTTTATATCTAATACATGTCTCCATTTCATGTGCTCATTTCTATGAACATAATGAAGGTGACTGATCTTTTACAAATTTATTTTCCAGTTCTTTATTAATGCATGTGTTTCTGGTGGTTATCTGGTGTTAGATAATTTGGCAGACATCCGTGTATTACTTGATCTGATTCTACTGCAGCATGCCTGTATGCTATCAAATTGAAAAATAACTTTCTCACGGTTTTGTTTTCTTTCTTTTTTCCTTTGTTTTCTTTCTTTTTTGTCACGCGCAGATTGATGAAGAGATTCTTCAGGAAGTGATTAGGATGGGATTTGACCGGAATTTGCTCGTCGATTCTCTTGAAACAGGGTTCAAAATGAGGTGAATTTTGTGGCTGTATAATGTTCATACTGATGTTCCAGTTTTCTTATTTATTGATTGTATTTCAGGGCACTGTGACATACTACTTGCTGCTAGACAATCGGTTCCGTGTTTCCAGTGGCTACCTTGGATCTGAATTTCAGGAAACCATGGTGCGCTTTTTAACTTATGCTGATAAACACAGCTTCACTTATTCTGTTCATTCTGATTCCATTTTCTTAATTTCTTGTATCTTGGCCGACTGATATATAACATGTACAAATTTTTCCTCAATGTTACATGTAAATCCCTACCCTCTGTAGGAACTTGGATATAATCGCATGAATCCAAGTGAAACTATAGCATCTCCTGTTGGGCAACGATCGCCTGGAGCCATTGATTTTCAACAATTTGGAGGAAGACAGCTACCAGTTGACAGGAAATGGGCACTTGGACTCCAGGTTAGTTGGCATGTTTTTTGTTTTCATTCTTCCAAGGATATGAGTTTGTGCAAATAGAGCTTGTGTGTGACGAGTATGAGCGAGCAGGCAGATTGACGGGGATGGTTATAAATCTTTACATGTGCTCAGCGGGATTATATTGTCATTCTTGGAGAAGATGTTTTTGATAATTTTATCTCTAATATTCTCATGATATCTGATATAAGAAAGTTATCTGTTTCCCATATGAAGGGTACAAAAATTAATTCCTTCAATATTAATTAAAAAAACTACCTCTGAGATTTAGCCTAATTACAAAAAATTACAAATTCCCCCTTAAAGTGTTATAATCACCTCCTTGAGGGTTGCTCTTGAAGGTCCAATTTGTAAAATAGAAGCAAATGTCAAGGGTATATATTTTTGTAATTTTAAAAGATAATTGGGGTGTAATTATCCCTTAATTCAATGTACGTGTGTGTTTGTAATTCTGTTTCTACCCCAAAGTGTTGGCCATTGTTTGTCATCATATTTATATTTCTATTTCATCTGGCTTATTTTTGCAGTCTCGAGCCCATCCTCGTGAGATAATGACCGAAGTTCTGAAGGCTCTGCAAGAGTTAAATGTTTTCTGGAAAAAAATCGGGCATTACAACATGAAATGCAGATGGAATCCTGGCAGTCCTGGTCTTAATGAAGGAAAACTCAACAATTCTATGCATGACAATAACTATTTCGGAGACGAATCTGCTATCATTGAGAACGATGTCGACATTAGGCCACAAAATGTTGTCAAATTTGAAGTGCAGGTAACAATTTTGGTTGGCATTTAATTTTCTTTGTTCTGGAATCATAATACAGTAGTCCTCTATTGGAATGCACCAGTATCAAAGAACGTGATTATATTTGCTTGATCTGTTAATTATTTGTAGAAATTATTTTGAAAACTACCCCTAGGTTTAGCCTAATTCCAAAAAAAAAATCCTGTTATCTTTCAATATTACAAACACCCCATTGAGGGTCTAATTCGTAAAATAGAAACAAATATCAAGGGGGTCTTTGTAATTGTAATTTTGAAAGATAGCTGAGATTTTTTTTTAAAATTAGACTGAACCTCAAGGGTATTTGTTGTAGTTACCCCTTATTTGTATGCTCCTTGCTACATGCTTGTTAACTGACTCGTCTAATTTTGTTTCAGCTGTACAAAACCCGGGAGGACAAATATTTGCTTGATCTTCAGAGGGTTCAAGGGCCACAGTTCCTCTTTCTTGATCTTTGTGCGGCCTTTCTTGCTCAGCTTCGTGTCCTCTGAAGTTTCTACTTAAACTCTTTTTGTTGTGAAGCGGAGAATCAGAAGTTGTTGGTGCTGTATATACAGATATTACCAGCTAAGCGCCAAATCTCTTACTTAGAGATGGTTGTCGTGCCAAGCCGATATTTTTATTGACTCGCTAGGAGTTGGCTTCTGCAACGACCAGTTGTCTGTCGTTACTTTTTTAACTTATCTTTCTCATAGTTTTATGCATTTTAAAAAATGAGGAATCTCTTCAACCCTTGAATTTCTGATAGTTAATCTTAGTGGTCAGCTGCAATTTGCCAGATGCGACGCAATTAAATCAAGGATAATGTTATGCAGTTCAACTCTTTCCTCTAGATTAGGGGTCTAGCGCTTTAGGCCTCTGTGGTTGGTAGAATTTTGTTCTATAATTTTATTAGCTAAATCCAAGTTTTATGTAATAATAATTTCTTTCTGGTGTGGGGGATTTGTTCTTAGTGTCTGATGATAGGACAATGAGATGGATTTTTGTCATACTTCTGCCAATGAAAGGAGATGATTTCGCATAAATATTGGGGTTATAATGTTAGTTGTTGTTTCCATGTACGTGGATGTTATAGTCGTGATGCAAATATGTTTATTTTGCTGGAGCCCTCGTTTGTTTATATTTTCGGCACTATTTTTTCATATTTTCAGTATTTTTACTGTTGAAAATATATTTTATTAGATTTTCGTGTAAAAATGAAAATGTGATGGAGGCCATGAACCCAACGGTATGTTTCAGTGAAATTTGTCACTATTTTACTCCGTCCGGAATCAAATTTCATTCCACTTTAGGTATTCTACTTCCTATTTTACTACTTGATGCATTGTTCGAAAATTTTTCCTAGCGCCTAGCTTCGATTAGTCCCCATCTAGGCGCTAGATTTTTCTTGTCCGTCCACATTTTTCTTCCGACAAAAACTTGTGTCAGACCGTCTAACGTGTCAAATTTGTTAGACGGATCCAAAATCCAGAACCGATGGCATTTTTGTAATATTCTGTGGAGGTGTCATAATGTCACTAGCGCCTAAAAAAGTATTAGCTTTTACGCTGAAAAGTATTAGTAATTTTTTTGAAAAGTATTAGTAGTTTATTTTACTAGTCCTCAAGAAAAAATATTAACTTTTTTTCTCAAAAGTATTAGTAGTCCCACTAAAACGTATTAGCTGTCACTCTAAAAAGTATTAGGTTTTCGCTTAAAGGTATTTAGTAATCCCCTTAAAAGTATTAGTTTTTCCCCCAAAAAAAGTATTAGTAGATCATCTTAAAAGTATTAATTTTTCTTCAACAAAGTATTAGTAGTCCCTCTAAAATGTAATAGTCGTTCCCCACGAAAAGTATTAGTTTTTTTGCTTAAAGGTATTTAGTAATTGTCCTTAAAAGTATTATTTTTTCCCGAAAAAGTATTAGTAGATCATGTTAAGAGTATTGATTTTTCTCCTAAAAAGTATTAGTAGATCATGTTAAGAGTATTGATTTTTCTCCTAAAAAGTATTAGTAGTCCTTTAAAACATATTTAGTATCCCGTAATAGTATTCGTTTTTCTTCTGAAAAGTATTAATAGCACTCATGAAATGTATTAGTAGCCTTGAATTGTTTCAGAATTGATTCAATCAATCAACAAACACTTGGATGGAATGGATGGATGTACTTTTTTAAGAATAATGGCTAAATCAATTTAGAATAAATTCAAAGGAAGATTTCTTGATATATTTGATAAGTATTCCTCTACCACTGCAACCATCACATGGTTCATATATAAAAATTTACAAAATTTTAGACAATAACCATCATAATATAAAAATACCGAATAAAAAAGGAGCATGTATTTGTGATGATGGCGGGCTCGATTTTGAGGTTGAAGTTTAGTTATGCAGTATCAAATGGATATATAATGTATAAAATGGTGGTGCTCACCAATGCACCCACCGCACCGACACAACAGATTCTATATCAAAATCTAAAGACTTCAACTTCACGACATGATTACAAAACAAGAAAAAGAATAAAATTTATGAAACTAAATTTGAATTAGTGTTGGGTGGAGATTGGAAAAGTAGTTGCGTAATTTTTGAGCCGCCATTCGTAGTAATCGCGATGGTGAACGTGGAAGAAATGATCGTTTGCAGTGTAATAATGTTCAGTTGGGTGGGGCTGAATGGAAGAGGAAGCGGAAAAACAACGTTCAAACATTTTCTTGTTGGGTTGGGTCGTGTAAGTTGTTAGGGCTCCATCTTATAGATTAGATCCGTTAGACCGTCTAATAGGAGACTAGGTCATTTCTTCCGATTAAGTCCTGCGCTAGGCCCCAGTCTGACGCATGCCTAATGCCTAGTGCTTTTTGGAACACTGCTTGGATGGAGTGTGACACATGGGTGGCAATCTCCGACACGACACGAAAACAAGACCTGAAACCTAACATGATATAAGCGGGTTAGAATCGATCCATTTATTATTTAGGTCATAATCGTGTCAGATCCAATTAACCCGAATAATACATGGTTCCATTTCGGATCTGAAATGACCTGTCTAACCCGTTTGAAGAAGAAAATTCAGTTTTATTTTGAATATTTTTTAATATATATATTAATAACCCAAAACTCTCATTTTAATATTATCATAATAATAAATATAAGGTTTATTCAATGTTGAAAAATATACGGTCATTTCGGTCAGGTTGTGTTAAGTTATCCGTGTATTAAATAGATCGTGTTTGGGTTGACCAAATTTACAGAATTATCATGTCTCAACACAACCCGCGACCGAACATGACTTGAATTGCCACTCCTCTTTGGGACACATGTTTATAAAATAAAGAGAAAATAGTGAAACACCAGAAGTGGAATACAAAATTTGTTCTACTCGGTCCACCTATTTTCGTAAG
The DNA here is from genome assembly GCA_016081115.2 of Rehmannia glutinosa. NCBI lineage: Eukaryota > Viridiplantae > Streptophyta > Magnoliopsida > Lamiales > Orobanchaceae > Rehmannia > Rehmannia glutinosa. The sequence continues at coordinate 201,065 of JABTTQ020001694.1, read as the reverse complement.
CTTTCTACAAGTTTCCAGGGCCAATAGTGAGTAAGAAAAAATAATAATTATAAAAATTATTCCTGAAAATTAATTTAATAATATTCAATTATCCAATCAAATTCCAATGCATATTTTAGGTTCATTTTTCATTCATGAGTACACATTCTAGATTCAAATTTAGGGGTATAAACGAGTCGAGTCGGGTGAAATTCTAACATGGTATTATTCGAGCTTTAAAAATTGTGTTTGAGCTTGTTTGATTATTAATCGAATCGAGCTCGAACGAGCTTTTGGCCGAGCCGAACACGAATTGAGCTTGAGTAGCTTGATATTTTTACACATTTTATTCTTATTTTACTAATCGAGCTTCTAGCTCGAGCCGAGCTTTAAATCTTATCGAACGGAAAAAATATGTTCAAGCTTGGTTCATTTTGTTAACGAACCGAACTCAAACGAGCTTTTGATTGATCTCGAATCGAGATCGAGTAGAGCTTGATTCGTATTTAAGCCCTAGATTCAATTCATAAATGAAAAATAAAATATCGGAGAGGTTTTATCTATCTATATCTATATCTATATCTATATCTATATCTATATATATCTATATCTATATCTATATCTATATCTATACCTATCTTAAAAGAACGAATATTTCTGCAAACTTTTGGACTGACAAAAATACCCTGTCATCTACAAATTTTAATGGTAAAATAGGAATTAGATACATAACCTTATTTCAGAAAACTCAACTTGTGTCTCTTCAGTTTAAAAACCTCAATCGCGACTCTTCATTTCACAGATTTTTCATTTCATACAAAGGAATTTCATTGTTCTTTTCTACCACTATATCTCCAGCCAAGAAAAGGGACCCGACCCTCACTTTCCTCGAGCACAAATTGGGTTTTTGCGGGATTCATCTCAGAAACTAAGGTGAGAATTTTGAACTCATGAACACTTTTTATTTGAATCGCTGGAAAAATAAGGAGACTACGAATTTTTGACCTCACCAAATCGCTGGAAAAATAAGGAGCCTACGAAATTTTTGACCTCACCAATTTTGTTCGACTTTGGTTAGTCAGTTTCAAGTTTGAAGTTTAATCGATTATTAGGTTTGAAACTGAAATTGAAAATCTGATATTTTTCTTAATTCTTCCCCTGGTTTTCCTTCAATTTCTTAAAACTTCGATGTTTTTTTTTTTTGATGGCAAAAAACTTCGATGTTTTAATTATCTACCAATCAGTTTCTATTTAAACATTGTCTATTTTATTCATTTTTTGCCTCGCAGGAAAGCTCAAAATTCAAGCTAAGAAAATGGTATTTTTTTCTTTATTGGTACCTTTGATGGTTAAATACATGTTTGATGGTAGCGAATTGGTTTTTACCTCTGAATGGTTTATTGGTATTCTGGCACTACACTTGGAATTTTCCTTTTTCCTGTTAGAATGGTATTTACATTATGTTTGGTGAGATATAATGTTTTGATGAATTTGGTTGTTTTTTTTTGATTTTATTGAAAAACAGGAAATATCAAATAAGAATCCTATAATCCTTGGTGTATAAGAAAGATAAAGTTACAATCTTCACTTCAAATCTAAACAAAACAGAAACCAGAAAAAGAGAAAAGAAAGATAGAAAGAAAAAGGATGACACATAATTCAAACGAAAAAAATAATGAATCTGGAAATAGAGAATTAGGAAGATTATAAAAGAGTAGTTGTGGTGATCAATCGAATTTGTATCGACTTAACCAAATAGTTTCTCCATCATTTAAAATGGTTCAATGAGGACATTTAGGTAATGTGATTGTGAAAATGTTTGTCCAGATAATGTGTATAAAGAAGATGGTAGTTGTATAGATGGGAGAATATGAACTCATTGAAGAAAGTATGTGTTTGAAATAGGAGTCGGAATTTTGTTATCCTAGCCCTCTTCCAAAAAAGTTTGGAATTCAGAATCTTTTAAACCCCAGCTCTCTCTCAAAAAAGTTTCCATTTAAGAATGGGTTTATGAAGGACCTGCTGTTGATCTCATGAACACCTCAACCGACAAGAGTTCCAATAATGATCAAAGTTCCAGATACTAAAATATAATATATTCACATAAAGGTAAGTTTTCATCCATTGATTCTTGGAAATTTCATTTATTCGGAAAATATACACAATAGGTGTTGCTTATCACAAATGACTGACATTGCAATGTTTAGTGAGTTTTGCCGATGATATTGCATTGTATAGATTGGCTCTCGCCTATTATGATCTGTAATTGAGAGATACTTCAATAATGTAGTTAGGACATTCAATAGTTGTGATGAAAATGAGATTCTTTTTCTATGGATTTCATGTACTAATTATGGGAGTTGAATTATGATTTAGTAGTGCAGAGTGTGTATTGGAGATCTGCCTTAAGTTTATAAATCTTAGGGCCAAATAGTTGAAAGGATACACTTATGTTGTGGTCGATGCCATTAGTTGAAATGCGATTTATAGGATGTACTGCATTTTTCTTATTCTATTTGCTCGATGTGTTGGTTAGGGTTATTAGAACAAAAAATCCCAAAATTTTAAAAATTTAACAATTTTTAATTAATTGTTTTCATAAATGTTCTCTTTATGAAATAAATTTATATAGTTTTTAAGTATGCTTCAAATAATCTGTTTCCAAGTTAATTTATATAATTTGGTTGGTATGATTTCCTTGCCTATTTTATTTGATTTGTTGGCTACAGACTTGGATTTTGAAGTTCTTAGTGAGGTATATTATTAAATAAGGAAAGATACCATCAATGTGCGGACGAGATCGTTGGCTTTTGCAAGGTAAATTTGAGTACCAACTACACTATATATCTGAAACAGTAATTCCAAAACAGATGTGAAATTTTCCCTATTTAAGAAATATAGGGAATGACTGCAGATCGTGATTGGGTAAATTTCGTTCTTTAAGCGTGTTTTGCTACCAATTCACTTTTATATGATCTCTGATTGAGTAACAAAGCTGCAGAAACCCCTAGACTATGCTAGAAAAACAAATTATGCAACTAATAAACGAGGAAAAAGTACAGGTAATTGTATATATAATATGTGAATAATATATGTTGTATAAATACTTTTTCTTGTATCTGCATTGTCTTCCTCATCGACTCAATGTTCTGACATTCCTACTTTCTACCCACCGAAAACAGCACTTCGTGGGCTTTGGTTTGTGGTTTCTTTTCAAGCACAAGTTTTTCATCTTTTCTTATTAGTGGTGAAAAAGATGTTCTGACTTTTTATTTCCTTTGGACGTAATTTCTTTCTTATAATTCTTTATTAGACAGAATTTTATTGTTCTTCCTCATATTTATTAGTAAAACCAAGATAAATGTGACAGTTAATAATTATTACATAAATGAATTTTTGAATACATATGATTAAAATACAAGAAGGCCGGTTACATTTTGAAAGATTCATTATATATTTGAAATTAAATATAATTCAAAAATTAACATAGGCAATATACATTCATTTCCACCAAACACAATAAACAACATAATTAGCAAACACTCTTATTTTTACTAATCAAATCATTCAAAAAATGCAAGTTTCTGAAGGAGTTGGAATATCAGTCGGGCTTCGAAACCACTTCTCATTGAAGGCGATGGACGGAGCTCTCCTCACTGCCAGAACAACAGGTTACATTAATATACAAATAATATTAATTATTTTCCGGTTTTTCCTTTGAGGATTCAACTTTTTGGGTCAGGATTTCTTCCAGTCGTCTCTTTATCTTTATTGATTTTTTGTTTCCAGTGAAAGTATCTCTGGAGATTGGAGAATGAGAATGAGAATGAGTCATGGAGCTGAAGAGATATGTATAGTGGAGTGAAAGAGAAAATAAGGGGATTCATCTTGAGCGAGGCTCGTGGTTTATGGTTGCTGGAGATATTATTGCTCTGTTTCTTCTTGGACAAAGGTAAATTATGTTCGTTTTGAAACTGGTCCTCGGATTAGCTCTTTTTAGTGACCACTATTAGAACAACTGATTTAGTTTAGGCTCAACTGTAGTTTTAGTAACCTATAATTGTTGTTGTACTTTTGGTCATTGGCATGTTAATATTAAACCAAATTTTTGTAGTTCATACTTATTCTCTTTTGGCTTTCAGAAAGTAACGTGGAAATAATTTAGGGATGAGAAATAGGGAAACTCAATGATTGACTTGATTCAAAGAGAGTTGCTTGTGGTACTGTTTTTCAAATTTTCTTTTGCGGACAGTATTCATTCTTTCTCTGTAATATTTTTGCATTCTTTTGTAGTTCTGCATTGGCACCATAAAAGACGACTTTCTAGGTATAACTTTTTGACGATGTGCTGGGTCATGAGCCAGGAAATTTTGTTTTCTAGAGGTATTTATTTATGGAAGTTCATATTTCATTTGAACGTTTACAAGTTAGAGTTATTGGAGTGTATTTCCGTGAATTTGTTTCAATTATGTTATTGAACATGGTGTAATGTAGGTAGTGTTAGTAAATGTGCAAGGCTACCATATTTACGGTTTAACGCTCTAAACCGGAAGAACCGGTAAAAATGGTAATAAACCAGGAACCGGCAGGTTATTACGAACCGTCGGTTTCAAGAAAATGGAAAGGAAAAAATTGTCTCATCCTCCTTCCGTCTGCAATTTTCTTATTCATTCTCTACCAACAAATCCATAAAATCAAGTTCAATTTCTGGACGATCTCAACGGATTCTTCCATTCTCTGATTACCAAGTGCAATTTTTATTTTTGTAACTATATCTCTCTATATACATATATTTATGTGTGTGGAGTGTGTGTGAAACACCACTTTCTTCAGTGCCTCTGTTTCGTGTGTGTGTGTTTCTGTTTTCTACATTCTATGATTTTGTGTGTATCCGGGTGTGGGCATTTGTGTAGTCTTGTATTTTTCTATTTCTCACATTCCTCCAATTCTTCCCCACGTTTTGGCTTATATTTTGATTTTCCTTTCTAGGTTCACCTATTTTAATGCTCTTCAAATTTATCCATAATACTTAATTTACTTTGATTCCTTTTCTTTTTGGGTTCACTTTATAAATGGTTGGAGGTTGCATTCTTGGTATGTATTGGTGAGGAAAAAGGAAGGAGATGATTTGTTAGATTTACAAAAAAAGAAGGTTAGTTATATCTCATATTAAAAACCCTTGCATTACAAAAAAATATAGTTAATTTTTTTAGGACTATTGAACCACTGGTTGAACAAGTTCGACTGGTTGGACTGCGAACTGGTAGTGAATCCGATTTGCTCATTGGTCCAGTTTTTAAAACATTGGTTAGAAGCACTTTTGGTTAATATACGTGGCAAGATGATAGGCACGTGAGAATGCAGATGCTCATTATACTTTTTTTCTTTTAATTTTTCTTTTTTTTTTTTTCTGAAACCATAACGTAAAAGAGGTTTTTGTTTTTTTTTATTTAAAAAAAGAGGTATTTTGTAGTAGTGATCAGTCTGCCAAAAGAAAAAACCAACAAAACCAAGTTCATGTTCTGTATAATTTATGCAAACCTATATGTCTTAACTACTACAAATTTGAATACCATTACTTTTATATTTAATTTTGTTTGTTGTCAAATTATTTGATATACCTATTTAGAATTGTTAAATGGCCGTTTGTGAGAAGAATACAAATTTGTTTGACACAATATACACAATATCATTAGTTTATCTTTATCATATTTCAATCATGTACTATTTTTTTTACAAATTAAAAAAATATGAGGTTATATTTATTTCACACAGATGATAGATATCTAATCATTAATAATGTTTTTGACTTTAAGATTGCGTAATATGTGATTATTTTATAATGAGCAATCTTTCTGCTATATAGGATGTATTGAACTCATATTTTCAACATATACTTTTTCATTTGGTATATATGTTAAATCCTATGAGGTGTAATGAGAAAAATGTGATATTAGAATTGACTTGCTGATATGAAACTCATTTTTAGGGATGTCATAATAGGAAAAATGTGAGTAGTGGTAATGGGGTCTCATATGTCTAAGGATCGTTATATATTTCTAATGATCATTATATCGGAAAACATACATTCAAGGATCATTATCTCTTTTCAAAATTACCCCAAGTGCTAGGTCAACAAATTTTTAGTTGGGAATCATAGCAAAAGTTTGACTTTTCAATCTTTACTTTGCATTACCCATGGTTTCCTCAATCGTATGTTTCGTTATAGTTATAGAATCCAACCATTTTTTATGTATCCATCTTCTGAAATAGTAGTCGTAATTAATCAAAATTGAGATAGTAATAGTAGCAAGTCTACGATTCTTTAAGCGGGAGATGGAACACGTTTAATGGAACATGCGGCGTGGTTGAAGAATGTTACTATTTAAAATGTTACTATTTACACAATGCATCACGAAGCCATATTAATGGAACATGGGTTTGAGTGTTTGGCTAATGGAAGGAGAGAAAAATGATATCTTAAATGAGTTATAATCTTCAATGATGACATCATTTATTTTGTAGGAAAATTTTCAGTTAATAATTATGTCTAATTCCTAATGGAGATGTTAAATATGTTATTTCATTGTTTACTAATGCACTACTTCTAAGGGAATTGGTGTTAAAACTATACAATTGTGAATGATGCAATAGAATATATTGGAGACAAAATTGAATATTTGCAATTATGGAATTCAATACATAAATCTTGAACCACACAAAAATGGAGTAAATAGAAATTCTTCTTCATTTACTTAGCTTATTAGTTAACTATAATTGTGATCACGAATTGCATTTAGCAGTAGATGCAATGCGAAAGATGTTGAAACAATATTAAGGTATTAATAGATTTTTAAAGTTTTAAAAATTATTCATCATCAAATACTAAGCATTATTTCATGAGTTATAGATATGGGTTGGTGTTGAATGTTGTACAATGCGACCAGTCCATGCATAATTATGTTAGAGGAGGCAATATTATATTTATTGGATGCCCATCACGTCAATATTTAATATTATTGGAACATGTTTAATTATTTCATTTACATCTTAATTATAAATTATTTTTAATCTGTAATTTAATGGAGAACATCACTCACAATACATGCATGTAAAAACTGGATGTAGAAGTTGTAACTTGCAAGTATGAATATAATTGCACTTTCTAATTGCTTTGAACTAAAAGTACGTACAAGTAGTGAATGTAAATTGAATGTAGTAGTTAGGGATCAAAAAGATACAAGCCACTTTGAAAAAGGGTAAAAAGAGAAAGACATCAACTACGTCTACCAATCATCCTCAAATGAAGAATGACGATGAAATGTGATACTAAGATGTTCAAACGCCATTAAGTGAAAGAGGTTTACTCTTTGACATTCTATCTTATTCTTAAGTTGAATATACAGAATCAAATCGAAATAAATAAGCATTTAAAGGCCCATTTGCCTCTATATATATAAGTGAAGGTTGAGTTACACAGCTCCTCCTCTTTGAGGCGCTAAAGAAATTCTTTTGGAGCTAGAGAACGCACATAGAGAAGTGGATTACTGAGGTGTGAATTTAAAGTAATGATGAAGTCTTGAAGACACTCTTCTATTATCCAAAACAAATATGTAACGAAATGGTCAAATTCAAATAAGAATATGACAATGACACTTACAAAAGTTAAACAAGAGAAGACTTGATTCAGTTTGAATTCGTGAAACAACTTTCTTTCCTTAAATTACTCCTTAGTTTTTAAACATCCATAAGATAAAGTTCTATGATAACTTCATTTGAATTCTTTAGCATAGATCTTTCGGTCCATGGTGTTTTCACTATATTTCACTTATTAGTTTTTTTTTTATTTTACGATATGAATAACATATATATATATATATATGTAATAAAACTAACTTCAATTAAATATATTAATATTTTTTTCTAATTATATTAGTAAAATCATTAGGTTCACATGCAACGACGTGCACCTTACTAGTAATATAAAAACAATAAATAAATTTTATAATTAGATTTAATCTACAAAGATCATCGCCAAACAAAGATCATCTATCCATAATTAACAAAGCATATAGGTGGAAGATCAATGGAATTCCAGAGTGACAATTCTCCATCATGATCAGACGAATCCCCTGAATTCTCATCTTCATTAATATCCACCTTTTCTTGTTCAATTTTGTTCTCTACCATCTCTTCTTGCTTCGATTTACAAACATTTCGGAGCCTGCTGATCTGATCAGACCTGTTAACAGATGTTTTCATTTTCAATTTCAGGTACTCAGTTATCCCATTGAAAGCATAGAGCGAAGCCGAGAACTTCCTCTCGTAATTCATCCTCTTCATTGCCTCACTCAGCATCAGTGGCTCATCCTCCACCTCCATGGGTTTCGAGATCTCCTCGGCAATCTCAAATGGCGAATACTCAATTGAAGTCCCGATTTCATCGACAAATTGGAAATCCAAAATCTCTAGGTTTGTTGAATTTTCATCCTCAATTTCATTCTCCATTTCAAGTATTCCTGTGTTGTTAAATTGGACGAAATCCGGCGAGTTTGTATTACAGGTTTGGAGATGACCACCATCTGTTTGTGTTATGTCCGACTCGAGACTGGGGTAATTGTAATCACTAATCATGCCGCTGTTGTTTTCCAGTGCGTAATTTTCATCAGGATCGTTGAGAAAATCAGGGAAATTGGATTGTGACATATCTGGCATTTCTTCAATTCCCTGTTTTTGATCAATACAAGGAATAGAATAATTAGTTTCAGCAGCTAAGGCATTGTTTCTTGCCTTAAGCCTGCTGAGAAGAAGGTTTGTGATTCTTGAAGGGAGAACAGAAGTTGAAGAAGAAATTGAAGAACAGGGCCAGAAATTTGTTCTTGTATTAGCCCCACGTAGCAAACAGGCTGCTTCATCATAGGCCCTGGCAGCCTCCTCCGCCGTGTCAAATGTCCCTAGCCACACTCTTATCTTCTGTATGGTGTCTTTTATCTCCGCCACCCACCGGCCCGATGGCCGCTGTCGAACCCCCACGAACCGCTTGCGGGCTCGCCGGACTCCGCCTAGTGCAGCCGTGCCAGCACTTTCGACCACCGTTTCGTCCCAGGCCGCGACATTTCCTTCCTGTGAGTTGATCTTTTCTTGGTTCAGCTCCTCAGCAGCTTTTCTTTTCCTAGCCATTTTGTTTCTTGCTTTTGGGGTTACTTGTGACTTGTGAGTGTGTTTTTGGGTTAGTGTGTTGTTTGTTGATCATGTTAGTTGATGTGGGGAATGGTTGGTTTTATAGGTACAAAAAGGGAGATCCTGTCAAAGGAGAAATTAGAGCTGAATTGGTCAATTTTTATTTTTATTTTTTTTATACTAGCTAAAAAACTACCTTAGGTTCGTTTTATTAACAGAAAAACTCAATTATTTTTAAAAATTACAAATACCACCGCTTTAAGGTATAATAAACACCCCTCGGTATTTTCTTTGATTGAGGTGTAATTTGTAAAATAGAAACAAATATTAAGGGGTATTGTAATTTGAAAGATAGCTGGGATTTTTCGTAATTAAACTAAACTTTAAGGGTATTTTTGTAATTAAGCCTTTCTAGACTCTTTTGTTTCTTACAATTTTTGGCTTATTTAGACATGGAAAATATATGTGTGTATGTGTGAGAGAGAGAGAGGGGGGGTATTAAAAAATTGATTTTGATGTAATATGCTAAATGGTATGAAGGTTTTATGCTATATAAATGTGCTTTGACCTGGCCAAGTAGTAAAGTTTCTTGCTTTCTCTCTTCTCTTAACTTTCTTTCAATGTTAAATCTAACTTCTGAGATACCTTTTTCACTGCCTTTGTAGCTTTTCTTAAGTTGTCTTTAAAGAAATCATGCACAAAAATCTCAGAACTCACTAACTTTTATTGTTTCCTGTTTAGTATTATATTAAGGTTACATAGAAATCATCACTCACGGAAAAGGACATGTTACAGTGCCTTTTTTTAATCACTTTTACCACTCCAATGTAACTACATCCATATGTCTCTTATAATTTAAGTTATGACTTCGTTAAATCATATGTATTTCTCATGAAGGATTGAGACAAGAAAAATAAACGATCTTTATAATTTATGACTTCGTTAACAAAAAAACTAGACTCTTAGAGAATAAAATTGTGTTTGGTTGTTGATATATGACACTTATGAGTTATCCGTATTGATTAATTAAGGGAATATAGTCAACTTTATAAGTCAAGTGAAATACTCCTCCTATCACCAATTGGTTTTAGGATTTAGGATGAAATCTCACTTGATAGGCTTGAGCTCTTCTCCCATATTGGTGTACGCTTCATGTATGAGACCATACCAAGCTCCCCCGAATTTAACATTATACGGTCCCCCCGAATTTAAATGATATCGTATCCCACATTGATTAATTAAGGGAATAAAGTTTACTTTATAAGCCAAGTGAGATACTTCTCTTATCACCAATTTGTTTTAGGATGAAACCTCACATGGTAGGCTTGGGCTATCTCCCATATTGAGTACTTTCTTCATGTGTAAGTATCAAGTCAAGTCCCCGAATTTAACATTGGTTGTTAATTTTTTTGCAAAATTCTAGTTTAAAAACTTTTGGTCCTAAATTCGATTTATTGTGCAAATTTTAAAAATATATTTTTATTGAGTCGTTCTCACTTTTCCAACCATCACCAAATTCAATTATAATTTTACTTAAAAAAACATCACACCAAGTATCAACATTAGACAATCATATCACAAACGCACTATTCACTCTCTTATTTTTCATTAACTAATCACTATTTAAATAAAAAATATCACGTCAACTATTATCATCATATTTTCATCTTATATTCAATTATAATCTCATTTTTTTCTAAATACCTTTCTGACACTATTATCTTAAATATAGAAAAGGGCATAACGGAAGGTCGATCAATCACACACTATTGTGATTCATGGGAAAGGTAATTGACGCTTGATACATAGTTTTTAGTACCATTGAAGCGAGATTGTAATTTAATTATTTACATCTGATAAAATAATTATTTTATTTTTTAGCATCAGCTTATACTAATCGAGCAGGTTACATCTTTTTAGACAGTGTCCCAATGTGTAAACATCAAAAAAATTGTGCAATTAGATCGGCAAGATATGTGATTAGCATTGTTTAGAGATAAATTACTTTTTTAATGATGGATGTAAAGGTATTTTTTGTCGTTATGATTAAGGGGACAAGGAAAGCGATTTTTTCAATGGCAATCGACAATAAGCATTTCCAAAGTTGATGGTTTTATATTTTATTTTCTATGTCAGCCAAAAGCGTAAGATAGTGACATGTCCAGTATTTCACGCGGCATTCAGCCCATTTGTTTTATCTTTTTTCCTACACTCAATACAAATGGCATAATGTTGTAATTACTATCTATCAATTGATATTCAAATTGATATTCTTTATGGGCACTGAGTAATATCTTGAAAATAATAAGAAAAAAAAATAAGAGTTGCATTTTTAGTTCGATTTTGTTAATCGTAAGAAAATGAAGTATAGATTGAGAAATGGTTTTACCAACTTTATGTTTTATCTAATAAATGAATATTTTTATGAAGACAAAATTATGTGAAGAAGAGAATAGGTCCAAAGAAGAGACGGAAATGATTTTGTGGGGTGTTTAAAATGTACGGCCGTTTGATTAACAATAGAAAGGACATGTAATAAAGAGTACCAAATGTGGCTAAGCCCGCTAAAGTACACCTCTTCTGTTTTTTGTGCTGATTTATTCATTTCATTCCCTTAAAATTATAACCAATACTCATCTCTCTCTCTCTCTCTCTCTCTCTCTATATATATATATATATATAAAAATCTTTTAGAAAATTAGATCAATCATCAAATCAATTTTGCTATTAGTTGGAGTTCAGTCATTAGATCGCTTCAATCCAACTGATCTAATGAAAATTAGTTGTATTTTTATTATGATATACTATTAATATAATAAAAATTATAAAAATAAACAACTAACTAAAAGACAATTGTAGTAAAGTTTAAAACTCAAATGATCATATTTATACAGTAAAATACTAAGTTTATTGCTTTAGTATTTCTAAAAGAATAAATAAATATATAATGTGGACATAAAAATATTCGTAAAGTACTGTATTATTAAGTAGTACTCCATATATGATATATCAGACACCCCAACTTGGCTTACAACAGACGCATGTCTTACATTCCTTCCTTTGTTTCTTGATATTAGAATATACATAATATATATAATATGAATCCTTTTTTTTTTTGAAGGAATATATATAATGAATCCTGGAATCGTGAACAAGTAATAGCTCCTCCAATTTGATTTTTCTTTTAATAGTAGTAAAGGAAGATGTCAATGATGTATTCTTGTTGCTCCACGTGGAGGTTTAAGAACAAATCAACGTTCTTCTCTCATATCTACGTATTCAATAGTATAATTTTCCCTTCACAAAAAAAAAATAGTATAATTTTCCAAAGGAGTTGACTCTAACGCCCACAAAATATTTCAACTCATAAACATATATATCTCTTGGGAAGAGGGGCTTGGTGATCCCTTATAAGTCACAATCAATCGCATCCTCAATTGATATAGCATGCATCCTAAAATAATGTGGTATTAATCAAATTATAGTAACTGAATTTAACTTTTGAGTATGTAATTGATTGCGCCATAAAAAGGTCGTTACGAGCGTTGGGTGTTGATTCGGTGAATTTTCTAATACTTAAGTTAGTTAAAGATCAAGTAAGCTAAAAATAAAGAACTTTAGACCAACCGCATATCTTTTAACAATGAAGATCATGAGTTAATATAGGCATATTAGTTGGTCTTCGTGAGACTTTTTGCTTTAGGGTCTTAATGAGCTAACTTAAAGTATTATTGCCAAAATTAATGAAAATATCAATTGAATTAATTCTCGGGTTTTTATTTATCTCGGTTTATAATTCAGATAATTTTCTTGATTTTAGCCTATTGGGCGTTGGGCCTATTCAAATAATTCATCAATATTTTGATAATATTCATAATGTTTTCAATATATAATATTGGATAGAAAATGTATAGTGGATATAAATAAATGTAAAAATAATAATGAACAGTAAAAAAGTGCATTTATGTGCATTAAGAACATTTGCTATATCTCCAACGATGCGCCAAATAGGGTGCTATTCTGACATTTGCTACAGTGCAGCGCCACAAATGGCGTTGTACTGTAACAATGCTATTATTTTTTATTGCTTTTTTTTTTGAATTGTTATGAGTTTATCTTAACTTTAATACTATTATTAATTTTATATTTCAGTTAATCTGATAAAAAGCAATACTAAAATTAATTCAATCAAATGGGATAATTTTTTAAATGATATAGTATGTAATTTTATGAATTGTTATTTTAATTTTGCATTAATTTCATTAAAGTTTTTGTTTAATTTTAAAAATAAAATATTTAATAAATACTATATTAAATAAAATTACTTACATAATATTTTTAATCAATTATAATGTAATAAAAATCAATATTAAATGAATAAAAGAATGAATTTTATAAAATATTCTTTTTAGTGCAGAAAGTAGTCTGCAAATGCTTTGGAGATGAAATGCAAATTTGGCACTATATTTAGGGATGCCAACCTGGACCCGACATGTTTAATTATTCGTGTCACAATCTTGAAACCGGACCCGACTTGTTTATTTCACATTTAACTCGGACCGACTTGTTTAACCCGTACAATAAAACTATTTTTATGTACATTTAATAGTTTAAACTAAATAAATATAATTTTTTTTATAATCAACCACTATGACATTTTATCGATCAATAAAAATATTACATTTCAAAACATACAAAAAAAAACATAACTGCATAAATAACATAGTATATTAATCATATTATAAGGACAACATACAAAAGAACATGCAAAATAATAACAACATACATAATTAAGAGTTTTTAGCATTTTAGTTTTAATAACATGTCTTGTTTTTTATTTTTTTCTTAAAATTAATTAATTATTTAGTTTCTTTTAAATTCATTAAGCGGGCGGTGGCGGAGCCACTTTGTAAGTTTGGGGGTACAAATACTCCCAATTTGAAAAAAATAAAAAATTAGTTTAAAAAATAATATTAATAATATTTTGTACCCCAATTTTTATATAAAATGGTATTTTTAACAATTAAAATCCAAAAAATCAAAATATCTTACATATTTTTTACACAATTTCCCACATTTTCTTCCCCTACAAACACTTTGTTCCCAAAAAAAAAAAAAGTTATAGAATCTAACTACGATTAGCCAAAAATTTATCGTACCCCCATTTTCGAATTTCTGGATCCGCCACCGCAAAGCGGGTTAGACGGATTAAATGGGTCATAGCAGTTGACTCAACTCACTGTTTTAATTCTTGGGTTATTTGGGTTCGACCCGATTTCAACCCTGACCTATGAAGTTGATGGCTCGAAAGCTAGATAGTCCGAAAACCTTAGGCAAGTGCACCTATCATTTTATAGTTTAGTTTATCGAGTCAGAATGTCATTCCAACGAGGATTATGAGTATTAGTAATTACCGACTTTTTGTTATCTGATCTATCAATTTTCAGAAGTTTGTTTGTAAAAATAAGAAAATAAAGAATCTAAATAATCAACAAATTACAAATGATAGAATAAAGGAAGATTGTAAAATAAGAGATCAAGAGGTAAAAATATGATCGAATGTAAATCCCTCTAGTATGATTTTGTGATTTTAATAAAAATAAACACAACCATGAACCTTTAAGCAATTACCATCAATTTTTAACATAAATCTCATGTTTTATGGACCGTATAAATTTTCAATTTAAGTTAAACCCTATTTCTAGGTGAAAAATTCCTACTCTCAAGTGGATTAATCGAAATCTCTTTCTAGTTAAACCCCTAAGATTGCATTATATCGATTTATGAATTCCTATATTAGGTTTGACCCTAATCCGAAAATTTTATGTCATCCTATATCTAAGATTGCATTAAATTTCTTTCACTTAGATTGATTCTTTCTCACCATAAATCTCTCGATTACCCGATAAGGAATAAAATTCAAATCAATATACCAAAAATATTAACTCGAATGAACAAGCATAATATAAGTGAATTACATAAAACATGAATATTATATTAAAAACACTCAAACCATAATCACAAATCCATTCTAAAGTTCATTACATTCAAATACTAAGAATTTAGCTCAACATGATTTTGACAAAAGCATAAGCTATACAAGAAGATTTAGATGATATTGACATGATTAACTTATCTTTTATCAAAATCACGACAAGACTTCTTCTTGGGTTCTCTTCAATGGTGCTATGCTCCAAGCCTTCCTCTCCAAGCTCTTCAATCTTCAATTCTACTTTCGTTCTATTCTCACAATATGTAATTTGCTCTCTAAAATCTGAATTTTATGTATGAGAATGAATGAATGAATGTATGAATGGATCTATGAATGAATGGATCAATAAATCTAATGAATCTCCAACCTCAACCCCATCACTGGGCTTCTATTGACAGTATTTTGGTGAAAGTACTCCTTAATAAGGTTATCTTTTGATAGTTTAATGCTTCTGTAGGTCCCAAGGGTTGTTAAATGAAGTTTAGAAGGGGGCGGGAGGGTTGAATAGACTTAATCAATTTTTCGATTTTAAACTTAAATAAGAGTTTTTACACAAGTAAACAGTTTAGTCCTTTATAAACAACTAGGTTCAACCTCAATAGGAGAGTTAATCACTCAATGCACTGATTTCATTGCTTTGTTGATAGAGTAACTCACCGAGTGAAATGAGTTCTTTTATAAATACAACTTACTTGGTTTTTACAATGAAGTCTTACACCATTTTATAAAATGGTTTTACAACACTTGTTTTTATCTTAAGTAATCAGTAGAGTTGAGCAAATATAAATCAGCAAAATAAATGTGCAGAATTAAAATGCTGAATGTAAAAGGCACAAAGCAATTTTATAGTGGTTCGAGGATGGTGTAATTCTTCTACTCCACTCTTCTCCATCTCCTAGAGGTAATCCACTAATGCAACAGTTGTTATAAAAAGGATACAACAGTCCAAGTAGGCCTTGATCACACAACTGGCTCTACTCCTCGGACTCAGCTTCTTCATAAGGCATCTGCCTCACTACTTCAACTCCTTCAAACCCTTCAGACTTGATCATGTAGCTCTCCGATAGATTCAAAGCAGGTTCTAACTTGAATCTCACTGCACTTCCTCCACTTCGTGGATGTGCAAACCCCTTGTTCTTGAAAATAATTTTTCCTCTTCAACAGGTTAAAGTTTTTCTTCATTCACTTAGTGTTTTGGATAGATTCACTTCGAAAATAGGCTTGAGGATTAGAATGAATAACTTGAGAGTGTTTTTCTTGCTTTGCTTAGATTTCTTGTGTTTGCCTTAGTTGCTCGTATGTGTCTCGTACTTCTCTCAAATTACTCCTTAGCCTTTTATAGTAACAACTTGAAAAGTGTCCGCTGAAGAGATTCAAACTTCACTTCTTGATCGTTGGTTTATCTTGTTGTGCAACTTTTGATGTCGACCCTTCCTTAAATTAATGCTCTGCAGGCTTCCTGAAACTCTTCAGATTTTCTACAAACATCTCATTGGTTCTCAGCTACTTTCACTCTTTCAGCAAGACAACATTAAGGTTGCAGGTCTATCCCCTTATCATTTTGGGTAAGTATTTGACTTTTCATTCCAACGGACTTCTTGAGCTTTCTTCGAGTCCTTAAGCTTCTTTCCCCATTTGTTGAGTCTTTTCCATACATCTGGAATGACTCATCAGTTAGTCTGCTGACATACAACTTATTTACTTAACTGATACTCTTCTTCGATACTCAGTTGCAACACAAATTGAATCTTTCTTTGCATCCTTCAACTAACTTCGTGATCTTCAACTTGTCGCTTTATTCGAAACATATTTCCTATCTAATACATAGTTGAAATACAACAGAAAATAAGATGCCAACTTTCTAATCTAAGCTTTGATACTTTGTTGAAAGAGCTTATAAGATCCTAAAAAAATTTAGTTAAGAGCTTATAAACTGTTTTTAAAAAAGTAAGGGGTTTTTAAAAGTTTCATCACGTTATTTTATCAAAACACTTGAGCAACATATATTCAAAATAAGATCTAACATTTTATAATCTCTAAAAATATCTTATAAAACATAATATAAGAGCTCATAAGAGCTTTTAAATAGAGTCAACAAAACAACATCTAAGTAGAACATCCGAATTCCGAACTACTCAATAGAGTAACATATACTAACTGACAGAGTCATTCATTGTGCATCCAGGAACCTCCAACTGTGAAGAATTTCATGAGGTGGAACTAAATTTTATAATTGCACAAAGTCCATTTTCAAAATAAAATTCAAACAGTAGTGAAGTTATAACATCTTAATTAATTTTAAGGGTTAAGTAAAAAAAGTATCCCTAAGGTTTGAGGTAGTTGCAAAAAATCTAATCAAATTTCAAAATTACAAAAATACTCCTGATGTTTGAGTGATTGTGCTAAAATCAATGGGATTTATGCAAAGTCAATAATGACCATGATAGATTTTCCAAAAAAAAAAAAGAATTGACGATAAACTAGTGGACAAACAAAATTCCATCCATCTAATTTGAAACTTTTTTTTGGGGTAGTCACTACAAGAAAACTGCTGATTACCAACAGATTGTACCAGACATTGTCAATTTTCAGAGGAAATGTTGCCGATTTTTTTTAGTTTTGTGTTGGGGATGGTTTTTTTTTTTGTGTTGTTGTTTTAGTTATTATTGTTGTGCTTGTTTTGGTCTGATTTATTACATCTATTTAATTAATTTTATTTCTTGTTTGCAGAAACATTACATGTGGGATCTAGTCAGCGACACACAGATTAAGGACATGTTCATAAAACAGCGGTGAGAGCACTACAAACATATAATATGCACCTTTAAAAGACATAGAAAGCACTACAAGCCAACCGTGGTGTGCTCGATGATGCTGAAATAATCTGGTTGGTCTATTGGGGCCAACCAGGATGTCATTGCTCTTCCCGAAAAGCGAGGAAAATATCAGGATATCCGAGGGAGAGGGACCTGGTGGTACAAGTTTTTCTCGCTCCACTTGAGGGTCTCGCTCATCCATTGCACATTCTAATGCTTATTTAAGTAACTTTAGTTTAACTTTCAATTACTTGAAGTTTTTACAAAATAATTATAAGTTATTTATAATACTTAGTGCAGCGATGCGAGATTGGGCAGGATCCTCATGCGCACTATATACGCATAAGAGGAAAGAAGATACATTCGTCAATGAAAAATCTAGGCGAATAGCTGGAAAGTAAAACTTTAAAATACTTTAAGTTGTTACTGTATGTATTATTATGGGTCTTTTGTAATGTATGTTAATGTTTTTTGTAGGAGGATGTACATACACGTGTACCAGTTACTACACAAGAGGCTGGAGAGGAGGGCTCCGTCAACATGACACATATATATACCTAGATGTTGTTAGGGTGAAAAGCAGCGGGTTTACAACTTTGGGACTCAGACGTCTTTTTTCACCAGGATTGGCAGTCCCCTCTTAGCGCTACACAACTCGATGAGGAGACATGTGACTGAGCATGTGTCTATGCAGATGACGTCTATGCGAGAACAACTGGAGAAGGACACGTGCTTGGTTACATGCGCAGATGGAGAAGGGGCGACATGAGCTGACTCAGTTGCAGTTACATGTACAAGAGATGGCGCGTATGATGATGGAGATGTGCCGCCAGGGACAGATGCCTCATCCTTGATAGCACAACGAAACAAATGATAGACTTTTCTATCTCATTTTCTATCTTATTGATGTAATGTATTACATATTTTTAGACTATTATCGGTGCGTATGTTTTGTAGAACACACTTTGCTAATTATTATTGAATTTTTGTGTATTTTGTGCAAATTTGGATTACATTTGAACGCGTGTTGTGTGAATACAGGTTTATAAATTTAGAAAACTATAACTTTTTATCGACGGATAAGATCGTCACTAAAATATAAATTATTTATTAATTTAACGATGGAATATTCGTCATTAATTTGTTAATAATGTAGTACTTTTTCAATGGATTGAGTCTGTCCCTACCTAATCTGTTCGCCTTATTTTTAGCTCCACCGTAAGTGTACGGTGTAGTTTATAGAATAGGGTAAGCAATTGTTTGATAAATGGTTTATCATGATTTTGATGATATTGATTTTACACCAAAACAATGGTTTTAAAGGTTGTCCAAATACTCCTAAATGATTTAAAATGGTTTTAATATTTTTCGGAGTATTTCCTCAAGTTTATTTTCGATATAAAATTGGACAACACATTTAATGTTTTTAAGTCAACGGGTTTTTCACATTGAAACTATATTTCTAATATTGTCCTAAATACTCCCGATTAGTTTAAAATGTTTTTACGAATTTTTCGGAGTATTTCTTGAGGTTAATTTTCGATAAAAATTGGACAATATTTACGTCTCTTGGTCGACCTCGCCGCCATATAGGCAACCCGTGCACAAGATGTTTTTGAAAGAAAATGAGACGGAAGAAAATTCAAGCGGTCGACCGGCCGCCGGGCGTCGACCGTCCCGGTCGGCCGACGGCCGCCCAGGTCGACCGGTGCACTGCAAGTGTGCAAAATCTCCCGTGTTCTATTTTTGGAGAGGTCGACCGGCTAGGGGTGATGTCGGCCGGCCGAGCACCCCCTCGACCAGGTCGCCCTGTAATTTTTCAAGATTATTTCAAACGTCCTTTTTGTGCGCAACCTAGCCCTTTAGTTTGACAAAAAATTATAACCGTTGTGCGGAGACCATTCTTCCTTAAAATGTGGGATTGTTCTATAATCTGATTTTGTATCCTTATGAGACAACCATATTTATTTTAATCTCTTTGTCTTATTTGTAGACAAAAGAAAACATGGAGGAGCCCATGAAGGAGCCTATGTTGGAGGAGCCTTTGGAGGAGCCTTTGGAGGAGCCTATGTTGGAATTCAAATTTGAAGGCTCTCCTATAAATAGATGAAGGCTTGAGGGATCAAATATAAGACTTGATACAAACAACAAGAGATATCACAAGCACATAATCTTTGTTATTCATTTCAACATTCTTGTTGTAATAGCCTAAGTACTATCACTTTCACATCTTGAGGTCTAGGCTTTCATTCTTGATTACACTTGCACTTTTGAGTTGTAATATTTTTCAAAGTGTAATCTTGATTGTAATTCATCAACCAAACACAAGATATCCTTGTGAGTATTCTTGTGGTAAGAATACACTTGGGTGATCTAGGTGATAGGTATTTCAAGAGTGTGGTGCTCTTGAGGTGTTGAAGAATTTGGTATTCTTCAAGATTGAAGATTGTGGTGATCTTCAAAGGTGCCGTTGAAGGAAGATTGTGGTAATCTTCAAAGGGAGATTGTGGTAATCTCCAAAGGTGTTGTTGAAGAAGAGTGTGGTGCTCTTCAAGGTGTTGTAAGTTGAATTTGTATTAATTTTGGTAATTAATAAAATTCTTTTTCTTTTTGAAATCCATCCCTGGATATCTTTGGGGTGGTAGAGGATTAGGCCCAGGTGGGTTGAACCTCTTTAAATCGACGTGTGTGTTTGATACTTGTTTTTATCTTAATTTTGATGATTTTATTTTATCACCAAAACAATGTTTTTAAAGGTTGTCCAAATACTCCTAAATGATTTAAAATGTTTTTAATATTTTCCTGAGTATTTTCTCAAAGTTTATTTTCGTCTAAATTGACAACGCTTTTTATGATTTTACGTTATTGAGTTTTCACTCTCAAAAGATGTTTCTAAATGTTGTCCTAATACTTCCGATCGGTTTAAAATGTTTTTACTAAATTTTCGGAGTATTTCTTGAGTTTTATTTTCGACAAAAATTGTACAATATTTCCGTCGTGGTCGTGGCGACTGGCCATAGGGCAACCCATACCTGAAGATGTTTTTAGAAACATAAAAATGAGACGGAAGGAAAAAGAGCGAGTCGGCCAGCCGCTCAAGCGTCGACCGGCTCGATCGGCCGCCTGCCAGTGCGCGACTGCACTGCAAGTGTGTTTTTGAAACAGAACGTTTTATCCTTGCAAAATCCATGAGGGGGACCGGTTGAGGTGATGGTCGACCGGCCGAGGTAGACGTCGGCCGTGCGCCTGTGTTATTTTGCTTTGTGTATTCTTTTCAACGCGTCTATTTACGTGCGGCCGGTCGCCCTATGTTTTGACAAATTTCGACCGTTTGACAATGACAAACTTTCCTTAAATTGTGGGATTGATTTCTACACTATATTCTTGATTTTAATTGTATTTTTCTGTAGATTTTCAATCCCCAAGAGGAGCCTTTGCTTGATCAATCATCTCCTATAAATAGAGGAAGTTTTGGAGCAACCAATACAACAATTGAGATACAACACAACAAGATACACTTCAAGCAAACACTTGGTCTTTCATAGTCATTATTCTTGTTGTAAAATTGCCTAGCTTATCACTTTCACATCTTTGAGGTCTAGGCTATTCTTGATTACACTTGCACTCTATTGTATTATCAATTATCGAGTTGTAATCTTGAATTTGTGGTCGTCATTCAAACACAAGATATCCTTGTGAGTGTTCTTGTGGTAAGAACACACTTGGGTGAACTAGGTGTTAGGTGTAAGAAGATTGTGGTAATCTTCTTGTTGAGGTGTTGAAGAGTGTGGTGCTCTTGAGGTGAAGATTGTGGTAATCTTCACAAGGTGCCGTTTGAAGATTGTGGTAATCTTCAAGAAGAGATTGTGGTAATCTCAAAGGTGGTGTTGAAGAAGAGTGTGGTGCTCTTCAAGGTGTTGTAAGTTGAATTTGTATTAATTTTGGTAATTAATAAAATTCTTTTTCTTTTTCAAAATCCATCCCTGATATCTTGGGGTGGTAGAGGATTAGGCCCTAGGTGGGTTGAACCTCTTTAAATCGACGTGTGTTGTTTACATTCCGCACCTTCATTATTTTGTTTGAGCATTCGATTGTTAAAAGAGGGCGAAATCGAAAAGATGGAGATAATCTATTCACCCCCCCTCTAGATTATCGTAGCCGCTTGGACTTACAAGTGGTATCAGAGCCAAACTCTTTGGCAAGCTCGTTTCACATCGCGAGTGAAGAGAAACGATCGTCGGCTACGAACGAAGCTCAACTTTCCGGCACCTCCACCACCAAGCCACCTCGGTTTGATTCCAAAAATTTTATATTTTGGAAAGAAAGAATGGAATGCTACTTACAAGGTTGCGGGTTCGACATTTGGAACACCGTCATTAATGGAGAATCCATTCCGATGAAAAATACACCACACACCTCAAAAGGCTTCAAAAAGCTCAATGATGAAGAGAAGAAAATCATCTCCTTAAACGGTAAGGCTTTAAATATTTTATATTGTTCATTTACTAATTTAGAATATGAACATATTGTAGGAATAAAGTCGGCACATGAAGTATGGCAAAAATTAGAAGCCATCTATGGAGTATTTGCAAATGAAAGGAGTCAAACAAAAGCATCTACTTCTCAAGATCATACAAGCTCAAATCTAAGGAATAAGCCTCCTACAACTTCCAATTATGAAGAAGTTGAATATTGTCTTATGGGCATCAATGAAGAAAATAAGGTATGTCTTAAGCCCTCTACTTCTTATGATATTGTTATTAAAAATTATTATAGTGATTTGCAAAATGATTTTGATGAGCTACAAGATGAATTCCAAAACTTACTTGTTAAATACAAAAATTTGAAAAAGGAATTCATTGTTTTGAAAAATGATAAGGATAGTCTATTTACTTCCTATGAATCACTATCATGTGCTCACACCACCACACTTGACAAGGTTAGAAACCTTGAAAAAGAAAATAGTACTCTTGTTGAGAATATTGATTGCATGAAAAAGGATTTATTAAAATCCAACTTGAGTACCAATAAAATGTCCAATATTGTTGATATTCATAATTGTGATAAAGGACTTGATCATAAGCCTAAAGTTGTTAATCATATGAAAAAGGATCAAGTCACTATGCATATTGGTCATTATGCTCCTAAATTACTACTTGTTTTTATTGTGGCAAAAAGGGTCATACGGCTAATTCTTGTCGGGCTAGAAATAGCTCTAAATATTGTTGGAGACCTAAAAGTCTCAAAGCTAATCTTAAAGGACCCAAACACATGAGGGTACCACAAAACAATGTGCTATTAGGTACCCGACAAAGCAAAAATCGGAGAAAATTCATGCCACCAAGAAAACATCAAATTAACGTTTCACTTGATCAAAGAAGGAACTACTCTCAACAAAGTCAATTTCCAAGAAGAGCGTATAATAATCAAAAATGGGAAGAACACAATCCTTGAAATGGCAAAGACATCATCAACAAGATGATTTTCGAAGAAGAAGAAACCATCAACCATGGGAAGGTAACAAACCTTGAAATGGAGTAATCAAGGAAGTCATCATCAACAAAGTGACTTCCAAATGGAAAGATATCATCATCAACAATGGGAAAGACACAACCCATGGAAACGGCGAAATTGGTAAACCGTATCTTCCCATTTGTATATGCATTTTATTTCTTTTAATTATATGCATGTTTTTAATTGTGTCTTAATTGCAAAATGATTTTTCAAGTATTTATTTTTTAAATAGGTCTCTTATATGGTTATGAGTTTCAATATTTTTAAAAGAGATCTTGCATGTTTTTCTAAAAACTCTTGAGCTTTTCATTAGACTTATGTGGCTTATTATCTCTTATGAAATCTTATAGCATAAGCTCTTTTTGTTATCTCATATTATTTGCCTACACTTGAATTTTCTATGCATATGTTGTCTAAGAATTGTGTAGGATACATACTTCATACTCATTGGCTATTACGTCATCAAGTTTCTTAAACCATCGAGGTATGTCTACTCGTATTTTTTCCTTAAAACTCGATTTTATGCTTATGCACATATCTTTCAAGATATTTCATTTTGACCCTTAAGTGCCCCTAATTGATCTTGCAAATCTGTTTAAGGCACTACATGTTTAGTCTCGTTTTTATCATTTATATATTTTTCCCAAAACCCATATTTGTTGGACATAGTTCAAACTTATATTTTTGCAAAGTTTTAAAACTTTTGGGGTGGAAAATCGAATTTTGGAAAACTCGGGAGAAAGAAAAATCACCTGGGACGGTCAAAGCGGGCGGCCGGTCGCCACACCTCGGCCGTCGCACCCTACCTCGACCGTCGCCCAGGCCAATTTTTCAGGTTATAACTTTCTGTCTTCGTTTCAAAACAGAACACTCAAAAATTCCCCAAACCCTCACGCGTAAAACATCCCCTTTCTCCTAAAATCTTCAATTCTTCATCATTTTTCACGATTCTTGTTGCTAATCTTCTTATTTTCTCAAGAATCTTTCATATATGGCTCCTCCAAGAAATTCCACCGGTCGAAATCCCATCTCCAAGCGTAGAAGGGGCGGAGAGAGGGTTCGTCAAGAAAATCGGCAAGAAGAAGCCGAACAAAGGGATATTCGAGCCGCTCAAAGAAACGTGGCTCAAGAAGGTGATGATGTTCAAAATCCCATTCTCTCTCGGGCCCAAGTTACCGAGCTACGCGGAACGAACGATTTCGCTCCAAAATTGCCGTTGGGCGAAAGGTAAAAATCCTTTGTTACTCAAGCCCCTAATTCCCACAATGTTCTTAATTTTATTCACAAATATGCGGAATGGTATTATGAGGACTCGGGAATGGGAGGAAAGTCGATTGCTCGGACTAAAATGTGTCGTTTTAGTTCTTTTTTACGAATGAGTATCCTACGATTAGAGGATTTTTGAGGAGCAAGGTTGGATGTACTTATGGGAACATGCTTATGTGTTGTATGATGATGATATTATCCAACTCTTTTATGCCAATATGTGGGTCGAATATGATAATGATAGAAAGCCGATTGCCGTTAATTCGCTTATAAAGGGTCGTCATTTTAGATGGACTCCCAATGATATTTGCCGCTTTTTACATGTTAGAGAAGGTGGTTGGGATTACTTCTTTGGGACTTGGAATGATGAAATGTTGGGGTGTCGATGAAAGAAGTCAAGACGTATTTGGGAGTATGGCCTAAGTATTCTTTGTTGGCAATGACACTTGAGCATCGCATTTTATCGGTCATTGTCGCATATTGCATTTGTGGTAAATCGGGGAAGATGCCTAGCAATATGGATTACTTTTTGACTTATAAGATTGCTAGGAGGGAACCACTTAACTTTGGTGCCATACTTATTCAATGTCTAATCGAGTCCATTACTCAAGGTAATAAGAAGTTGGTTATGGGAAATTGGATTTGTAAACTTCTTATTCAATCGGGACTTCCTTCGTCGGAGTTTAACTCGGAAGTTTTTCAAAATGACTTTGACATTGATAATATCTCCCAAATAGTCACGATGCGCAAGAATATGGACATCCGACCAACCAAAATGGCGAGAGGAAGAGGTCAAGAGTCTCCGATCCTAATGACATCTTTGATGACGCCGGGGCCGCAAGATTGGTGGAAGAAGGCGGGCCGAGCAATCCGGAGGGGGTAATCTGGTGCTCAATCACCTAGGAGGTATAGTCAAGCCGAATTTGATGAGATGAGGGCTTTTCATGAGACGAGGTATGAGGCTTTGGAGCAAAAGACCTCTAAAATGCAAAAGTCTATCGGCAAATTGAAGAAATTCATCAAGGACTTTATTCCGGATCTTGCTTCTCCTCGGATGAGGAATGATGTTACCCCACCCCTTTACTTTCTAGCATTTTTATTAATGTTGCTTTGTATTTTGATGAATTGTTAGCACTAATGATATTTGCTTGTTTTCTTTTTTTCTTAAAAAGGTTAATATTGCAAGTTGATAATGACTTGTGGATGATTATTTGTTTGATAAGTAGTATGAAGTACTTGATGGTAAAAGTGCTTCTTTTATTGCTTTGTTATGCTTAGTTGAATATGTTGGGTCATTTGATACATGTATTAGCATAACTTATTACTTGATGGTTGCTCTAATTTTTGGCATTTGTAATGCCTTGATCATTCTTAGCTTATCTCAATTGGGTTGAACCCTTGAGAATCTACTTTGAGCTTCTTAATTGATGAAATTATTGCATATGGTGCATATGATTTTTTTTGAGCTTTGAAATGAGGTTGATTGATGATATGAAATTTTTTGGCTTGAACCATTTACAAAGGTTATATACAACCTCTTCTATTTTTTTCACGCTCAAGGTGTTTGTTAAAATGTCGCAATGAAAATTTCAACTTCTACATGATTCTCTCGTTTCAAAAAAAGTCGTCTATACTCATTGAGATCATGTTTTGGGAAATAAAACGAGCATATGAACTCTTCATGATATATCTCTCCCCATTTTCCTTGGTTTTAAGCTTTAAATTGCTCAATGGTTGATAAACCATTTCTTTGGTGCACTTTGATATACTTCTATGATGTTTCTATCATCCTAACATTCTTTTTGATGATTCCAAAGGGGAGAAACAGAAATTGGCTCGTTAGCTCAAAGAAGCTAATAAAAGCTTGTCATAAAAGCTATAAGCTATGGCTCATAAAAAGCCATAAGTTGTGATTTGTTTTTAGTCCAATTGTTGCTTGATGGACTTATATTATTATTTAATGTTGTTTTGTGACAGGGGGAGCTTATAAGCTCTTGAACAAATTGTAAAAGCTAAAGCTTTTAGCTTATGGATTATTGCTCTTACATTATTCTTGATGTGCATGTGGATAGGGGGAGCTTGTGCTTATTTTTGAAAATATTTACTCCCTACTTGGTTGCTTTAATATTTTTGGAAATTTTGGTTGCTTCCAAACGGTCAAATGTTTTTACCGGAAAATCTTTTCTAAAATTGATCTCTTAGTTTATGTAAAAAATTGTTTTGGTTTGTAATCATCAAAAAGGGGGAGATTGTTTGATACTTGTTTTTATCTTAATTTTGATGATTTTATTTTATCACCAAAACAATGTTTTTAAAGGTTGTCCAAATACTCCTAAATGATTTAAAATGTTTTTAATATTTTCCGGAGTATTTTCTCAAAGTTTATTTTCGTCTAAATTGGACAACGCTTTTTATGATTTTACGTTATTGAGTTTTCACTCTCAAAAGATGTTTCTAAATGTTGTCCTAATACTTCCGATCGGTTTAAAATGTTTTTACTAAATTTTCGAGTATTTCTTGAGTTTTATTTTCGACAAAAATTGTACAATATTTACTGTCTCGTGGTCGACGGTCGCCCTATAGGGCAACCCATACCGAAGATGTTTTTAGAAACATAAAAATGAGACGGAAGGAAAAAGAGCGGTCGACCGTGCATCTGGCGTCGACCGGTCGGTCGGCCGCCCAGTGCGGCCGGTACTGCAAGTGTGTTTTTGAAAGCGAACGTTTTATCCTTGCAAAATCCATGAGGGGACCGGTTGAGGTGATGGTCGACCGGTCGAGGTAGACGTCGACCGTCGCCGTGTTATTTTTCTTTGTGTATTCTTTTCAACGTCTATTTCTCGTGCGACCGGTCGCCTATGTTTTAAAAGAAAATTTCGACCGTTTGACAAACGAGACAAACTTTCCTTAAATTGTGGGATTGATTTCTAACAGCTATATTCTTGATTTTAATTGTATTTTTCTAGTAGATTTTCAATCCCCAAGAGGAGCCTTTGCTTGATCAATCATCTCCTATAAATAGAGGAAGTTTTGGAGCAACCAATACAACAATTGAGATACAACACAACAAGATACACTTCAAGCAAACACTTGGTCTTTCATAGTCATTATTCTTGTTGTAAAATTGCCTAGCTTATCACTTTCACATCTTTGAGGTCTAGGCTATTCTTGATTACACTTGCACTCTATTGTATTATCAATTATCGAGTTGTAATCTTGAATTTGTGGTCGTCATTCAAACACAAGATATCCTTGTGAGTGTTCTTTGGTAAGAACACACTTGGGTGAACTAGGTGTTAGGTGTAAGAAGATTGTGGTAATCTTCTTGTTGAGGTGTTGAAGAGTGTGGTGCTCTTCAAGGTGAAGATTGTGGTAATCTTCACAAGGTGCCGTTGAAGATTGTGGTAATCTTCAAGAAGAGATTGTGGTAATCTCAAAGGTGGTGTTGAAGAAGAGTGTGGTGCTCTTCAAGGTGTTGTAAGTTGAATTTGTATTAATTTTGGTAATTAATAAAATTCTTTTTCTTTTCAAAATCCATCCCTGGATATCTTTGGGGTGGTAGAGGATTAGGCCCTAGGTGGGTTGAACCTCTTTAAATCGGCGTGTGTTGTTTACATTCCGCACCTTCATTATTTTGTTTGAGCATTCGATTGTTAAAAGAGGCGAAAATCGAAAAAGATGGAGATAATCTATTCACCCCCTCTAGATTATCGTAGCCGCTTGGACTTACGATGTGTTGTTTATATTCCGCACCTTTATTATTGTATTTGAGCATTCGGTTTTAAAAGAGGGCGATATCGAAAAGATGGAGATAATCTATTCACCCCCTCTACAGATTATCGTAGCCTTGGACTTACAAGTGGTATCGAGCCAAACTCTTTGGCAAGCTCGTTTCACATCGCGAGTGAAGAGAAACAATCGTCGGCTACGAACGAAGCTCACCTTTCCTAAGGCACCTCCACCACCAAGCCACCTCGGTTTGATTCCAAAAATTTTATATTTTGGAAAGAAAGAATGGAATGCTACTTACAAGGTTGCGGGTTCGACATTTGGAACACCGTCATTAATGGAGAATCCATTCCGATGAAAGATACACCACACACCTCAAAAGGCTTCAAAAAGCTCAATGATGAAGAGAAGAAAATCATCTCTTTAAATGGTAAAGCTCTTAATATTTTACGTTGTTCACTTACCACTTTGGAATTTGATCATATTGTAGGAATAAAGTCGGCACATGAAGTATGGCAAAAATTAGAAGCCATCTATGGAGTATTTGCAAATGAAAGGAGTCAAACAAAAGCATCTACTTCTCAAGATCATACAAGCTCAAATCTAAGGAATAAGCCTCCTACAACTTCCAATTATGAAGAAGTTGAATATTGTTTTATGGGCATCAATGAAGAAAATGAGGTATGTCTTAAACCCTCTACTTCCTATGATATTGTCATTCAAAATGATTATAGTAATTTGCAAAATGATTATGATGAGCTACAAGATGAATTCCAAAACTTACTTGTTAAATACAAAAATTTGAAAAAGGAATTCATTGTTTTGAAAAATGATAAGGATAGTTTATTTACTTCCTATGAATCATTATCATGTGCTCACACCACCACTCTTGATAAGGTTAGAAACCTTGAGAAAGAAAATAGTACTTGTTGAGAATATTGATTGCATGAAAAAGGATTTATTAAAATCCAACTTGAGTACCAATAAAATGTTCAATATTGTTGATATTCATAATTGTGATAAAGGACTTGATCATAAGCCTAATGTTGTTAATCATATGAAAAAGGATCAAGTCACTATGCATATTGGTCATTATGCTCCTAGAATTATTACATGCTTTTATTGCGGTAAAAATGGTCATACGGTAAATACTTGTCGGGCTAGAAATAGCTCCAATTATTGTTGGAGACCTAAAAGTCTCAAGACTAATCCCAAAGGACCCAAACACATAAGGGTACCACAAAACAATGTCATATTAGGTACCGTGAAATAATGATCGTAGAAAATTTATACCGCTAAGACATCAAATGACCGTTTCATTTGATCAAAGAAGGAGAAACTATTTTCGACAAAGCCAATTTCCAAGAAGAGGGTATAATCAAAAATGGGAAGAACACAATCCTTGGAAATGGCAAAGACATCATCAACAAGATGATTTTCAAAGAAGAAGAGACTTTCAACAATGGGAAAGCAACAAACTTTGGAAATGGTGCAATCAAAGAAGTCATCATCAACAAAGTGACTTCTCAAGGGAAGATATCATCAACAATGGGAACGACACAACCCATGGAAATGGCGTAATTGGTAACCCGTATCTCCCTATTTGAATATGCATTTTATTTTGTTATTATGCATGCTTTTATTTGTGTCTTAATTGCAAAATGAGTTTTCATGTATTTAAATTTTAAATTAAGGTCTTCAAAACTTATTTGTATTTTTAAAATTTTTGAAAAAGAAGACCTTATATGATGTTTTTAAAACTCTTGTGCATTTTTGTAGACTAAAGTGTATGATCATCTCTTATGGATTTTTATGGCATGAGATTACTTGTGATATCTCTTAGCCTACACTTCTATCATTATGATTTGTGCTAGATTTGTTTTAAGAATTGTGTAGGATCTACATATTTTCACAAATGGCCATTTTCATCATTATTTGTCAAAGAAAAGGCATAAATTATCGAGTATGCGTTTACATGTGTATTGCCATATGCCTATGTGCTTGTTTTTTCATAGTGTTTCATACAAGTGCCATTAAGAGGATTTTTAGATTTTTTGAAAGGCACTATTCGATATTTGATTGCACATATTTGCTTTGTCAACTCTTGTTCAAATACTTCTTTTAAATAAGGTCTCAACTATATGATATCGGATTTGCAAATTTCAAAAGAGACCTTTTATAGCTTTCTTAAGCTTATTTGAACTTGCATGATTTATTAGACTCTTGATGATATTCTAAAAGCATAGTATGTGTTTCTTGCTTCATGGTCTCTATATATAGTGTCTATTTCTACTATGCAAGATATTTTTGTGATTGAGACATGTTTTTTTACACTTGGGCTATTTTTTTCTTGCTTATATAAGCGATGCCATTAATGAGTTTGTTAAGTTGTGTAGATGAGAAATGAAGTACTCCAAATATTTGGATGTAAATGTTCTATTATGAACACCTTAGATCAATTGGATACCCTATGATGATAGTGATGAAGAAGATAAAAAGGGTATTCCTGAACAAACTCGATGACCAAGGCAACATTGGTCGAACTAAGGCGAGGTTAGTAGCTCGAAGGTATTTTCAAGAAGAAGGTAATCGATTTTGATGTAACATTTGCACTCATAGCACATTTTGTAGCTATTTGCATTTTACTTGCCCATACCCCGTGTATGGTATGATGAACTTAGCTATTTTTGCTAAATGATTTTACAAAAGGTAAAGTTGATACTACTCTCTTTGTTTGTTTGTGAAAAAGGGCAATATTGTTTAAACTTGTGCATATTTATGAGAATATTTTGGTGCTACTAATGAATATTTGTGCAAGATATGTTCTCTAAGTTGATGCAAGGTGTACTTGAAATGAGCATGATTTCTTGCTTGGACTTCAAATCATTCAATGCCAAGTAGATGGTTACATTTCAAAAGAACTCTTGAAGGAGTTAGGCATTGAAGAAGGAAGAATCATTCCAACCTCTATGGCTATCAATGAAGAGTTTGACAAAGGTTGAGAAAGGCATGTCGGTTGACAAACAAATTCGAGGTATGTCTTCTTGTATTATTCCTATAGACTCGACATTCCATATACCTTATGTCTATATGCTCGACTTCAAAAACTATCCCAACAAATCTCATTAAAGTGCCATTAAAAGAAATTTTCAAATATTTGAAAAAACACTTCTTCTTATGACTTGTTGTATCCAAAGATTTAAAACGTTCTTATTTTTTCGGGATAACAAGTTTGGTATCTATTATACGGTTATTCGTATTCAAAATTTGGTTCGTCATAATCGAACTAAACATATTGAGATTCGATATATTTTTAAGGGATTGTGATTTTTAACAAAAACTTGAGATGTGTTTAATTCCATCTCAAGGATAACTCGCGGACTTTTTGATCGTTAACCGAGTATTTTACCTCTTTTCGAGCTTGATTATGACATAATGTATATTGAATGAGGTCTACGTTTGCATTTTGCACGTTTTAAAACTTAGGGGCGAAAAATCGGATTTTTGGATCAAATTTCGGATTTTCAAAACAGAAAAAGAACCATCAAATGGGCTGGGGCAAGGCCGACGCCGGTCGCCCGCCGTCGACCGGCCGCCCATGCCCTGGGCCTACATACTGGATGATTTTTGCTAAAAATAGTTCTGTTTCCGGACTTCGCCATTTTGGCTTATTTTGTCCATTTTTCGTCCCCTTCGCAATTGCACACAAATTTCACTCAAAATTTGTTTTATTGCATACATTTTATATTTTGGGGATTATCTAGCTCGGTTATCATCATCATTGCTCGACTTTACCAATTGAATGGTAAGAATTTCACTATCGTTAGCTCAATTGGGTTGAACCATCGAGTTTGTGGCTTATATGTATTTTTCTTGATGCAATTCATATATATTTGTGATGAGCTTATTGATTGTTGATGAATGATATATGTTATATTGCATTTGGTGATGAAAACTTGGCTTGATTTCATTTACAAGGGCTATATATATCTCTTTCAATTTTTACGCCCGCCAAGTGTTCGATAAAACGTTTCAATGAAAAATTCATCACCTACATGATTCTCTCGTTTTCAAAAGGCTTATATATTTATGGAGATCATGTTTTGCTTATCAAATAAGTTTTCATAAACCTCTACAAGTCGTATGATTCGACTTTTTCCTTCTATTTGGTTTAAAAGCTTCAATGTTCAAATGGCTCGATACATCGGTTTACTTGCGCACTTTGATAAGAATATATGATGTATTTATCGTGCTAACATTCTTTTGATGATTCCAAAGGGGAGAAACAGGTTATAAGCTCATTAGCTCATAAAAGCTAAGATAAGCTTAACGAAAAGAAGCTATAAGCTATGGCTTCATAAAGCCATAAGTTGTGGATCATATTTAGTCCACTTGGTGCATTATGGTTATGTATGAATCATGGTCCATTGGTTGTAGTATGGACTTATATACGGTTCTAATGATGTATCTTTGACAGTTATAAGCTCATTAGCTCATAAAAGCTAAGATAAGCTTAACGAAAAGAAGTATAAGCTATGGCTTCATAAAGCCATAAGTTGTGGATCATATTTAGTCCACTTGGTGCAATATGGTTATGTATGAATCATGGTCCATTGGTTGTAGTATGGACTTATATACGGTTCTAATGATGTATCTTTGACAGGGGAGCTTTTAAGTTTTTGATACTTAAGCTCAATATCGAAAAGCTAATATTTTAGCTTATGTTTAAGTTGCTTCTATATAACTCTTGTTGTGCATGTTGATAGGGGAGCATTTGCTATATGTGTTTGAATATCTCTACTCCCATCCATGTGTTTTTATTGCATGGAATGTTGTCGCTCAACGGATAGTTCTCTTTAACCTAGGTAAAATTGTTTTGTTTTCAAAATCGACCTCGTTAAACTTGTTTTGGTTTGTAATCATCAAAAAGGGGGAGATTGTTTGATAAATGGTTTATCATGATTTTGATGATTTTGATTTTACACCAAAACAATGGTTTTAAAGGTTGTCCAAATACTCCTAAATGATTTAAAATGGTTTTAATATTTTTCGGAGTATTTCCTCAAGTTTATTTTCGATATAAAATTGGACAACACATTTAATGTTGTTAAGTCAATGGGTTTTTCACATTGAAACTATATTTCTAATATTGTCCTAAATACTCCCGATTAGTTTAAAATGTTTTTACGAATTTTTCGGAGTATTTCTTGAGGTTAATTTTCGATAAAAATTGGACAATATTTCTGTCTCTTGGTCGACCGGTCGCCCTATAGGGCAACCCGTGCACGAAGATGTTTTTGAAACAGAAAAATGAGACGGAAGAAAATTCAAGCGGTCGGCCACCGTCCGCCCTGGCGTCGACCAGGCCGGGTCGACCGGCCGCCCAGTCGGTCGACCGGTACTGCAAGTGTGCAAAATCTCCCTGTTCTATTTTTGGAGAGGTCGACCGGCTAGGGGTGATGTCGGCCGGTCGAGCACCCCTCGGCCGGTCGCCTGTAATTTTTCAAGATCTATTTCAAACGTCCTTTTGTGCGCAACCTGGTCGCCCTTTAGTTTGACAAAGAAAAATTATAACCGTTGTCAGCGTGAGACCATTAACTTTCCTTAAAATGTGGGATTGTTCTATAATCTGATTTTTGTATCCTTATGAGACAACCATATTTATTTTAATCTCTTTGTCTTATTTGTAGACAAAAGAAAACATGGAGGAGCCCATGAAGGAGCTTTATGTTGGAGGAGCCTTTGGAGGAGCCTATGTTGGAATTCAAATTTGAAGGCTCTCCTATAAATAGATGAAGGCTTGAGGGATCAAATATAAGACTTGATACAAACAACAAGAGATATCACAAGCACATAATCTTTGTTATTCATTTCAACATTCTTGTTGTAATAGCCTAAGTACTATCACTTTCACATCTTGAGGTCTAGGCTTTCATTCTTGATTACACTTGCACTTTTGAGTTGTAATATTTTTCAAAGTGTAATCTTGATTGTAATTCATCAACCAAACACAAGATATCCTTGTGAGTATTCTTGTGGTAAGAATACACTTGGGTGATCTAGGTGATAGGTATTTCAAGAGTGTGGTGCTCTTGAGGTGTTGAAGAATTTGGTATTCTTCAAGATTGAAGATTGTGGTGATCTTCAAAGGTGCCGTTGAAGGAAGATTGTGGTAATCTTCAAAGGGAGATTGTGTTAATCTCCAAAGGTGTTGTTGAAGAAGAGTGTGGTGCTCTTGAGGTGTTGTAAGTTGAATTTGTATTAATTTTGGTAATTAATAAAATTCTTTTTCTTTGAAATCCATCCCTGATATCTTTGGGGTGGTAGAGGATTAGGCCCTAGGTGGGTTGAACCTCTTTAAATCGGCGTGTGTTGTTTATATTCCGCACCTTTATTATTGTATTTGAGCATTCGGTTTTAAAAAGAGGCGATATCGAAAAGATGGAGATAATCTATTCACCCCCTCTAGATTATCGTAGCGCTTGGACTTACAAAGAATGTCGTATCTCAGAGACTAATAAATTAATATGCTAAGTATTGATCTAAGATAGTCTTATTTTTATTTAGGCGATCGAAATTGGATGATTGTTGTATTAAGATTAAGACAATTTAAATCACTAAAACACAAGATTAAGATAATACAAATGATAGAAGTATCAAGATAATGAAATGGATTTCGAGTTAAGGTTTCGATTAATAATCCTCTTGTTATCCGGTTTAATCAAGCCACGTTATTATCAATATTCCTATAAGGCGATCACAAAGCTATTCTATCCTCCTCTCGAGATGCATATAAAACGTAGATTGAAATACTTATGCTAGCATCTCTACTCAACATGAAGCATTCAACTCCCAAAAGTTTAAAAGATCAAATATCCTCACAAATATTTACAAACCTCTCGATTCATGCAAATTTTGTGTGTCGAGTATTCAAGATCTAATATTGAAACTCATCTTTCGAATTATGAATCAATATATCAAACAAGTTAAATCATTGATCAAGTGATAAAACAAGAATAAGCTCCAAATTCTCAAATAGGCTTCAAGATAATAACTTCAACTAAGATTAAAATATCCAACAAGAGTTCATTAATCTACTTCCAAAACCCGAAATCTCAAGAGTTTAGCTACACATGATTTCTAAACAACTCATAAACAAATTGTTCAAAGCCATTACAAATGAAAATGAAAGATTGAAACTAAAAGAGAAGCAAGAAAAACTTAGGAAAGTCGACAATCTCTCGATGTATCTCCGTTCCTCAAGCTCCGATGCAACCCGATTGTCTCCTTGATGTCTTCTTCCAAGAATAGACTCTTGTCTTGTGTTGTAGATCCCAAAAATGCCAGAATATCCTTGTGTGCGCCCCCCAAAAAGCCTTTTTATACCCCTTTTCAGTTTAGGGCAATATGCTGCAGATTATGGGATTCCAGCGCAGACGCACGGGTGGTGCGTCGGAGCACGGGCTACCCGTGCGCCACCCTGTTGAAATCATCCAGTCTCTGAGAGCGCACGGGTGGTGCGTAGGAGCACGGGCTACCCGTGCGCTATCCCGATGAAATCATCCCTTCTCTCAGAGCGCACGGGTGGTGCGTAGGAGCGCGGGCTACCCGTGCGCCATGCGAGGCTCAAATTTTCTTCATTCGGTGCATGGGTGGTGCACGAGGCACGCCCAACCCGTGCGCTCCTTGTCTTTTCCTTAGACGCTCATCTTTCGCTCTTTTTGGCTTTACTTTTCGTATACTCACTCAATTCGCCGTGTTTCCACTTTGCTATCATCGTATTCGTATTCAATTTGCTTCAAATATCATGAAATTCCTATAAAATAAGCAAAATGTAATATCTTTTCCACAAGGAGTGAATATGTAACATTTAACGCGAGTATGTGCATGCTTACCCATCATTATAGCCAGAAATATGCCTCAAAAATACATGCAAAACTCACACCTATCACTAACAAGTAGTTTATTAATTTAGCGACATACGTGTCCGACGATAACTTTAACGATGGAAGGTTAAAATTATTCGTCTCTATTTTGTCATCAAAACTTTTCGTTCCACTACAATTGTACCGAGCGATTTTTGGTTAATATACGACGGATGTAGCCGTTGGTAATTTAGCGACAAATTTGTTTTTCCATCGTTAAGGGTTTTTTGATGCGATTTTTTAAGACGGAAGAGGTCCGCCACTGCTCGCTAAATATGTTTAGTGATAGAAATTCTTTGTTTAGCGATGGAAATATCC
This sequence comes from Rehmannia glutinosa, assembly GCA_016081115.2. NCBI lineage: Eukaryota > Viridiplantae > Streptophyta > Magnoliopsida > Lamiales > Orobanchaceae > Rehmannia > Rehmannia glutinosa. The sequence goes on along the minus strand of JABTTQ020001694.1, from coordinate 164,346 downwards.
ATCTTAACAACAAGTTTCCTGTAATGATTTTTGGAAAATCAGCTGAGTGAAAATTGTTTATTCTTTGTAACTAGAGAGGAGATTTGTAAGATTTTGGGAAGATTTTTATGTTATGTTATTTTGTGAAAAATTAAAATAATTTCATTATTCTTGTGTTTTTTTATTTAAAATTCAATTTTCCTTGCTTACTAAATATAGATATGTTTGTTTCCCAAAAAAAAAATGTAGATATGCTAAGAATAGTTAATGATATATAATTCTGAAGAATGTTGTAATTTATGTTGAGATTGAACTATGTTTTTGTAAGTGATAATAGTAGGGGCCATTGTTTTTTCTTTCTTGTAATCTTTTGTGAATGTACATAGGGCATTTTTATCTTCTCATAATCTGCAAAGTGTAAACATTATTACAGGGGCATTATGAATTTCATGTTTTTTTATAATTACAACAAATTTCGTTAGATCAACTCATGATTGAGGGTAAAATTTTAGACAAAATAATTTTATGGGTACTTTTAGTAATTTTAGAACTTAGTTGTGTTTTTTATATTAATTTTTTAGAATAACTTAGCCGAGTTTTTGTTTTTTGTAATGTGATTTTTGAGTACAATGGGAGAGGGGAGGGTATACACTCGTATGGATCGAGTCCAAATTAATTATTTTTACAACACAATACTCTACCACTAGAAGAACCTATCCAAATACTTTTTTTGTGATTAACCCTTAACTTTAAAGTACTATTAGTCTAATACCATTCTCTAATTTAAATTTGCATTGATGGTTTGTAGTAATTTAAAAATATAGTATAAAGTAATTTCTTTGGCCGATGGGCATTGTAAACCACAATAATTGGTCAAAAGCCGTCGTTTCCAAAACGAACTCCCGAAAAACCCACCTTCATTTTCTCAAAATTTTCAAAATTACGAAGCCGGATTTTCCACCAGATTCTCCAGGTTCTCTCTTTTCTTGTTTGTTTGATATTTTTCCATCTAATTTAGTAAATTCATTAATTGCCGATGTGAGATTATTGAGTTTTTGTATAAACTGCAATAATCTGATAATTGAAAGTTCGATCGGCGGTTAATTAATTAATTTATGTTTCTCTAAATGTAATCAGAAAGGTGACGATGAGCGCGACATTTGAAGTTTACGAAAAGCAATACTGCGAGCTCTCCGCCAATTTGGCGAAGAAGTGCTCGTCGGCCAGCCTACTTGATGGAGGTTAGTTCAAGCCCTAATTCAATTTGTAATTCAATTTTTGTTTATAACTGGTGATTTTAGTTTTGCTCGTTCTTGCATTCTTATAGGCATCTATTGGTTTTTAGTTTTTGTAAAGTGTAGATTATTGAAAAATTGATTTAAACGCGTTTAGTTTGAATAGACATTTGAGAGGATATGTTTTTATGTTAATTGATAGATCAGCCATTAAATTGGGAATTTGCTGCTCGAGTTTTGTGGCTTCTTACCAGCTCCTGAAGCTGAAATTTTTAGTTTTGTGGGATGTGATGCATGAAATATGATGACAGCAGTCTGATTTTAAGATTATATTTGTCGAGGAATTTTGAGCTTTCCCTTTTATTTTTGTATTTTTTGCATTTGCATCTGGGATTAATTCTCATTATTATTCCTGCTCACTTTGTCACCGGCCCTAACTTAGACTCAAATCCTTACCCTGGTGGAGGGTGGAGGGCTATGGCCAATTTCATCTGGTATAATATAGGGAAGGGACGGTGAGTTGTTTTACTCTAGTCTACGCATGGTTTATTGGTTTTGGGATATATCATTTTACTTCTTTCACCATGCCTAATTGTACATGTTGGTGTTTTGCACTATTTCTATGCTCTTGATTTTTATTTTTTATGTAAGTTTCCTTATGCCTGCTGCTGAATTTGATTGGTTGAGATATCAAAATATCATTTCTTTGCAGAGCAAAAGAAGCAAAAGATTTCTGAAATAAATGCTGGAGTTGATCAGGCGGAAGCTTTGGTATAGAGATCGACCCGTTGTCAAAACTATTTTTTCTGTGTGTTCTTTCTTTTAGAATATTTTTTCCTGATATCGGCTGATAATCTTACAGATTCGGAAAATGGATCTTGAGGCCCGGGGTCTGCAGCCAAATGTTAAGGCAGTGCTTCTTGCCAAGCTGAGAGAATATAAATCTGATCTCAACAATTTGAAAAGTGATGTAAAGCGAATTGCATCAACAAACTTGAACCAGGCTGCCCGAGATGACCTTCTGGAGAGTGGAATGGCTGATACATTGGCAGTAGGTTTTTGCCTTCTAGGAATACTTCTGTTATGCCTTTCATTTTAGCCATCCAAATATTTTCGTTTGATAATTCTTTAAAGAGAAATTCTTCAGAAAAGTATTGTGCATTGGTGCTTCATGTGTCAAATTATCAGAGCTTGCATTTGACTCGGCAACTGCACTTATATACCAATATATTTTTTGCATAACCTTTTAAACAAGTTTAGAAGTTGTGTTGCTCAATGTCCAATTATATTTTTTGTCCTAAATTAAATCTGTTAGTTTGACCCCTCTGTGTTTTCCTGTAACATTTACGTGACTTTCGTATTATGTTCGAATCTAATTTAACATAAAAGAAAATCCTTCTACTTGCTAACACACTTACTGTGATCATGACAGGTATCAGCAAATCAAAGGGACAGATTATTAATGTCAACCGGAAAATTGAACAACTCCAGTAACAGGATTCGTGAAAGTAGAAAGGTCATGCTGGAGACAGAAGAGCTCGGCGTCTCGCTTCTCCAAGACTTGCATCAACAGCGACAGTCTCTCTTACATGCCAATAACACAGTATTATTTCATCTTTTAACATCTCCTTACCAATTTTCAGTCTTTCAATCTGAAAAAAGGAATTATTGTGCTTTGTCTTGATAACCAATGCAGTTTCCTTTGTCCTGTTCTTTGATCAAATAAAGTCTAAAATCCGCACTCTATCCCCAGAAAAAATTGCAGATCCTTTTTGGTCTCAAATATGGGATAGTTACAAAAACCACCCCTGAGGTTTAGGCGTTTAGCCTAATTACAAAAAACTCCAGTTATCATTTAGAATTACAAATACCCTCCTAAAATGTTACAAACACCTCCTTGAGGTTTGTATTTATAATTTGGGATAATTGCAAAAACACCCCTGAAGTTTGGGTTAATTACAAAACAACCCAGACTTGTTTCAAAATTACAAAAAAACCCTTCAGGTTTCTTTTTGTCTTAAATTTAAGGGGGTAACTGTAATAATTTTGTAAATGCCAAGGGGTTTTTCGAAATGTTTTCGAAAATCACCGGAAAAAATGTAAGATGTAATCAAACCTCAAGGGTTTTTTTATAATTTTCAAAGAACTATGGGTTTTTTTGTAATTAGCCCAAACCTTAGGGGTGTTTTTGTAATTATCCCTTATAATTTTGAAAGATAATTGGGGTTTCTTTTGTAATCAGGCTGAATCTTAGGGGTAGGTTTTGTAATTATCCTGAAATATTTGTTTTCCACCTAATGAAACGTAAAGAATCAAGGATCTGGTAGACCGTAAAATGGATCTAAGCCAAGTTATATGCAGCTTGCCTAACATTCAGCTTTTTGTTCCAGCTGCATGGTGTTGATGACAACATAGGCAGGAGCAGAAAAATAATAACTAACATGTCAAGGAGGATGAATCGTAACAAGTGGGTAATTGGCGCTATAATCACAGTACTGGTTATTGCTATTGCTGTGATCTTGTATTTCAAACTGTCCAAGTAACCAAGACCATAAGAGTGAATTATTTGAGTTCTTGTTGTTTTTTGATTATTCGTGAGAGTTCAAAACTCCTTATTATTCTTCTGAATAGCTGTAAATTTGATGACAACTACAAATTGTAATTTTGTATTAAACCTGTCATGTTTGAACATGTGGGATTTGTGACGTGAGCCCATGATGACTATCAAGTGTGTGAATTGTAATGTGTTATGGGTTTGAGATGCATTGTATCAAGAAATAATACTGGCAAGAAATAGAATCGTGTCAATTAGATTTAATGTTATGTATCTTGATTCTGTTTGAATTTGTTTTCTTTTATTTAATGGCTCCTTTTAATGTTGTTTCCATTTTGAACCGTTCGTGCTTCCTATATGATGTACTCCTTTAGGGCAATTCTCAAAAGGGGAGAAGAAGAAAATAACAAAATGTGAGAGATTTTGGATGCCATTGTCTGGTTCCCAAGTTGGTTTTTCTTATCACGTGTTTTGGCTAAATCGAGGTTATACCAATAATGCTCTAAAATTATAAAGGTCATATTAACCCTTAAAACATCTGTACCATATATGTCACATTTTTGTTAAATTATTCTACCAGAAAAAGAAAGAGTTGTATCTACCTCTGATGTTTCTGATTTTAATCATTTGAGTAAATTTCTGGTAAAATACCTTCTCCGTAGTAGGCTAGTACTATATGATAAAAAAATTGAATAAGTAGTAGTATTTATTTATTTAAAAAAGTAATAGTATTTATTAGAAAACCAAATAAACAATCCATAATCTTAATGAAAAAAATGAATATTGTTTAGATTTAATTTAACTTATGTAGTTTACTTGTTTTTAAAATATATGCTTGATAAAAAAAAACTGCATTGCTTTTTTTTTCTTCTCTTTCTTCATAAATCATAAGTATGGGGACGAGGGTATTGTGGTTCTCGATAAAATGTTTTTGGATTTTTAATGAAATAGTGTAGTACAAGGGTAGAAGTATTTGCCAAAAATGTAAATTAGAGACGGACACTGAAGCTTAAAAATATAAAGGAGCAGTATGCAAATATTGTGCTTTTTTTTAATGAATAATTTGGTTGGAGAGCCACATTTGTTATAGTTTGAAAGCTAGCTAGTGTTCAATTGGTAGACTTAAAAGATTAAGATTCAAATTAATACACATAATTAATTTAAAAGTAAAATAATTTGCAATAATGGAGTGTTTTTTTTTGAGAGGATAGAGTTGGGAATTCTTTTCTTTGACTGATTTTAAAATAATAAAATTTGAGATACGTGATTAATATATAGCAAACTTTATCATAAAATAAATACGGACTGTATCTATTAGAATGGAGATGAAGAAATTATGAACTTCTACATTAATAAAATTATCTCAATTTTTTTAAATATATATTTAAAAATATAAATTGTAAATTAATAAAATCATCTTATAGTTCACAAAAATAACGTGAGAATGCTACAATATTTATCTTCAAGATTAAAGTATTGAAGTATATGAGTACAAAAGAGAAACATGTAGGGGATGTAGCTCAAATGGTAGAGCGCTCGCTTTGCATGCGAGAGGCACGGGGTTCGATCCCCCGCATCTCCATTTCTGTCCTTTTTGCATTCAAATTAACTTTTCATGATTGGGGACCCCGATCGACCACGTATGTATACGTCTTTCTCCCTCTCGGACAGCTAATATGAAATATTGAAATATCTTGATTCTTTCAATTAGGAAAGACATGTTAAAAATCAACAACGGAAAGAATATATAGAAAAGGAAAGAGAGGCAGACGACATCTCCATCACCTCTTAAATCAGATATAAACACTGCACACAACTTTTTTTTTTTTTTAACTTATGGAAGAAACATTATTGGCCTCTTAAGAGGAAGTTAATTCTCCAACGTGGCCAAGTCAAGTCAAATTTCCAAGCTTTGCGCCATTAGAATCCTGTCATGTCAGAATGCCACTTGATATTGCCATAATTGCTCAGTAGTTGAAACTTCAGAGTAAGCCATCTTTGATTGAACACGAGTAGATACAGAATGCAAGACCAAATCCTGCTTTTTTCACTGATAATTATATAAATAAATAGCTCTGCCAGCAGATATAGAAACAAAAACTACTTTCTTGTTTAAGATATAGTTAGTGGTTTTTTCTTTTTTATAAAATAAATCCACAAAATATGAAGTTTGGGAAAGAATTAGCTTCCCAAATGGTGCAAGAATGGCAAGTAGCATACATGGATTACAATCATCTCAAGAAACTACTCAAAGACATCATAAAATTCCGACAACACAATTCGGGCTTCCTGAAGAGGAAACTAACCATGTACAGGGCATTTAGCGGGCTTACGGGCCAGCCCAACAATATTAGAAGCTCCCCAAAGAAAAATGAAGATGAAGTGATATTAGTAAGCCCAATCCAGGAAGAGGGCTCTCATAATTTTTACCAGACAATGTTTTTGAGGTCATCTGAAGAAGGGGGAGAATTAGAGCTTTTGTTCTTTAGAAAACTTGATGATGAGTTTAATAAAGTTGTGAAATTTTATGAAGCAAAAGTTGAGGAAGTGAAATTGCGGGCTGAGGAACTGAATAAACAGATGGATGCACTTATTGCTTTGAGGATCAAAGTGGATAAGCCTTTTGTGGAACAAAATGTTGCTCCAGCTGCCACTGTTATTTCATCAGTATATGGAGAAAACCAAGGTAAGCTTATGGGAATTTTATGGGGATGATGTAAAATTTTGAACTATTTTGTAAAATTATTGTGGGAGATTTCAAATCCAATTTATATTGTAGCCATTTGAAATCCTTACCCTAAATCCGTCCAAATGTAATCTATAGGAATTGAAGTGTAACCCTAATTTCCTACTATGACTCAAGTTTGGGGGTAAACTGCAATTTTAGTCTTGAATTTGCCTGAAATTTCAAATTTGCTTGGAAAATCTCACATGAATTGTATGTGAATCCAAAAAAATTGTGAATTTCTGAATCTGTCGAAAATTTGTGTTTTTGTTGATGCGGAGGTGTTGGAAAAAATCCCAATATTTGGCCGAAAATTGGGTGGAATTTTTGGTCCAAAGTTAAAAATCCCAATTTCTTTTACATTCACGTGCAACTCGTGAGATTTTTCGGTCAACAAAATTTATTCTGAGAGTTTCTTAGGGATTTTAAGAATTTTAAGAAGATCAATTTTGCCGCACTCCTGTAACTATAGACTTGCAAGACTAAAATTACAATGTACACGATCTTCGGTTCCGGATTGTTATTTAATAAATTCGCCTAATTCTCATAACACTATATTATGTTTCTCCAATATGAAGGAGGAGTACATATGGATTTAATCCAAGAAGTTGAGATGAGCAATGAAAGCACTTGTGCAGATGAACAAATGAGAGCTGAGAAAAACAAGAAAGATGCTAAAGATTTTAAGCCTGCTTCTGTAGAAATTTTGGATTATGTAAAGATCAATGTTCATCCAGACACTCCTGTCTCTACTCTGAGAAATGTTATTATGAGTTCAAAATCAGTTCCATCATTTAGCGAGGATGAGCTCAGAAAAGCAGAGAAAAAACTGCAAAGGGCCTTCATTGAATTTTACCAACAACTTGGATTTCTGAAAAGTTACTGGTAATAAATATTCCCCATTTTAGTTCCATATATGTATGTAACTTTGATTTTAATATGACTAATAAGTTAGCTGCATTATATGCCAGTTTCTTGAATATGCTTGCTTTCTCCAAGATTATGAAGAAATATGACAAGGTAATTGCAGCTCCCTTCACTAAACAAGTACTTTTTGGTACTTAATTTTATGAGATAATTACAAAAATAACCTTGAGGTTTGACTTAATTACGAAAGACCCCAATTATCTACTTGAGGTTTGCATTTTTTAACTAATATGAGTAATATCTCATGCAATTTGTAAAATAGAAACAAATATTAATGGGGTATTTGTAATTCTGAAAACTAGCTCGGGTTTTTTGTGATTAGACTAAACCTCAAGGATATTTTTGCAATTAACCCTATAATTTTTTTTTCTCCCACTGGTCTCAAACTTATTTGCAGATCACTTCAAGAAATGCTTCAAATCCTACTTAGAGATAGTTGACAAATCTTATCTTGGCAGCTCTGATGAGGTTTGTACTGTTAAAAAATGCTATTCAATATTTAGGAGTTTCACATACAATCTATGCTTAAGCCTTAAGTATCCCTGTTTTGTTTTATCAGGTTAACAAGCTCATAGAAAGAGTAGAAGACACATTCATTAAGCACTTCACCAATGGCAACCGTAGAAAAGGAATGAAATCATTGAGACCAAGAGATAAGAAGGAGAGGCATAGTACAACATTTTTCCTTGGTAAGCCTGTATACAAGGAATCAAGCTATTTGTTGAACTATGTAGCGAAATGTGATTAGTAAGTATGGCGAAATTGCAAAAATGGTCCTGTAACTATAGGGTGGTAGCTGTAAAAATCAGGTTTTGCAAAAAGTCATGTAACTATAGAAAACTCTCGATTTTGGTCCTACAAAAAGTCATTGTTTGACGAACAGCAAGAAATCATATGAAAAATATTCAATCAAAAGGGATAAGAAAACTACCCCTGAGGTGTGCCTAATTACAAAAAACTGCCCCTGATGTTTAGCTTAATTCTTACCTCCTGCAGGTTTATTCACTGGTTGCACTATAGCACTGGTTGCTGGTATTGGTGTCTCCATTCATGCGCGAAATCTTCTTAATCATGAGGGGCGAGAGCAGTATATGAACAATATATTTCCACTCTATAGGTATCTCTCAAAAGGTTGGGAAAATTATTGTAGGGAGGACTGTTTTGGTCCTGCTCAAATTCAATTTGGCAAAAATGCTCTCAATTTGAGTACGGATTTCATCATCAAATTGAGAGCATTTAAGGTTACAGCGTATTTTTGCCAAAATTACCATCCTTATAGATACATACGGATCATAATTGCAATTTTCCTCTCATTGGTTTACAAAAAAATTGAAATTGCTTTTTTCATGCAGCCATCATTGAAGTATTTGAGTGAAGATTTTTGCATTGCTCAAAATGCTAAATCAATAAATTTCCTCTGTGTAGCTTGTTTGTGTACATATTCCTACACATGCTCATGTATGGAGCAAACACGTATTTCTGGAGGCTATTTCGAGTGAACTATCCCTTTATATTTGGATTCAAACCAGGAACAGAAATGGGATTCAGAGAAATATTCCTACTTGCTTCTGGTCTCTCAGTACTTGCATTTGCTGCTGTACTTTCTAACTTAGACATGGAGATGGACCTAATACACAAAGTTTTCAGACACTGACTGAATTGGTTCCACTAGGCCTAGTTACTGTGAGTCTAAATCTATTCTTTCTCCACTTATTGGGCTAGTTACAAAAAATACTCTTGAGGTTCAGTCTAATTTTAAAAACCCAACTATATTTCATAATTACAAATATCCCCGTATTTCTGTTTTACTTATTGCACCCCTCCACATGGGGTATTTGTTAAGCAGATACAAATTTCAAGGGGGTATTTGTAATTATGAAAGATAACAGGGATTTTTTTGCCTCAAAGGTAGTTTTTGTAATTATCCCCCACTTCTATTATGCAAAACAATACTCAGAATGCTGCAGAGTAATGTTTGTACTTGTGTTTCATACATATTTTTCTCCATTAGATTATCATATGTGAATCAACATCCTTAATATTTTGATGAATGCTAACTCTTGGATATTTATTTCTAGGTTGTGCTTCTTATAACCTTTTGTCCTTTGAACATTATATATCGTTCAAGTCGTTTCTTTCTCATTCGATGTGCATGGCGATGCATTTGGGCTCCCCTTTACAAGGTATATATGCAAATATGTAAGAGCAGGAAAAACATATAAAATGAATTTTTTGTAAAGAAATTTGTTACCACATGGCTATCTGACTTCTTGCTGCCTTTTGTAGGTTACTTTCTCTGATTTCTTCTTGGCAGATCAGTTAACAAGCCAGGTGCGTTATCGTCCACTTCATAATCGAACAAAATTACAATCCAGAAATATATGGGTCCAAACCAAAATTTTAAATAGGGATGATTACAATAAATAAGTATATAACCCCAAGGTTTGGGTTAATTACTAAAAAACCCAGATGTTTTTGAAAATTACAGAAGGTTTAAATTTGAGGGTTAACTGTAATACTTCTACAAAATTCTGGGGGTTTTTGAAATATTTTTTGCTTAATATAGGGAAAATGTAAGACGTAATCAAGCCTTAAGGTTTTTGTTTTATAATTTTCAAAAACCTTTTTCTGTAATTAGCCCAAGCTTCAAGGGGATTTTTGTAATCATCCCTTTTAATTAAGAAAACAACATTACTAATAAGATATTGCCTATAGCCCTTTTGCAAATAACTTGAAATCTCATTTTTTTCAGTTTCATCTTAATGAGATAACAAATGTTTGATTGAGAGATAAATAATGTTACAAGTTTCTCTTTTGGAAATATTGCACTAAACATTCTTGCCTACATGTATTACAGGTTCAGGCTATCAGAAGTTTACAATTTTACATCTGCTATTATGGATGGGGTGACTTCACAAGGAGATCAAACAGGTGCCTTGAGAGCGATATTTACGAACATTTTTACATAATTGTTGCCATCATTCCATTTTGGTCGCGCGTTCTTCAGGTAAATTTAAACTGACACATAAATTGGTACAAATTTATCTAAATCAATCTTGTCTCTAACACAAAGGTATAAAAATTCAGTGCCTTCGCCGCCTAATTGAGGAGAGAAATACTACACAAGGGCTTAATAGCCTAAAATATTTCTCAACAGTAGTTGCACTTGTGATGAGGACGATATACGATCTCAGGAGACAAATGTTCTGGAGAATTATGGCTGCATCCACTTCTGGAATTACGACAATTTACAACACGTATTGGGATATCGTATAGATTGGGGGCTTTTTTGCGAAAGAACGCCAAAAATCCGTGGCTGAGAGATAATCTTCTGATATCAAACAAGGCTGTGTATTTTGTTGCTATAGTGAGTAATAAATCATCTTTCTTGTTTTATGTTAAGGTGAATTCTTGTGGTTATATCAGCATGTTATAGTTTTTTATTTTTTGACTGAATTGCAGGTGGTTAATATACTTCTAAGACTTGTTTGGATGCAGTTGATTCTTGATTTCAATGAAGCACCTTTTCTCCATAGAAAATCAATGGTTGCTCTTGTTGCTTCTTTGGAGATACTTCGTCGGGGTATTTGGAACTTTTTCAGGTATGCTGGTTGGCAAATCATGCATTGTCTGAAACTATTGGAATAATTAGCAATTACAAAAATTAGCCCTGAGGTTTAGCTTAATTGCAAAATAACCCATTATCTTTCAAATATTACAGATGCCCTCTTGTATTTGTTTCTTTTTTACAAACTGCACCTTCAAGAGGTGGAGGGTATTTTTTGGAAAATACAAACGTCAAAGGGAGTGTTTATAACACTAGAATTGGTAATTTTGAAAGATAACTAGAGTTTGTTTATAATTAGGCTAATCTTCAAGGGTAATTTTTGTAATTATCCCAAGAAGGAAGGGAAACTACTCAAAACTGAGTGAATTAGATTGCGATTGGATATGGAAGAGTTTCCATTTTCGTTTCACCAGAGAATTTTTTTTTTAATCAAACGTACAATTGTTTATGAAAATTTTCAGAAAATACACTATTATCTCACTTTCACTTTTTCTATTTTCTCTTACCAATCACATCTACACATTTTTTAACAAAAAACTAATCATTTATTTTACTATTTTTAAATCAAATCAACTTTCATAATTACTTTTTCATCTCACATCCGATCACACTCTCAAAATTCTTTTTTTCTTCCAATTTTTTTAACCACATTTCTCTAGCAAAAGGAAAATTCTCAAAATGAAAGCATATCCAATTCTGAAACCAGAGTTCCTTCTTTTAATTTTTTTTTTCTTTGTGATGATAGTATGTTTAACATGAGCAGGTTGGAGAATGAACACTTCAACAACGTTGGAAAATATCGAGCATTCAAATCTGTACCGTTGCCATTTTACTACCAAGATGAAAAAGATTAGGTGACAGAATAAGTGTAATTTTTGCATTATTCAGATTAGTTTGTAAACAAGAGTGATGAGTGTATAGGTATTTCTCACAAGCAGTTGTTTTGTAAATTTGGACATTTTACTCCAAAAAATTCAATCATCAAGAAATTCAGTAATTCCCTGGAATTAGATATCCAAATTTAGCAGAAAATTGAAATGTGAAATTTCAGGATATTGTACCATCTACCATGGAAGTTAAAACCATAAACATAATGAGAAATAAACAAGATGAGTAATGTCCAGAAATACACACACTGTCTGATTTGGAAATCAAATCAATACCAGCCACTTGATGATTGCGATAGTTTCTCTGAAGCTGCTCACCAAATAAACAATTATAATGGGTTTACGTTGACTTAACTAAATCAGAATTTTAATACTATAAACTTTGTTATTGAGAAAAACAATGAGATTTGATTCTGTTTTTTCGAATAAACAAGTTTGCGTTGACTTAACTAAAGCAGAATTTTAATATAAACTTTGTTACTTTAACCAAAATAAAATACTATAGTATGAACCCAAGATCAGGAAGTGCCATTATCAATTACTTAAAGTGTACTTAAAAAGAGATTGTTCGAGAAAAATTTCTAAAAAAAAAATTGTGTTTGGTTAATAAGTTGTAAAGATGTATTATTTTTGTGTTAAAATCAAACCAAAAGTCGAATCAAATATAGACCATCCATACCCGGCCTTTAACTCTGATTAAATTATACGAGAATCACAAGCGAGAACTCGACATTTAAAAACACTAGTTATTTCAATCAAAAGCTAATAATAACTTTTCTTAAGAAAACAATATATTGTAAATTTGTATGTTCATTGTTAACTTTACTTTTATCACTCTATTGCTCATCAATTGCGGCATACTCTTTGTTGGAGTTGGGATTTACAAACAAAACTAATAGATACAATAACAAATGTAGCTGTCAGCAAAAATCACTTTCGTATAGTTGAATCTCCAGAGCAGCCAGTTTTGATTGAAAACGGATTGACAGAATGTTAGACCAAATCCTGCTCAATCTCTTGCATTTAATCCACAACTTAGTTTACTCTTTCCTAAGGGATAATTCCAAAAACTACCCCTAATTTTGAAGTAATTACAAAAGAACCCAAATATTTATGAAAATAACAAAAATATGTTTGATGTTGTATTACACTTTATCTCCTTCATGAGCAAAAACATTTCAAACACCCATCTAATATTTGTAATATTATTGCAATTGTCCCCTTACATTTAACAGAATATCAAACCTCAAATAGTTTTTTTTTTTTTAATTTTCAAACATCTCTGAGTTTTTTTTGTAATTAACCCAAACCTCAGGGATGATTTTTGTAAATTATTCCTTTTTTGAATGAACACACAGCAGCAAGAAATATAGAAAGAAAAGTGCTTTCTTGTTTAAGATACATTCTTAACCAAGTCTCACATTTTGCTAAATCAGCCAAAGTCTTTTTCATCAGATTTTTTTCTTCATGTTTTTAGATTAAAAAAATGAAGTTTGGGAAGGAATTAGCTGCCCAAATGGTGCAAGAATGGCAAGGTGCATACATGGACTACAATCATCTCAAGAAACTACTCAAAGATATCATGAGATTCAGACAGCAAAGTGTAACAACACTCCCGGCCCTGGTGCCCGAAAAGGCTTCCTGAAGAAGAAGCTAACCATGTACAGGGCATTTAGCGGGCCAACGGGCCCAACCAACAATATCAGGAGCTCCCCAAGGAAAAAATGAGAATGAAGTGGTATTAGTAAGCCCAATCCAGCAATCGGGCTCGGAAAGTTTTTACAAGAAAATGTTTTTGAGGCCATCAGAAGAAGGGGGAGAATTAGAGGTGTTGTTCTTTAGAAAACTTGATGATGAGTTGAATAAAGTTGTGATATTTTATGAGGCAAAGGTTGAGGAAGTGAAATTGCGGGCCGAGGAACTGAACAAACAGATGGATGCACTTACTGCTTTGAGGCTCAAAGTGGATAAGCCTTGTGTGGAACAAAAAGTTGGTCCAGCAAACCAAGGTAATTTCTGGGAATTTTAGGGGGGTGATATAAAATTTAGAAAAATATAATTTGCAAATATGTCACTAAACTTATTTCCTACTAATGAATCATTGGTTATATTGTTTGCACTTTGTTGGATTGGGATTTTCATAAATTGTAGGGTACATAAGCAATGAGGGCACTTGTGGAGATGAACATATGAGGGCTGAGAGAGAAGAATGATGATGAAGATTTTAAGCCTGATATTGTAGAAATTTTGGATCATTTAAAGATCAATGTTGATCCTGATACTCCTGTCTCCACTTTGAGAAATGTTATTATGAGTTCAAAATCAGTCCCATCATTTAGTGAGGATGAGCTCAGAAAAGCAGATAAAAAATTGCGAAAGGCCTTCGTCCAATTTTACCAACAACTTCGATTTCTCAAAAGCTACTGGTAACAAATTTTTAGACTCATATATGTACCTTTTTCTTTATTAATATGCATGACTAACGAGAATCTGTGTAATATGCCAGTTTTTTGAATGTGTTTGCTTTCTCCAAGATTATGAAGAAGTATGACAAGGTATTGCAATTCCCTTCAATCAACAAGTACTTTTAGCTCTTATTTTTTTGGGATAATTACAAAATTACCTCTAGGATTAACCTAATTACAAAATACTCCAGTTATCATTCATAATAACATGCCTTAGAGTGCTACAAACACTAGATCTGGCAAATGGCTGGACCAGGCCTGCCAAACCCATCAAGCTAATGCAGGAGATCCGAAATTCAAATGACAGTTATTTTCTTGGCCCAGACCAGCCCCAACCACATATTTATAACTAAATTGTATTGGACTAACTCGGTCGTCGGATTGTTCAGGCCAGGCTAAAGTAGGCCACGTATTAAAGTTTGTATTTACCTAACAAATACTTCCATCTTGAAGGTGCAATTTTGTAAGAAATAACAAATGTCAGGGGTTGTTTGTAAATTTAAAAGATAATTGGCTTTTTTGTAATTAGGTTAAACGGCAGAGGTTATTTTCTAATTAACCTTTTTTTTCCCTTTTTCCCCTCAACTGCTCTCAACTTGTTGATTTATTTGCAGATCACTTCAAGAAATGCTTCAAAATCTTACATGGATGTAGTTGAAAAGTCTTATCTTGGCAGCTCCGATGAGGTTAAACATGCTACTCACTATTTAGGAGTTTGACATGATACAATCTCAGCTTGGCCTTAAGTTTCCCTCTCTGTTTTGTCAGGTTAACAAGCTCATACAAGGAGTAGAGGCCACCTTCATTAAGCAATTCACCAATGGCAACCGCAGAAAAGGAATGAAATTCTTGAGACCAAGAGAGAAAAAGGAGAGGCATGGTACAACATTTTTCCTTGGTAAGAAGCTTGTACACTAGGAACCAAGTTATTTATTGAACTATGTAGGGAAAGGGATGAATTAATGTTCATTGTTTGAGGTAGAATAACAAACCATACGAAAAGTATTCAATCAAGAGGTTGTTTGGCTCCTATAAGACGTTAGATCTTATTTTGAAAATAGTTATTGAAGCGTTTGGGTAAAATAAGATTATATAACTTATAAGATGTTAGTAATGACATTTTTGTATTTAAAATGGTTAAAATCAAAACAAGATAATATATTGAATATAAGTTGGGATCCCCAACTTTTTTAAGAAACAGCTTATAAGCTCTTAGCATCTTATTTGAGAGTGTATAAAATCTTTTTGAAAAAAAACTTACTAAACACTTTTAAAGAGCTTATAAACTCTTCAAACATCTTATAAAGGGTCAGTCAATGAGACGATGAGGGATAAGCTTCATCATTGAGAGGAAACATGTCGATCACCGGCTAAGTCCCCTAAATGAGCTCATAAGCTTAGCTAAACTCTCTCTACATGAGACGCATATTATATATCTGATATATATAATTTCTGATAAAGAAGATTGCATTTTTTTGGGTAAAATACAAAAACCACCCCAAAGATTTAGCCAAATTACAAAAAATCTCTAGTTATATTTCAAAATTACAAATACCCCCTTAACGTAAATGTTTGCATTTACTTAACAAGTATCTCAACAGATGGTGTAATTTGTACAATAGAAACAAGTATTAAAGAGGTATTTGTAATTTTAAAAAATGTCTGTATATTTATGTAATTAGACTAAAAGTCAAGTGTAATTTTTGTCACTGTTTTAAAAATCCTGCCTAGGCACTAAGCTCCTCTTGGTCGCCTACGTTTTTCTTCCGATTAGATCCCACCTGATCCTATCTATACCCCACCTACCCGCGCTCAGGCTCAACAGGCGCTAGAATCCTGGACCTCAATCTGCCACTATATCTTACGCATAACGCTTTTTAGAACATTGATTTTTGTAACTAAACTGAGGCGAACTGATTAGTTGTATGCGAGTTCCTTCCTCCTGCAGGTCTATTCACTGGTTGCTCTATAGCCCTGGTTGGTGGTATTATCGTCTCCATACATGCGCGAAAACTTCTTAATCACGAGGGACGAGAGCAGTATATGGCCAATATATTTCCACTCTATAGGTATACATCAATCCATTATTCCAAAAAACTTTTCCTTCTTTTGTGTCACCATCACTTAAATATTTTTGAGTCAAGATTTTATTGCTTCAAAAAATACTAAATGAATAACTTTCATCTGTGTAGCTTGTTTGTGTACATATTCCTACACATGCTCATGTATGGGGCAAACACATACTTCTGGAGGCGATTTCGTGTGAACTACCCTTTTATATTTGGATTCAAACCAGGGACAGAAATGGGATTCCGAGAAATTTTCCTACTTGCTTCTGGTCTCTCTGTACTTGCATTTTCTGCTGTTCTTTCAAACCTAGACATGGAAATGGACCTAACACACAAAGTTTTCAGACACTGACTGAATTGGTTCCACTAGGCCTAGTTATTGTGAGTCTAAAATTTCTCCATTTATGATTATGTTAATTACAAAAACTACCCCTGGGGTTTAGTCTAGTTACAAAAAGTTCCAGTTAGTTTTCAAAATTATAAACACCTCTTGAGGTTGCAATGCCTTTACAAGTACCCCTCTTGAGGGTGCAATTTGTAAAAGAAAATGGCAAGGGGATATTTGTAATTTTAATAGATAATTGAGTTTTTTTGTGATTAGACTGAACTTCAGGGGTACTTCTTCTAATTAATCCTTAATATTATGCAACATAATACGTCAATGCTGCAGAGAAAATGTTATATTTCGTACAAATTTTCTTCATAAGATCCTCATAGGTGAATTGCCTTTTTTTGATGAATGCTAATGTTGGATATTTATTTCTAGGTTGTGCTTCTTATAACCTTTTGTCCGCTGAACGTTATATATCGTTCAAGTCGATTCTTTCTCATTCGATGTGCATGGCGATGTATTTGTGCTCCTCTTTACAAGGTATATATGCAAATTATATAAGAGCAGGAAAAACATGATAAATGAAATTTTTTGTCCAGAAAATTATTACCTCATTGACTTATGGCTGCCTTTTGTAGGTTGCTTTCTCTGATTTCTTCTTGGCAGATCAGCTAACAAGCCAGGTATGATATTGGCAGTCTAAATCCCAAAATGTTAAAGTTTTACCATAATTAAGAGTTAATTACAAAAACTATCATTGGGATTTAGCCTAATTACAAAAACCTCCAGTTATCTTTCAAAATTACAAATATTCCCTCAAACTGTGACGTGGAACGAATTGAATATGTGTATTGGGCGCGATGGACCAAATAAAAAGTGTAAGTCGGTAAAAACTGCAAAGGTTTAACTTTCTAAAACGTCGTCCGATTTTCCATTAAGACCTCATTTTTTGAAGGAAACCACGAGGCAGTTCAAACTTGTGTGTAGTTTTTGCGATTAACCTTAAGTTAAACAATGAGATAACAAATGCTTGATTGAGATAAAATATTGTTTAAAGCTTACTTTTGGCCTCTCTTTGACAGGTTCAGGCAATCAGAAGTTTGCAATTTTACATCTGCTACTATGGATGGGGTGACTTCAAAAGGAGATCAAACAGGTGCCTTGAGAGCAGCATTTATGAAAAATTTTACATAATCGTCGCCATCATTCCATTTTGGGCGCGCGTCCTTCAGGTAAATCTAACGTTACTACGTAAAATTAATAAAAAACTTCTTCCATTCAATCTTGTCTCTAACACGATGGCAAATTAATAAATTCAGTGCCTTCGCCGCCTAATTGAGGAGAAAAATACCAAACAAGGGCTTAACAGCTTAAAATATTTCTCAACAGTAGTTGCACTTGTCATGAGGACAATATACGATCTCAGGAGACAAATGTTCTGGAGAATTATGGCTGCATCTACTTCTGGAATTACGACAATTTACAACATGTATTGGGATATCGTAATAGATTGGGGGCTTTTTAAAAGAACGCCAAAAACAGATGGCTGAGAGATAATCTTCTGATATCAAACAAGGCTGTGTATTTTGTGGCTATAGTGAGTATTATATCGCCTTCTTGTTTTATGTTGAGGTGAGTTCTTGTGGTTGATATGAGGATTTTTATAGTGATTTTTTTGAGTTGAATTTTGCAGGTGGTGAATATACTTCTAAGACTTGTTTGGATGCAGTTGATTCTTGATTTCAATGAAGCACCTTTTCTCCATAGGAAATCAATGGTTGCTCTTGTTGCTTCTTTGGAGATACTTCGTCGGGTATTTGGAACTTTTTCAGGTATACAACTAGAGAGCAGCTTATAGGAAAAAGAAGAAGGGTTAATTACAAAAACAACCCTTACGTTTGTTTCTTTTTTTACAAATTGCACCCTCAAGAGGGGTATTTGTTTGGAAAATACAAACGTCAATGGCTTGTTTTTAACACTGTAAGAGAGAATTTGTCCTTTTGAAAGATAACTGGAGTTTTTCGCAATTAGGCTAAACCTCAAAGTTATTTTTGTAATTATCCCAAAGAAAAAAGGGAAACTACTCCAAAGCTTAGTGAATTAACTTTCAAACTGTTTCTGAAACCAGAGTTCCATTTTCTTATCTGTTTTTGGTGTGGGTGTGTGTGTGTGTGTTAATGACACTATGTTTACTTGAGCAGGTTGGAGAATGAACACTTCAACAACGTTGGAAAATATCGAGCATTCAAATCTGTACCGTTGCCATTCTCCTATGAAGATGAAAAGATTAGGTGACAGAATCCAGTAGCATGTATTGTTTTGCATGGAATCTGAGACAAAACATGGAAGATGTTTTTTTCTTCTTTGGCATTGTTTAGATTACTTGGGAACAAGGGTGGTGAGTGTATAGGTAAATTCTAAGATTCTTTTTTCTTCTTTTGCATTGTTTAGATTATTTGGTAACAAGGGTGATGAGTGTATAGGGAAATACTTAAATTTTTCGCAGGAAGTTTTCTAATGACTGGCTCAAAGTTGAATTGTACTCGGCAGAATATGGAGGTATTTATGGCAGAACGGGCCAATCTGGTATTTCACAATAAAGTGATAGACAGTAATTCACAATAAAGTAATAAACGGAACTGCCATGAAACGACTTATTAGTATTTTCATAGATTACTTTGGAATGGCATCAACTACCCTTTCCCCGTTTACAAGAATTAGATGTTATCCCAAATCTACAATCAAATTTACCAGAAAGCTGAAATGAGAAATTTCATGATATGAAGACCATAAATATCAAAACAAAATTTTAATGAGAAATAACTGGTTAATAAATCCAGAAATCCACAGACTGCCTCATTGGAAATCAAAGCAAGACCAGCCCAACCAATAAATAAATATCAGGTTTGTAGAATCACATGGTCAGAATAAAGCTCATTGCTGAGCTATAAAAGAATTACCAGACTGATTCAAGAACAGGGTACATATGAACAAGTATACCACATTATCAATGATTGTTTCTTGCATCACAACAAAAAAAAAAAAAGAACTTAACAGGCAGGCAGAAACAACATAAAACAATATGAAGTTAACAGGCTCTATATCCATTCACAACATCCCCAAATCAGAAATCTCTATATCGGGAAAAATAATTTATTATCCATAAACAGTAAATTTTGAAAGACCTATATCCAACAAAAATGCATTTAAATTTCGTATTACGCTACATTCCGTTGGCAGCTTATTACACACCATCTTCGTGGAATTCATTTATTTTTAGGACACGTTCCGTAGGAAGGAACAATATGAAACTAAAAAAGTATAATGGTTTACTTGGGCGAACATACATCGCCATTTGCATCGTCTCCTTTATGCAAGCTCACAAAAGAGTCACAAGGCGAGTTTTCTGCCGTTACTGCACCTGTACTGTCATTATCTTGGTTTCCAAAGAGATAAGACTGACGACATAGGATTATAGGTAGAGCTTGCCTTCTTAAGGCCTTGTATAGCTTTAATTGCAGCAAGGGTACTCCTGTATATATCTACAGTTTCTTCACCAAGTGGCAATGTTGTCGCTCGGGAAGCATTTGATACATCAGCATGAGTTGATGTCCCTGTCTGATTCTGCTCGACATGGGCAGATTCGACCACCTCTGCTTCCAAAGGAAACAGGACCTCAAGATTTGCCTCACAATCACGAACTAATCGCGTGAGAGGTTCGGTTGTAAAAAAGGGCTGGTTAAAAGCGAGCTGTGTAAAAGGTAGACTCAACAACTCCCGGTTCTTTTATCGTATTTCTTCAAAATCTTAATAAGACCTAATTAAAAATGCAGAGAGATTTCAGTTTAAAAATAAATAAAGGGTTCATTACAAAAATACCTTGATGTTCAGTCTAATTATAAAAAAACACAATTATCTTTCAAAATTACAAATACCCCATTGAAATTTATTTCTATTTTACGAAATTTCACTCTCAAGAGGGGGTATTTGTAATTTCAAAAATAACTAAAGTTTCTTGTAATTAAGCTAAATCTCATGGGTATTTTTGTAATTTAATGCCACCTCCCACGCCCCACCCCTCGCACCCCCACCCCAAAAAAAAAAAAAAAAAAAAAAGAAGTACAATAATTCTATAAAAGAAAACAAAATGGAGGTTGGCAGGCCTCCGTTAGTAAGAAATCTTTAGCAACCCAACTCATTAGTGCAGAAGACAAAAATATGAATTAGCTTCTTTACCTGCAAAGTTAAGGGAGCTGTAGTTTTTGAGAAGGACCATCTCCCCATGAATGGCAACAAAGTCTTTGCGTATCTCCATCATCTCTTGACTGAATTCAGTCTCTGAGGTAAATACCACATCAGTACTTCCTCTCGCCTTTAATCGCTCGATTCTTTCCTTTAGTGCCTGAGACAACAACAGGGAGAATGCTCAAAGGCCAAATTGTACATTTCCTGGTCCCTATAAGTGGTGCTTTGATTAAAAAACTGAGGAAATCATACACAAAATTCTTTTATACCCACTCTATTGTTTCAATTACAATGGGAAATAGACGGAACACAGCCAAGAAACTCCACCATTTCAGAAAATTGGAACAACGCCAAAAATAGGAAAGACAGCTGCATCTGGATGCACTAGTAGTATAGGATTGATATCCATTAAGAAGAAGCAGACCTAGTCACCTAGGGACACCTCAACTAGGGGTTACTAGTCCATTTCACCAGCTGTTTTGATTTTATGCTGATAGATTTCTAATGTCAATACAAAATTTTAGCATTACTCTCAGTTAGAATATAAGAGACCTGAGAATGCAATGACAGAGATATTTTTAAGCTAAAACTTAATACCTTGTAAATAAGTACTTTTTCTCTCTTTTTTTCTTTTTGAAAAAAATTAAAAGGAGAAAATATGGGTTCAATGAAATTTGGATTATGATCTGAATGAATGTAAATGTTAACTTCAAGGGCGACGGTGTAATCAGATGCATACATATTCTATTTTCACTAGTTCAGAAGGACCTAGCGTTGGTTCGATCGATTGACTAAAGAGTCAAATGTCCAAATTCACCATTTTCTTGAGCAAATTAAACAAGAACTTAAACAGAGTGTAAACACCAATTCTTGACTGCCAGCTAGTTTTATACTAGACTATTTGCCAATTACAAGGATGTAAAGTCCCTTAATTAAAATGCTATTTGGCCCCATCTTAGAGCCGGTGAGCCTCTTATTTGCAAGATAAAATCCAAAAACTCTTATGATTGAACTGAAAAGCCGAAACTTCTAAGAGGTCCAATCTTTATGCTAGCGAGTTAATAATGATGAACGAAACTGCCCCATAGTGAATTATATATTCCAAACCTGAGGGAGCACCATATAGCCCCAATTTCATGCCTTCCTCACCCTCTCTCATTCTCAATCTGAATGCAACTTCTGTATATTTTGTCACATATCACCTTTTCATCTACATGAAGTGATCAAGCACACAGAGGGGGTAAGAAAGTGTGCGAGCGCACACAAACACACACACAATAACACCACTCTCAACTGAGGATCTTTATGTTATTTCACGTTAAAATATTATTCCTTTCATAAAATGAGAAAGCTACAAAACCCTGGGGAAACTAAAAGCCTCTTAGTCAGCAAACACATTCTAGCCTTTCCTTTGTACATTGATATTCACATTACTCAAGTATTTATTAGTTTAAAATGATATTGACACATATGAAGTCCAATTAAAAATGTGTTCCAGTTAGCAAATCCAGGTGAAATGAATAAACCCCATGAAAATTGGTATATACCTTAGATATTTTTTTAAACCACCCATCGATCCTCACAAAGATTGATGTTGACTTGCATGTTAAGTATAATAGTTCGTGTTTTTCTCACCAATAGTCAGTCAAAGAGCTATCTCAAGCAAAACTTCGATATCTCTACTAGGCTTACTTATCACCTATCTTCATCTGCCCTCCCAAGTTTCACAAGCCAACAAGAGACTTACAAATGACATGCCACACATCCTAAATTGCATTTTGGCCTTTGAATAGCAAATAATTTGCAGGTGCAATTTTTTTGTTCAGAAAAGTTGAACCCTCTATATGTTGATTAAGGTGAAGTGTCTGATGATTTCCGGTTTCCAAAAGCAGTAAATTCTTAAATCTCGTCTCCCTTGACCCTGCTACCAACCAACACCTATCCCGAGTCACACACATAAAACAAACTTCACATATATATACCTCCATAAATTGTGCACGAAAATAAGTCAAATCTGGAGCTTCTTGTTGACAATATAAGAAATGAAACGAAAGAAAGATAGAGGTTTCTCATACTATGCACAAGTTTCCTACTTTGAGTTACACCCAACAAATGAATTTGAAACTAACTTATCAAGAAGCTCAAGTTTTCAATTGAATTAAGAGATCAAGCCCTTCATCAATGATCAATCAACCAGTACATCACATACTTCCCACCATAAATTCAAGTTACTATCAACGCTTACAAGGCCTATTTTTCAAATTTCTTTAAGTTCAGAAATGGCACAATAAAGAATAATAAAACAAAAGAAATAATACAAAATTAAAACACAAAAAATACCTGGAGGCGGATAATAAAATCCTCCTCCTTGTCGACGTAGAAATCGTTGAACTTTTCGAGCTCCTCGTTCAAAATCCCCACAAACCATTCCTGGAGCTCCGACAAGGTTCCATCCGGCGGCAAATTATCGGCAGCGGGGACGGGAATATTCTTGAGAAGCTTCTTCAAGGGCTTGTACGACAAATACTTGTCCCTCCATTCCGGTAGGGTTTCTTCCAAATGTATCCTAAACTCCTTCCCGAATTTCATAATCTATTTCCGATACTATCTATCTCTTATGATCGAGTGAATTAACAAGACAAAAAAAAAAAAACGTGAAAAAATTCTAGAAAAGTTGATGGTGGTTGAAAGAAGGAAGTGGAGAATTTGCCCTGGAATCTATTAAAGCTCTGACAGACATGAAAAGAAAGTCATGGCCAATTCATGCACTTGCAGGCTGTATATATTTGTATATAATGATTATTATTTATATGTAGACGATCACAGTGTTGATATATATATTATATACAACTACAAGTGGGTTTTGTTGTTGTAATTTGGGAGGAATTTGGGGAATATTCTTTCGGACGTTTTGTCTTTTTTAATAGAAATGGGAGGAAATGACAATGAAAGCAACAAAAACATAGAAATTATAAAGAATATCCTTGACCCGACCCAAGTTAGGATAAAGAGGGTATATGGAAAATAAAAATGAATAATTACAAAAACTACCCTAAAATTTAGCTTAATTGCAAAAGGCCCCAATTATTTTTCAAAATTACAAATATCAAAAAAATATTACGAACATCCACTTCAAGTTTGTATTTACCTAATAAATATCCTCCTTATCATGCTATAAAAATTGAAAGAAATATCATTAGCGGTGGCAATTCCTGACACGAAATGATAACCCAACACGAACTCGACTCGAAGTTACTGAGAGAAACTCGAACACGAACACGAGAAACCCGAACACGAGTGACACGAAAAATCTGACACGATGTTACCAATTTGTCTAAAATATAGATATTTTATATTTTAATTAATTTTTGATATAATTTAAACATAACTTGAAATCAACCCGAAACCAAACACGAACCCGACCCGATGACCAGAATTGCCACACCTAAATATCATTGGGGTATTTGTAATTTTTAATGATAAATGGATTTTTTTTTTTTTTTTGTAATAAGGCTATGTTTCAGAGTAGCTTTTGTAATTATCCCGAATAATAAACCCACTATATTTTTCGGCTAATTTACTATTTTTATTTTTGTTTCCAAGTGTCGTCACATTTTTTTCTTTTTTTTTTTTGAGAAAGGCAAGTTGGGGTTGAGGAGGAGTACTTATATATTTCCATGTTAATCTATTAACTTGGTTGATCCTTGTCAATGCTCAAATCAACCAAAAACTTTGTTCTAATTGTTTGTATCACGCAATTATTACGGGTCAAACAAATTTGGTCGATGATCTCGTACTTGTTCGACATTATATTTGAAAGTACAACATTATAATTGGATTGAACCTATTTATCTTGGAATAAGCTAGTGTTTGCGTCGTTATTTTTAGGCCGCCCATCATTTTGTGACTGAGAGTCTGAGATTGGGTCTAGAAAGTAGAAACCATCTATTGGACCATTGACATTTTACTTTGTTTAAAACCTTAGAACTACTGTGATTAGTTCAAATTCTTCATTACCTAGCTAATTATTGCGAGAAATGTTATCGGAAAAAGTAAAAAGAAAAATTCAAATCAAGAGAAATATTGTGCACGTTTAGGAACACTTTAGAAACAAAACTACGGATGAACTTTTTAATATTAACTTTTCTACAAAAATGCCTCTATAATGCAAAATGTGTATACTATACGTCTATACCTACTTCATCGAAGCAGAAATGAAATCAAAAGTCACACATTTGCGCTTCTTCAAAATGGACATTTGGAATAAGCAAATTTTACAAAATCTATTACGGGGATGTTTGCAATTACTAAAACACTTCCTAGTTTTTGGCTGAAAATAATCACCCTTGTAATGTTTGCAAATGTCAACTTTTGCTTCTGATTTGCTTCATTTAACTAGAATCTAAAAGCAGGGAGAGAGATGCTTTAGATTTTTGCTTATGCTTCTGGATTGACTTTTACAAACAAATAAGCAATTTTCCAACTTTTTTACCAAACACTCTCAACTTCTAATTCTCAACTTCTAATTCTATTTTCAAACACTACAAACTTCTGATTCTCAACTACTTTTACTTCTATACAATAAATCAAAGCTCAAGTTTTTTGCAAACACTCCCTATGTACCTGATATTTGGAATGGGTTTCCAAATACCCTAATTATATACTTACATATATGTCTCACCCTTCGTTTATTTTCATCCATTTCAATCTCAACCTTTCATCTGTCGATCATGTTCAAGGATAAGTAAAAAGAAAATAACATATGCAGCAACCATTGATGGACAATTCAATTAATGATCCTTAGGTCACACAAGATATTCCATGATTATAACAGCAACCAAAGGCCAAAGTGAAAAATAGAACAACCAGCAGGTGAGACGTGCTATATGGCCTCCAGAGCCTGAAGAACGTCGGTTTTTAAGTCTTCAAAGTCCTCAACCCCAAAGCTGAATCGAACCAAGTTGTCCATGATTCCATACTTGGCCCTCTCCGGCTGGGAAAGATCCCTGTTTTGAAAATCATGTTAGCAAGTGTTGACATCACCATCATTGTCAATAAAATCTTATCAAATGGATGACTACAGAAGAAGACGCACCAATAAGACATTATAGCCGGTTGATCGACAATGCTTTCGCAGCCTCCAAACGAAGGTGCTATGTATGGAATTCTCAGAGCATCAATAAATTTTGCGGTGGTTAGCAGGTCTCCATCAACCTAATCAAAAGTCAACCATGATGACACTTTTAGAGGACTTGCTCCAAGCATAAACACTTTAAGGGAGTTTTGCAAACACTTAAAAAAAGTGATTCTAACTTTTTGACTAAAAGAATAATAGTTCTGAGTAAAAACTCAAATGTCAACTTATACTTATTATTCTATATAATTTAATCAGAATCTAAAAGCTTTACCAGGGGTGTTTTTGATTTTGATTTCTGCTTCTGCTTCTGATTTGTTTTGAAATATATAAAAGCCCTTTTTACAACTTATTCACCAAACACTATTTAACTCAATCAATTTTTAACTTCTTTTACAAACACTACCAAGTTCTCAGGTTCAACTTCTTTTTACTTCTACTACATTAAATCACTTTTTTAAAAGCAGAAGTTTTTGCAAGCTGTAGCTTAATTAATACTGACCTCAAAACTAACCACGCCACCAAAACCATTCATTTGCCTCTTAGCAAGGTCGTGTTCTGGATGACTAGCCAGGCCTGGATAATAGACATGCCTAATCTGCAATTCATAGTTGTCACAAAATAAAGAAGCAGAAAAGCCCAAAAAAAAGGATACTATTTGTCAAACTTGCCCCATTAACTTACAATAGAATTGGGAACCAAGTGCAAATTTTACTTGTTCTGCAATAACATATATACTAATGATGCTAGTCGCCCAATCCACATACAAGCGATCAAGTAATTCTTGCACATGTTACGATAGATAAAACATAACTATCTATTGTTTGACAGATATTAAAAATATGAAAAACAAATGGTTATAAAAATAATAGAACTACTTAAACTTTATGACAATTTTGAGCCAAACAAGATGAGCACGTGACGAGCATGATATGTCTGAGCAATGTCAAAGGGATACAGCTGTTGTCGCAAAATAATTGCATTATGGGCAGTGAGAACAAAGTATTTCATTTGATTTTTTTCTTTTTTTGTCTTAATCAGGAGTGTTCAGGAAAGTGACTTGGCCAATATGACAGCCAGGATTTATTCACTTTATCTTCTGGGACAAGAAAATGAAAAGCACGTGAGTGAAATAACACATGGTGCACAGAGTAAATGTAAGCTTCTGCAGACGTAAATATTTTTAAGCCATCGAGTACCTTGGGATGTGCCTCTAAAATCTCGGCCATCCTCTGTGCTGTTGAGTTTTGTTGCTGTATACGAAGATGCAGCGTCTTCATGCCCCTGATGATCAGGTATGCAGCATTCTGATGAAAAATCAAGGTTAGCTATATTAATGATGATACAAACTCAAGTTGCAAATTGTAAAAAGTGCTCGACAAAGCAATAACATGCTCAGTGCTCAGGATCAATTAATACAGCAAACCATTAAACACAGAATGCATGCAGTTCGCTATAAGAAAATATTATTAAACCACGACTATTGATCGGGATAACTCACAGGATTTAGAGCACCGCCGAGAATATGATGCAAGGTACGGACATATGAAATCAACTTCTCAGGGCCGCTGATAGATCCTGCGAGAACCTGTACAGCAAATACATTGAGTTACAAAGATATGTAACGTTATAAAACTAATGTATTGGTATGCTTAAAGAGTATACATCAAAACCAACATACATCATTGTGTCCGCCAATATATTTGGTTGCAGAGTGTAGAATGATATCGGCACCAAGTGCGGCGCCTTTTGGTTAAGAGGAGTTGCAAACGTCCCATCTATGCACACTAAGGCTCCTTTATCATGGCAAAGCTTTGACACCAGCTCAATGTCAACACATCTCAGGAAGGGATTGGTCGGAGACTCGGTAAAGAAAAGTGCCACCTACATGGAAGGATATATACATTGTTCAACAACCCTCTAACAAAAATAAAAATAAGCATTTTCTTCAATCAATTATTACATTGTTCTTCTCTAATGCAGTCTCCAGACCTCCAATATCTGCAGGATCAATGACAGTGGCCTGCATTTTGTAATCATGTAAAAACATCATGTCTCTTAAATCCGAACTTGGAGCTGAAACTATATATATGAAGACTTTTAAGCTTATCCACTTTATGTAGTTTTGTTTCTTTCCATTTCTTTTTCCTTTTATTTCATTTTAAGAATGAAAACCACTAATGCAGAACATATTTGTTATTCTCAGAATATTTGCAGAAGACTTTTCCAAAACTTGTTTTCTCGCCAAGTGAGATAATTTCAATACTTCCCAAGAAAAGACAATAAATAATAATCAACAAATGTTTGGGTCAATAAGGCCATACAGTGATCCCCATTTTGGGAAGAATAGTCTCAATGAATATCCGAGTCTTCCTATAGCAGTCAGTAGTAGTCACTAAATGCCCCCCAGCAGGGACCAGTGCCATCAACATGACAGTACTAGCACACATTCCAGATGCCATCAAAATTGTAGATTCAGCCCCTTCCAGCGCTGGTGCAATTTTCAAAAGTCAGTGCGTTGTCTTTACCTACTTATACATTCTTAACAAATGTACACAAGAAGTAGAAAAAATGGGAGAATCAAACTGACCTTATCTTCTCCTCTGCGACAATAGTAGTGTAATTCCCATAGCGTCCATATTCAAAACTTGCACGTCTTTTCTCCTGCAAACAAAACAAGGAGATTTTGGTTCCATCACATCTATCTCAATAATGATAAAGGAGGTACTGGCATGTTTGTACATTTTTGGGGTAAAAAATAGATTTTTTGGCAAATCATGCTACTGATTCGAAGTTTAGTTTAGGGTCAAACAACCTCCAGCTGGCCCAAGTCAGAAAACGGTTTTTGAATAACCCTTAGCTTTGCCTTATATGTTCTGTAGTATGGTTTATTATAGACTTTCTTTAGCTGGAAATTGGTATCTAGCTAAGCATCCCTCGATCTTCACTACATACAACATGAAAACATTTTTTCAACTTTCTTGCCAGCAGTAAAATCGATCTCAACATAAAATGTCCGCTTGGTCTCAGCTCAGCCCAACTCCGTTTGAAAATGAATAAAATACTGGCCTGCCAAATAATTCAGACCCAAGTTGTGGCAAGTAAAACCAGCTCTGGCATCAGTCGATGATTGACCAGTGACAAGATCATCCCATTCAACAGAAAATAGTAGGACTAGGACCACGCCCCCTCCTGTAGATGCAATAGTTACCATGCAATAATTGGAAATACCTTAAAATCAATGAGATCAGCAGTTTTCTTGAAGAAATAAGCAGATGTATTAACTACTGGGGTAGTTATTGCATCAGTAACAATGCCGCGACCCAATCGTTCACCTGGTCAATTCATGAGAATAAAGAATAATGAAGTCAATTTTGAGCAAGTGTAATACTAAACAAATGTCAGAAATAGATTGTAAACTGGCATGCAATAGCTTGCAATTAGTAAGACAATAAACCAACTGAGAAATGAAAAATTACAAACATATGATCCTCTAAAATTTAACTTATGCTACATGAAGAAATGGCTAGAAACCATTTGCATAAACTTTTCAAGCAGCAGTTGTCCTGTGTGCCTCAAATGTAAATAGTTAAAACTTTCATAATATCAAAGAGTTCCAGAAACATATTTGGTTTTAGCATAGACAATATAATCACTAATCATACATATATCGGATTATCATCTACAAATATTACAGGAGTTCATATCTCCCTTCCAAATTATCCAAACTCTCTTCGTTTAAAAGATTATAACCTCTAATATAACTTAATCTCTCCTAAACAAGCATTTCAAATAACACAAAGAAACAGACAGGCATTCGAACAACAAAATCAGAAAATCACACAAATGGGACACGAATAGCATCAAATGATCAAAGGCAGAGGTTATTTCTATTACTTAACAACATACCAGCATGAATTGCAATGCTGCCACCGGAACTCAAAAAAGAAGCGTATTCGGAAGACGGCGACCCCTCAAGCTTTACATTTTCGCTTTTATCACAAAAAGCATCCTCAGCCATCCCGATCACCTCCTCCAAGCCGGTCTCAACCTCAATCGGCACGACGGCCGCGTCGACAGCTTTAGCAGCTGCCGAGCCCGACGCGCCTTGGTTTGTCGCCCACGAAGCCGCCACCACCTGAGCCACGCCGATGTTGCTGCAGTTTCTCCGCGCCTTGGTGCTCAGTTGACGAACGAAATTCGGAGGAAACTTGAGAATCAGCGAAGATAAGCCGTGCCCCGCCGCCGCGCCGCGACGACTGGGGGGTTTGGCTTTGCCGGAGAATTTTCCGCATCCGGCAGAAGGAATCTTCGGTCCGGAGAAGTCGGGATCAGAACGGCACTCGAAGGACGTAAATGCCCTTGCGCAGCTAGACATGGCCATTAGGGTTAGAGTCGGAAAATGAAAGGTTAGTAGAAATGAAAATTCTCCTCTAATTCTGAGATAGAGGAGGAGTTCTCTGGAATTCAGGTATACCCTCTCTCTCTCTCTCTCTCTCTCTCTCTCTCTCTCTCTCCTAGAAAGAAAGTGAAAAATTGCAGTTTTGGCGGAGGAGTTGTTTATTATACTATCATTTTGGCAAAAATCCATATGTTTTCATTTTCCAATAATCAGATATTATAGTTATGTATTTAATTAATGGTT
Organism: Rehmannia glutinosa; assembly: GCA_016081115.2. Classification (NCBI taxonomy): domain Eukaryota; kingdom Viridiplantae; phylum Streptophyta; class Magnoliopsida; order Lamiales; family Orobanchaceae; genus Rehmannia; species Rehmannia glutinosa. The sequence goes on along the minus strand of JABTTQ020001694.1, from coordinate 133,582 downwards.
GGTAAATAGCACATAAATTTATTTAAAGAGGAATTGCAAAAACGTACCAAAAAGGTTTTTTTTTTTTTAAAGAATAATGGGCTCATATATTGATTAGGAGATTATCTCCGAAATTACCAAGTCTGCCAAGTGGCCCGGGATATCCCCAACCAGTGGCTCGTTACAATGCAAATTTAAAGCAAATCGGGAAAGGTGATGGGCTAAAGAATCGCCCGATCGTCTAACAAAACTTGGAACAATCGAACTAAAAGAAGAAAAATGATTCAACTATATCTAACATAATGTTGCCAAAATATGATAAATCCTCCGTCTGCAAAGATAATCGGCGAAAAAGCTTCAAATTGCCCGTTTCAATTACCACTTTGCAGTTTGCTCCACTTCATATCCCTCGCCAATTTTAATCCTTCTCGACAAGCTAGGGCCTCGGCGACATCCATCTCATATTCAACACAAACCAATGTTGATAGGGTCTTTAGGACGTTCCCGGAATAGTCACAAACAATCACTCCCAAACCCGTTCCTTCCCCCAAGATTATCGAGTCATCTGTATTTATTTTTATCATTTTCCTCCGATGGCGGACTCTATTTATCCTTGATGTGATTTTGTAGAATTAATTCCCTTCAAATTATGAGCTGCTTTAAATTCCTCCAAATCTTAACTTGCTAAATCAAATAACCTTTGATGCTCAATTTTTGATTCTCAAAGGTTAGCTTATTACTGAGGATCAACCTTGTGCTCTAGTGGTTAATACATGTGTTGTAAGGGTGAATGATGCGGGTGCGTGTGTTCCCTCCCCAAATTTCCCCATTGTACTCAAAAAAAAAAAAAAGGCTAGCTTATTACGTGTCTCCCACATAGCCCACAATATCATAGCAAAAGACTATGACCCTCCTGTTCCCCTACCTTCATCATTTGTCCGATCCATTCCATTAGATTTCCTAGCCTCGATCGCCCGTGATTGAATTGAAGCGGGCATGCTTTGCCCAACAGAAATTCAGCCCCAATCGATCTCTTAACGCATGTTCAAGTGTCTCAAAACCCATTCCTCATCTAATACATATTGGATCGATATCGATTCCTCTTCATCTAAGTTACATTTTTAGTTGGGATAATTCCCGAGAGCACTTCCAAAGGAAAAAAACTGAATCTTTGGTGGTACCTCCAAGTTCCATATCCAACGCCACAAACTTCGGTTCGAGTTCGAGGTGTATGGTAGGCACTCGGATTCCTCTTGTAAGGTTCTGGCGATCTTGTATCTTGATTTAACATTATACCTATTATCCTTTAAAAAGTCCCATGCTAGCTTATCTTCACGCCTCCTAGCTCGAATTGGGATCGAAAGAATAGCCTTCGCATCCGACGGGCAAAACAAATTTCAAATAACATCAGAATTCCACATTTGCCCCCTGGTAGTATAAGATCATTTACTGTTAGCTCCATTTATCTTTTTTGTGGTAGTCGAACCATCTAAACTTTGTGTTCCCTAATCCATGGATCCATCCAAACACTCACCTTATTCCCCATTCCAATATTCCGTCTAATACCTCGCCCGAGTACCTTTCGACTTGCTATAATGCTTCTCCACACAAAAGAGGAATTATGGCCTTTAGTAGCATGTAAAAGGAAGTTCGAGGAAAGTAATTTCCCTTAAGCACTTCGGAAAGAAGGGATCTCTCATTTTGTAACAATCTCCATCCTTGTTTGCTAACATTGCCTCACTAAAACAATGGAGATCTCGGAACCCAATCCTCCGTCTAGCTTTGATCGACATAGAACATTCCATGATTTCCAATGAATTACCTCTCTTCATTTTTTTGTCCCCACCAGAAATTGCTAATGATGGAATTAAGATCTTGACAAACCTTTGTTTGGGAAGCCGAAAACAACTCATCAAATAAGTCGGGATAGCTTGGGCCATAGATTTTATAAGGATAGATTTTCCTACAGCAAACAAGTACCTACGTTTCTAGTTTTAAAATTTCTTCCTCACCCTATCCACGATCGGTGAAGAAGATTTCTTTTTTCGAACGTCCGAGTACCACCGGTATGCCCAAATAGACCACGTCTTCTCTACAAGTCCCACTCCCATCCTTTGTGCCAATATAGCTCTCTGGTTGTGTTGTACCCTTTTACTAAATGAAATTTGATTTTTCCAAGTTGATCTTTTGGCACGAGGCTTTCTCGTAACTCGAATAATGTCCCCTGGTTGCCTCAATTTCCGTTCGTTAGCCCAACCAAAAATAATACAATCATCTGCAAAAAACAAATGAGACACCTCCTCTTTTAAACAAACCCTAATGTCGTGTAAACATCCCCACCGCTTTGCTTTACGAATCAAAGAAGAGAAAGCACGCACGGGATAGAAATAAATAAAGCGATAAGCGGGTCTCCTTGTCGGAGCCCACGGGATAGGGATATAAATCAATATGGTTGTCCATTACTCAAGATAGAGAAAGAAATAGAATTAACGCATTTCATAATCAGTTTACAAAATTTGCATTAATTCCAATTCTAATCATAACCCTTTGTAAGAAGGCCACTCCACTCTATCATATGCCTTCGACATGTCTAGCTTGAAAGCAAAAGAGCACTCGAGTCTTGTCAGTATTATTTTTCATCCCATGAAAAATCTCAAAAGCCAAAAGAGCATTATCGGTAATAAGTCGGCCGACAAAAGCGATTGAGTATTAATAATAAGATTAGGCAAAACCGACTTAAGTCTATTAGCTATGTTTTAGTAATAAGTTTGAAAATCACATTACATGAGCTAATAGGTCTAAAATCCATAACAACTTCGGCTTTTTCTTGTTTGGGAATAAAACAATGAAAGTATTATTAATAGCTTGGGACTCTCCCCGGCCATTCGTAATTTTAAGAACAACATACAAAACATCCGACTTGATTATGGACCAAAACTTTCGATAAAAAAGAGCGGGCATATCGTTCGGTCCTCGAGACTTGGTAGGATGCATTTGGGATAAGGCTCACACTACTTCATCACCTCCAATGGTGGATCAAAATTTCATTCATGTCTTTTTTTGGTACATTTTCCTGCAATTTAAAGGTATTCTTTACTGAGTGGATATTAATTTTTCGAGAAAAAATATTTACCGAAAATAAGATTTTCATAATAGATGAATTTTTATTCAATTTTGAGGTCCCAGGCAAAATCTCTCGCAAAAAACATTATTTTTGGTATGTTTTCTTGTGATTTAAATGGTATATTTCACGGGTCGGATGATAATTGTTGGGAAATATTATTCCCGAAATAATGTTTTAATTATAAATGAATTATTCATGCAATCTTGAAGTCATGTAAAAAATCCCACAAAAAATAATATTTTACGGTAAGTTTTCCTGCTTTAAAGGGTATTTTCACGAGTTGGACAATAATTTTTGAGAAAAAAATATTTATCGAAATATAATAAATGAATTTTAATTCAATTTTGAAGTCTCATGCAAAATCTCTCACAAAAATAATATTTTTGGTATGTTTTCTTGCGATTTAAATTGTACTTTTCACGAGTCGGACGATAATTTTTGGAAAAAAATTCTCCGAAAATATTTTCATCATAAATGAATTATTTATGCAATCTTGATGTCACGAAAAAATCCCACACAAAAATAATATTTTCTAGTACGTTTCTCGCAATTTAAAGGGTATATTTCACGAGTCGGACAATAATTTTTGAGAAAACATATTTACCAAAAATAATTTTTTCATAATAAATGATTTTTATTCGATTTTGAGGTCTCAAGCAATTTCCCTCGCAAAAGAATATTTTTTGGTGTGTTTTTTTTTTTTTTGCGATTCAAATGGTATTTTTCAAGAGTCGGACGATAAATGTTTTGAAAAATATTCTAGGAAATAGTTTTCCTTTTTCTGAGAACTATTCATGTTATCTTGAAGTCACGAAAATCCTACGCAAAAATAGTAATTTTTGGTATGTTTTCCTTCAATTTAAAGGAGTATTCTTCACGAGTCGGATAGTAATTTTTCGAAAAAATATTTACCGAAATAATTTTTTCATAGTAAATGAATTTTTATTCAATTTTGAGGTCCAGGCAAAATCTCTACTTAAAAATAATATTTTCTTGCGATTTAAATGATATTTTTACGAGTCGAGGGCGATAATTTGTGGGAAAGAATATTCTCAAAAATAATATTTTCATCATAAATGAATTATTCATTCAATCTTGAAGTCACAGAAAAAATTCCACGCGAAAATAATATTTTCTGTTACGTTTTCATGCTATTTAAAAGGTATTCTTCACGAGTCGGTTAGTAATATTATACATTCAATCTTGAAATCACAGAAAAAATCCCACGAAAAAATAATATTTTCTGGTACGTTTTCCTGCAATTTAAAGGGTATTCTTCACGAGTTGGACAGTAATTTTCGAGAAAAAAATATTTACCAGAAATAATTTTTTCATAATAAATGAATTTTTATTCAATTTTGAGGACCCAAGCAAAATCCCATGCAAAAATAATATTTTTTGGTATGTTCTTGCGATTTAAATGGTATTTTCACGAGTCGGACGATATTTTTGGAAAATGATATTCTCGAAATAATGTTTTCATCATAAATGAATTATTCATGCAATCTTGAAGTCACAAACAAGATCCCACGCAAAAATAATATTTTCTAGAATGTTTTCGCAATTTAAAGGGTATACTTCACGAGTCGGACAATAACTTTTGAGAAAAAATATTTACCAAAAATATGTTTTTGATAATAAATGATTTTTTATTCAATTTTGAGGTTCAGGAAAAATCCCTCACAAAAATAATATTGTTTTGGTGTTTTTTCTTGCTATTCAAATGATATTTTCACGAGTCGGGCGATAAACTTTATGACAAAATATTCTAGGAAATAATTTTCCTATTTAAATGAATTATTAATGCAATCTTCAAGTCACAAAAAAATCCAACGCAAAAATTATATTTTTTGACGTTTTCCCGCAATTTAAATGGTATTCTTCACGAGTGACAAGTAACTTTCGAAGAAAAACATTTACGAAATAATATTTTCATAATAAATGATTTTTTATTCAATTTTGAGGTCCCATGCAAAATCTCTTGCAAAAATAATATTGTTTTGGTATGTTTTTTTGCGATTTAAATGGTATTTTCCACGAGTCGACGATAATTTTGGGAAACAATATTCTCAAAATATTGTTTTCATCATAAATGAATTATTAATGCAATAGTCACGAAAATATCCCACACAAAAATAATATTTTCTAATACATTTTCTCGCATTTTAAAGGGTAATTCTTGAGAGTCGGACAAAGAATTGTTGAGAAAAAGTATTTACCATAAATAAAATTTTCATAATAAATGAATTTTTATTCAATTTTGAGGTCCTAAGCAATATCCCTAGCAAAAGAATAGTTTTTGGTGTGTGTGTGTGTGTTTTGATTGAAATGGTATTTTTCACGAATCGGACGATATTTTTGTGAAAAAATATTCTTGGAAATAATTTTCCTTTTTAAAGGGATTATTCATACAATATTGAAGTCACGAGAAAAATCCCACAAAAATATTATGTTTTTATACGTTTTCTTGCAATTTAAAGGGTAATCTTCACGAGTCGGACAATAATTTTCGAGAAAAAAATATTTACCTAAGTATGTTTTTCATAATAAATGAATTTTTATTCAATTTTGAGATCCCGGACAAAATCTCTACTTAAAAATAATATGTTTTTGGTATTTTTTTGTGATTTAAATGGTATTTTTCATGATTTTGGGAAAACATTATTCTCCGAAATAATAATAATGTTTTCATCATAATGAATTATTCATGCAATCTTAAAGTCATGGAAAAAATCTCACGCAAAAATAATACTTTCGCAAGTTTTCCTGCAATTTAAAGGGTATTCTTCATGAATCGGACATTAAGTTTTGTGAAAAATTATTTAACGAAATTAATTTCTCATAATGAGTGAATTTTAATTCAATTTTGAGGTCCCAGAAAATCTCTACTTAAAAATAATTTTTTTGTATGTTTTCTTGTGATATAAATGGTATTTTCACGGGTGGACGATAATTTTTGGGAAAAAAATTCTCCGAAAATAATATTTTAATCATAAATAAATTATTCATGCAACCTTGAAGTCACATAAAAAATCCCACGTAAAAATAATATTTTTAAGTACATTTTCCTGTAATTTAAAGGGTATTCTTCACGAGTCGGACATTATATTTCGAGAAAAAAGTATTTACCAAAAATAATTATTCATATAAATGATATTTTTTGATTCAATTTTGAGGACCAAGGCAAAATCTCGCGCAAAAATGATATTTTTCTCGTATGTTTTCTACGATTTAAATGATATTTTCATGAGTCGGACGATGATTTTTGGGGAAAATAAATTTATCCGAAATGATGCTTTCATCATAAATGAATTACTCATGTAATCTTGAAATCACGAGAAAATCCCATGCAAAAATAATATTTTCAGTGTTTTCTCGCAATTTAAAAGGTATACTTCACGAGTCGAACATAAATTTTCGAGAAAAAATATTTACCAAAAATATTTTTTTCATAATAAATGAATTTTTACTCAATCTTAAGGTCCCAATCAATATCCCTTGCAAAAAGAATATTTATTTGGTATATTTTCTTGCGATTTAAAAGATATTTTTACGAGGACGATAATTTATAGGAAAACATATTCTCCAAAATAATAACTTTATCATAAATGAATTATTCATGCAATTTTGAAGTCACGAGAAAAAATTCCACGCAAAAATAATATTTTTTAGTACGTTTCCTGTGAATTTAAATGGTATTCTTCACGAGTCCTGACAAGAACTTTCGATGAAAAAACATTTACCGAAATAATATTTTCATAATAAATGAATTTTTATTCAATTTTGAGGTCCCATGCAAAATCTCTTGCAAAAATAATATTGTTTTGGTTTGTTTTTTTGCGATTTAAATGGTATTTTCCACGAGTCGACGATAATTTTGGGAAACAATATTCTCAAAATATTGTTTTCATCATAAATGAATTATTAATGCAATAGTCACGAAAAATATCCCACACAAAAATAATATTTTCTAATACATTTTCTCGCATTTTAAAGGGCAATTCTTGAGAGTCGGACGGTAATTTTTGAGAAAAAGTATTTACCATAAATAAAATTTTCATAATAAATGAATTTTTATTCAATTTTGAGGTCTAAGCAATATCCTAGCAAAAGAATAGTTTTTTGGTGTGTGTGTGTGTGTGTTTTTGATTGAAATGGTATTTTCACGAGTCGACGATATTTTTGTGAAAAATATTCTTGGAAATAATTTTCCTTTTTAAAGGGATTATTCATACAATATTGAAGTCACAGAAAAAATCCCACACAAAAATATTATGTTTCTATACGTTTTCTTGCAATTTAAAGGGTAATCTTCACGAGTCGGACAGTAATTTTCGAGAAAAAAATATTTACCAGAAGTATGTTTTTCATAATAAATGAATTTTTATTCAATTTTGAGATCCCAGGCAAAATCTCTCGCAAAAATAATATGTTTTTGGTATTTTTTTGTGATTTAAATGGTATTTTTCATGATTTTGGGAAAACATTATTCTCCGAAATAATAATAATGTTTTCATCATAATGAATTATTCATGCAATCTTAAAGTCATGGAAAAAAATCTCACGCAAAAATAATATTTTCTGGCAAGTTTTCCTGCAATTTAAAGGGTATTCTTCATGAATCGGACATTAAGTTTTGTGAAAAATTATTTAACAGAAATAAATTTCTCATAATGAGTGAATTTTAATTCAATTTTGAGGTCCCAGGAAAATCTCTAAAAAATAATTTTTTTGTATGTTTTCTTGTGATATAAATGGTATTTTCACGGGTCGGACGATAATTTTGGGAAAAAAATTCTCCGAAATAATATTTTAATCATAAATAAATTATTCATGCAACCTTGAAGTCACATAAAAAATCCCACGTAAAAATAATATTTTTACTGGTACATTTTCCTGTAATTTAAAGGGTATTCTTCACGAGTCGGACATTATATTTCGAAAAAAGTATTTACCAAAAATAATTATTCATATAAATGATATTTTTGATTCAATTTTGAGGACCAAGGCAAAATCTCGCGCAAAAATGATATTTTTCTCGTATGTTTTCTCGATTTAAATGATATTTTTCACGAGTCGGACGATAATTTTTGGGAAAAAATTATCCGAAATGATGCTTTCATCATAAATGAATTACTCATGTAATCTTGAAATCACGAAAAAAAATCCCATGCAAAAATAATATTTTCGGGTATGTTTTCTCGCAATTTAAAAGGTATACTTCACGAGTTGAACATAAATTTACGAGAAAAATATTTACGATATGTTTTTCATAATAAATGAATTTTTATTCAATTTTGAGATCCTGGCAAAATCTCTACTTAAAAATAATATGTTTTTGGTATTTTTGTGATTTAAATGGTATTTTCATGATTTTGGGAAAACATTATTCTCCTAAATAATAATAATGTTTTCATCATAATGAATTATTCATGCAATCTTAAAGTCATGGAAAAAATCTCACGCAAAAATAATACTTTCTGGCAAGTTTTCCTGCAATTTAAAGGGTATTCTTCATGAATCGGACATTAAGTTTTGTGAAAAATTATTTAACGAAATAAATTTTTCATAATGAGTGAATTTTAATTCAATTTTGAGGTCCTGGAAAATCTCTACTTAAAAATAATTTTTTTGTATGTTTTCTTGTGATATAAATGGTATTTTTCACGAGTCGGACGATAATTTTTGGGAAAATGTTTTTATCCGAAATGATGCTTTCATCATAAATGAATTACTCATGTAATCTTGAAATCACGAAAAAAATCCCATGCAAAAATAATATTTTCAGGTCGTTTTCTCGCAATTTAAAAGGTATACTTCACGAGTCGAACATAAATTTTCGAGAATTGAATTTTTATTCAATCTTAAGGTCCCAATCAATATCCCTTGCAAAAAGAATATTTATTTGGTATGTTTTCTTGCGATTTAAAAGATATTTTTTACGAGGACAATAATTTTTGGGAAAAAATATTCTCCAAAATAATAACTTTATCATAAATGAATTATTCATGCAATTTTGAAGTCACGAGAAAAATAATAATTTTGAGGACCAAGCGAAATCTCACGCAAAAATAATATTTTTAAGGTATGTTTTCTTTGAGATTTAAATGGTATTTTTAACGAGTCGGTCGATAATTTTTGGGAAAAATACTCTCGAAATAATTTTTCAGCATAAATGAATTACTTATGCAATCTTGAAGTCACAAAAAAACCCCACACAAAAATAATATGTTCTAGTACGTTTTGTCGCAATTTAAAGGGTATACTTCACGGGTCGGGCAATAACTTTTGAGAAAAAATATTTGCCGAAAATAATTTTTTCATAATATATGATTTTTTATTCAATTTTGATGACCCAAGCAAAATTACACGCAAAAAATAATAATTTTTTTGGTATATTTTCTTTCGATTTAAATGGTATTTTTCACGTGTTGGACGATAATTTTTAGGAAAAAATATTCTCCGAAATAATGTTTTCATCATAAATGAATTACTCATGCAGTCTTGAAGTCACAAACAAAATCCCACGTAAAAATAATATTTTCTAGTACGTTTTCTCGCAATTTAAGGGGATACTTCACGAGTCGAACAACAACTTTTGAGAAAAAATATTTACCAAAAATAATGTTTTCATAATAAACGAACTTTTATTCAATCTTGAGGTCCCAATCAATATCCCTCGCAAAAGAATATTTTTTTGGTGTGTGTTTTTTTATTCAAATGATATTTTTCACGAGTCGACGATAATTTTTGTGAAAAAATATTATAGGAAATAATTTTTCTTTTAAATGAATTATTAATGTAATCTTGAAATCACGAAAAAATCCCATACAAAAATAATATCTTCTAGTATGTTTTCTCGTATTTTAAAGGTAAACTTCACGAGTCGGACAATGAATCGAGAAAAATATTTACTAAAAATATTTTTCATAATAAATGAGTTGTTATTCAATTTTGAGGTCCCATGTAATATCCTCACAAATAGAATATTTTTATGGTGTGTTTTCTTACGATTCAAATGGTATTTTTCACGAGTCGTATAATAATTTTTGTGAAAAAATATTCTAGGAAATAATTTTCCTTTTTAGAATAATTATTCATGCAATCTTGAAGTCACGAAAAAATCCCACGCAAAAATAATGTTTATTGGTAAGTTTTCCTGCAATTTAAAGGGTATTATTCACGAGTCGGAAAGTAATTTTGAGAAAAAATATTTACGAGAAATAATTTTTTATAGTAAATGAATATTTATTCAATTTTGAGGTCCCGTGCAATATCTCTCGTAAAAATAATATTTTTGGTGTGTTTTTTTGCGATTTAAATGGTATTTTTCACGAGATGGATGATACTTTTTGTGAAAAATATTCTAGGAAATAATTTTCCTTTTAAATGAATTATTAGTGCAATGTTGAAGTCACACAAAAATTTCACGCAAAAATAATATTTTCTAAGGTATGTTTTCCCGCAATTTAAAGGGCATTCTTCACGAGTCGGACAAGAATTTTGAGAAAAAGTATTTACCAAAAATTTATTGTTTATAATAAATGAAATTTTATTCAATTTTGATGTCCCATGCAAAATTCCGTGCAAAAATAATATTTTTTTGGTATGTTTTCTTGTGATTTAAATGGTATTTTTCACGAGCCGAACCATAACTTTTGGAAAAAAATATTCTCTCGAAATAATATTTTAATCATAAATGAATTATTCATGTAATCTTGAAGCCATAGAAAAAAATTAATATTTTTTGGTACGTTTTCCTGCAATTTAAAGGGTATTCTTAATGAGTCGGACAAGAAAATTTTGAGAAAAAAATATTTACAAGAAATATTGTTTTATAATAAATGAATTTTTATTCCATTATGAGGACCCCAACAAAATCCCTCGGAAAAAATAAAATTTTTTATATGTTATTTCTTGCTATTTAAATGGCATTTTTCACGACTCGGACGATAATTTTTTGGGAAAAATATTCTTCAAAAGTCCAAATAAATGTTTTCTTCGTAAATGAATTATTTATTCAATCTTGAAATCACGAAAAAAAATCCCACGAAAAAATAATATTTTATGGCGTTTTCCTGCAATTTAAAGGGTATTCTTCACGAGTTGGTTAGTAATTTTCTTGAAAAAAAAAATATCTCGAGAAATAAATTTTCATAATAAATGATTTTTTATTGAATTTTGAGGTCCCAGGAAAAATCCCTCGCAAAAATAATATATTTTTGGTATATTTTCTTGCAATTTAAATGGTGTTTTTCACGAATCGGACGATAATTTTTAGAAAAAATATTCTCCCAATAAATGAATTATTCATTCAATTTTGAAATCACAAAAAAATCCCACGCAAAAATAAATATTTCTGATACGTTTTTACGCAATTTAAAGGGTATTTTCACGAATCGGACATTAATTTTTGAGAAAACAATATTTACCATAAATAATATTTTCATAATAAATGAACTTTTATTCAATTTTGAGGACTCAAGCGAAATCCCACGCAAATATAATATTTTTTGGTATGTTTTCATAGATTTAAATGGTACTTTTAACGAGTCGGTAATTTTTGGGAAAAATACTCTCCCAAAATAATGTTTTCAGCATCAATGAATTATTTATGCAATCTTGAAGTCACAAACAAAATCCCATGCAAAAATATTATTTTCTAGTATGTTTTGTCGCAATTTAAAGGATATACTTCACGAGTCGGACAATAACTTTTGAGAAATGTTTTTACCAAAAATAATTTTTTCATAATAAATGAATTTTTATTCAATTTTGAGGACCCAAGCAAAATTCCTCGCAAAAAGAATATTTTTTGGTGTGTTTTCATGCGATTCAAATGGTATGTTTCACGAGTCGGACGATAAGTTTTATGAAAAAATATTCCTGAAACAATATTCAAATAATATTTCTTTTTAAATAAATTATTCATGCAATCTTGAAGTCACGACAAAATCTCACCTGCAATTTAAAGGGTATTCTTCACGGGCGGACAATAAATTTCGAAAAAAATATTTCGAAAATAAGTTTTCATAATAAATGATTTTTATTCAATTTTGAGGACCCAGGCTAAATATCTCACAAAAATAATATTTTCTTGGTACATTTTCTTCCGATTTAAATGGTATTTTCACGAGTCGTCGCGATAATTTTTGGGAAAAAGTTATTCTCTGAAATAATGTTTACATCATAAATGAATTATTCATGCAATCTTGAAGTCATGGAAAAATAATATTTTACTCGGTAAGTTTTCCCGCAATTTAAAAGGCATTCTTCACTTAGTCGGACATTAATTTTCGAGAAAAAGTATTTACCGAGAAATAGTTTTCATAATAAATGATTTTTATTCAATTTTGAGGTCCCGGTAATATCGCTCGACAAAAGGATATTTTTTGGTGTTGCGATTCAAATGGTACTTTTCACGAGTCGGACGATAATTTTTGTGAAAAAATATTCTAGGAAATAATTTTCCTTTTGTAAATGAATTATTCATGCAATCTTGAAGTCGGGAAAAAAATTCACGCAAAAATAATATTTTTTTTTGATACGTTTTCCTACAATTTAAAGGGTATTCTTCACGAGTCGGACAATAATTTTTGAGAAAAAAATATTTACCAGAAATAATTTTTTCATATTAAATGACTTTTTATTCAATTTTGAGGTCCCAGACAAAATCTATCGCAAAAATAATATTTTTTTGGTATGTTTTCTTGCGATTTAAATGGTATTTTTCACGAGTCGGCGATAATTTTTGGGAAAAAATTATTCTCCGAAATAATTTTCATCATAAATGAATTATTCATGCAATCTTGAGATCACGGAAAAAATCTCACGCAAAAAATAATATTTTCTGGTAAGTTTTCCTGCAATTTAAAGGGTATTCTTCACGAGTCTGACAGTAATTTTCGAGAAAAAAATATTTACCAAAAATAATTTTTGGTGTAATTTTTTTTTTGTTTGGTTTTCTTATGAGCTGCCGGATGAAGTTGATCAAATTGGTACTTATGGGTGAGAATATTAACAAGGTCTCATCATAAGCTTACCTTTTATGGACGCTTACTGTCTAGTTTCTCTCTATCATTTGATGCTTCTGTCCTAATTCTCAAGTTGAGAGACATTGGAATGATACAACAAGGTTTCTATCATTCTCACATACAAGTTGAAGGTTCTTCAGTCCTTTAAATTTTGTTAAATACTATATTGCATGGTCACTGATGGTCTCAAGGATTAACTAGTACTTTTGTTTTTTCTTTTCCTTGTTAGGTAAGACGAAGATGAGGATTTGGTCTGCAGTTAATGGATGCACTTCATAGAAAATCTTGAATAGAAGTTGTGCATGCTAGGTCGAATTAGGAAGAAAAGCAATAACAAGAAATTTTGACAAATCTGATGATTCTATAAGCTTCGATACAAGTGAACCTTGTCAATGCAATTCCTTTCTTATTGTTTTTATGACTTTACCTGTTCCCGTTTTATGTTGTTTTTCGAAAACTTCGGGTAATTTTTCTCAATGTCTTAATTTATGGGATACCATCGATAACCTCATTTTGCTTACTCTCTTGGTTTATCGGGAAGATGTTCGAATATGGTATTCTTTGAGTGATTTAGATCGGATGATTACCTTCGGTCACGGACTTTCGGGTGTCGGGTTCGAGCTCTTGGGTGACTGAAATGGATAAACACACGTCCCAGGTGGCCGGGGTGGTCCCATTAAGACCCTCCCCCGATGCCTAAGTCGGATCGAGTTCGTGAGGTGCGGGGAATAGAGACATTAAATATGAAAATAAGAGGTAAGAGAGGTAGAGTGAATAGTTACCATCAAGTTACTATAGCATGTTATTTATAGATATTCCTGGCACATGTGATTGCGCCAAGTGTCATCATCTGGGGGGTGGAGTTGTACTAGGTTGTCAGGGAGATCAATGGTCCACCTTTTTGGGTTAGACCCATTCCCCCAGTCTGGGTCGGATACGGAGCTCCAAAACCTATTTCAAGACCTCACTGTGTAGCTTTAGATCTCACTGCCTTATCATTATTCCCCCAGTTCACGAGGTTGTCTGGGGTCTCGGGGTCATTTGATGGAGCTCGAGGTCGGGATCAAGATGGCGGTTCTCTCTTTCCTAGGTTGGACCCTAGATCGAGGTCGCGACCCTCAGGGTTCGAAGTTTGGATTGCCTTTTTTTTGTGCCTCGCTCGAGCCCTCCTTCTTCGGGTCACGAGTTCTTGAGGTCTTATTTGCGAGCCAAGTGGTTACTTGGGTCCCCTTTTTATTTTTACGCAATTTTAGAGATCTCTTTTGAGAACTGACGGTCACTTGAGATTTTGAGATCTCACTTGCGAGCTGGGGGATCACTTGGGATCCCTCTTTTACTTTCACACAAGTTATTGAGATATTGAGATCTCACTTGCAGTGGGGATCACTTGAGATCCCTCTTTTATTTTCACACAAGTTATTGAGATCTTGAGATCTCACTTGCGAGAGGAATCACTGGATCCTCTTTTATTTTGGCACAAGTTATTGAGATCTTGAGATCTCACTTGCGAGTGAGGGTCACTTGGGATCCCTCTATTACTTCCGCACAAGTTATTGAGAGAGAAATTACACTCGATTGTTTAAGGTGCATTTCATGTGATCAAGAACAAATTGAACCTCAGATAGGGAAAGAGAATCACTTCGAGAAGTGAGATGCACAATGACAGATTCAAACTCAGATCCAAGACCACTGAGTATATAGAGAATAAGATCATCATCATTAACAATTTGACCAGCGGCTAGAAGGTTGTCCACAATACCTTTCATTTTCAAAATGTATTCATCAACTGTGAGATCACCTTTTTTCGTGTTTTGGAGCATAAACAACATATTCATGATTTGAGCTTTGGATTGAGTGAAATTCAATTTTGTGAGAACCGATCAAACTTCAGCAGAAGTGGAACACCTACTAATGTGACCAAGCATTGCTTCAGAAACAGCTAAAGAGAAATTGATCCCTGCGTAACCAGAGTTGAAACTCAGGATTAATATATGGTAATGCAGAGGATGAAGGATCCACCGATGAGCTGATGAACTTAGGTGGAGTCTCACAAGTTCCGAGCAGGAATTCTTCAAGGCCATGGGCACGAACAGTGGAAAGGACATGGATTTTCCAGAAATTGAAATATGGCGATCAAGCTTTACAACAACAGCAGGAAACGAAGGAAAATAAGAAAAAGGAGATAGCAAAGCCATCGGAGAAGAAAGAAAAATGTCGGCGTTGGCCAGAAAATTTTACCGAAAAGGAATATGGCTCATGATACCATGTTAATGTTCTGAATAATCATGATATAAGAGAAATGAAACTGAGATGCTTTATTCATTACTTGAGGGGATATTTATATACAAGAGAAATTCTGTTCCAATGTAATAACAGTAGCAGTTAGTTAGCTGTAACTAACTTGTAACAGAAAACTAACTACCCTAACAGTAAAGGAAGCTTCTACTAATCTTATACTCTAATAATATTCATTACCCTTCATCGCCGTTGAAAGATGGATGAAAGATTGTACATACCGTATGAAGTAATTTGTAATATAGTACCTATGCCAACAACAATAGTTTCCGGGTGAAAAAAAAAACTAAGAAAGAACAAAGAAAAGTAAACAAAACATACTAAAATTGAATAGACGAGCGAACGGAGAAAAACCAATAAGTAACCACTTAAGACCATCTTCCATTTCCAAGTTTCAAGCCCCTTTCCCACTAAAGATCATTTATGACATCAAATATGATTGAGAAGCAAACCAACCAACCAAAACGAAAAATGCATAAGTCATCAACCACACGATAAATAACACGATCTCATGGAACCAAATTAACAGAAAAAATAAGAGTACTCAAGAATCAAATTGAGACACATCAACACATTATAGGAAACACCAAATAAACCACAAGTTACACTAACACATTATAGGAAACACCAAATAAACCACAAGTTACACTAAACCGCAAAAGAAAACATGCCATTAACAAACATGAAGAATGAAAATCCACTTTCACTCTTAAGACCATAAGAGTGTCAAACCAACCAACAAAAGAGAAAGATGCATAAGTCATCAAAACCACACATAAATATGTCGGGTATACGGTGTAAGTGTGAAAATGTGAGAGACATTGAGAAAATAAATTGGAGGAGTTAAATATTAACTTGCTAAAAATATAATTTCAAAGATACAATTTTACGCATATATTGTTCTCTCTCACTTGAGTAGTCTAATCGGCTTTACTCTTTTCATGTGATCGCTCACATATTGCTTTACACTGTGATGCTCACTTGATCCCTCTTGGGGATTGCCCTCTCTTGATCCCAATTTGGGATGCTCTAAAATGTTGCACATATATGCCTATTTATAGACTTGAAATTCACCTAATACATACAAAGGCTAAACATATTGTAGTGCTAAGTTTGGTGAGAATAATTATCATCCATTCTTTCTCAAGTGGGTTAGGTGCACATGTCTTGCAAATTACATATTATTTAACAAAATAACACGATCTCGGGAATCAAGTTAATAGAGAAAATAAGATCACCCAAGAATCAAATTGAGACTCATCAACACATTATAAGAAACACAAAATAAACCACAAATTACACTAAACCGCAAAAGAAAACATGACATAAACAAACATGAGGAAGGAAAATCCACTTTCACGCTTCACTCTTAAGACCATAAGAGCGTCAACTCTTGTCGAATCAAAAGGCAAAGGAATAACAGACCAAGTACACCATATCTATAGTAATATCCGAATAAACATCAAATAGGGTTAGAAGCAAACCAACCAACCAAAAAGAAAATTTCACATGTCATCAACCAAGTCTTATGGAATCAAATTAATTAGAAAAAACAAAGAGCACACAAGAACCAAATCAAGACAAATTAATACATTTTAATTTTAAGAAGCACTAAATAAACCAAAGACATTACACCAAACCCGCAAAAGAAAATATAACATAAACAAACATGAGGAATGAAAATCAACTTTCACTATTAAGATCATAACAACAGCAACTCTTGTCGAATCAAAAACTAAAGGAAAAATAGCCAAGTACCAAATCAATACTATTATGACGTCAAATAGGATTAAGAAGCAAACCAACCAACCAAAGAGAAAAATGCATAAGTCATCAACCACACG
This sequence comes from Rehmannia glutinosa, assembly GCA_016081115.2. Lineage (NCBI taxonomy): Eukaryota > Viridiplantae > Streptophyta > Magnoliopsida > Lamiales > Orobanchaceae > Rehmannia > Rehmannia glutinosa. The sequence continues at coordinate 116,306 of JABTTQ020001694.1, read as the reverse complement.
ATAAATAACACACAATCTCCTGGAATCAAATTAACAGAAAAAATAAAGAGCACTCAAGAATCAAATTGTGACACATCAACACATTATAAGAAACACCAAATAAACCACAAGTTACACTAAACCGACAAAAGAAAACATGACATAAACATGAGGAATGAAAATCCACTTTCAATCTTAAGACCATAAGAGCGTCAAACCAACCAACCAAAAAGAAAAATGCATAAGTCATCAACCACACGATAAATAACACAATTCTCGTGGAATCAAAATTAATAGAAAAAATAAGAGCACCAAAGAATCAAATTGAGACACATCAACACATTATAAGAAACACCAAATAAACCACAAATTACACTAAAATGGCAAAAGAAAACATGACATAAACAAACATACGGAATGAAATCCACTTTCACTCTTAAGACCATAAAGAGCGTCAACTCTTGCCGAATCAAAAGGCAAAGGAATAACAACCAAGTACCAAATCAATAGTAATACATGCACAATAATTTGGTTTTCATGTTAATAACAGTGCATACCTTCTCCAAAGATGCTAGGCGATCAATTGTCAAGACATCTGCTTTAACTGCTCCACAATCTACGAGCACCTATAATTGCAGACATTTAACAGCAACTCTTGTCTAATCAAAATGCAAAGGAAAAACAACCACGAAATTCAATATTAACATCTCAATAAACATCAAATAGGGTCGAGAAAAAACTAACTTGAAAAAAAAAATGCATATGTCATCAACCGAGATAAATATAACACAAAGTCATGTGGAATCAAATTAATTAGAAAAAAACAAGAGCACTCAAGAATCAAATCAAGACAAATAAAACATTATGAGAAACACCAAATAAACCACAAACATTACACCAAACCGGCAAATAAAAACATGACATACACGAACATCAAGAATGAAAATCCACTTTCACTTTTCACTTTTAAGATCATAAGCGCGGCAACTCTTTTCGAATCAAATAGGGTCCAGAAGCAAACAAACCTAACAAAAAGAAAACAACATATGTCATCAACCACACGATAAATATAACACAAAGTCTTGTGGAATCAAATTAATTAGAAAAAACAAGAGCACTCAAGAATCAAATCAAAACACATAATACACCATAAGAAACACCAAAAAACCCACAAGAAATACACAAACCGGCAAAAGAAAACATGACATAAACAAATATCACGAACCACTTTCACTCTTAAGATCATAAGAGCAGCAACTCTTGCCGAACGGAAAAGCGATCAAGCACCAAATCAATAGAAATATCTCAATAAACATCAAATAGGGACTAGAATCAAACCAACCTACCAAAAAGAAAAAGGAAAAATAACCTCAAAAGAATGAAAGTTGGACAACACTCTACAATAAACACATCACCGACTATTGGTGAGTCAAACCGACCAAAGACGATCAATTAATAATCAAATCAAAGAAGTTTCAATATCATTAGAAAACACCAAATAAACTAACAAACAAATCAATTGTGATTGTCGGGAATGGTATATGTATATATAGATGTTGGGAGAAGTAAATTCCAATGATTAGAAGAGCGAAATAAGGAATGAGATCATGTAATTGTGAGGAGTTGTATATGTTTTTTCCGAAAAACACACGATGCCATGCACCCTTTTTTAAAACACGGGTGTTACTAGTAATACGTGTTGGAATGAAAGGAGTAATACCGCACTCTTTGAAATGAAAGGGAGTAATACCTACCGTTGAAATGATATGAGTAATACTATTTCTTTGAAATAGTTCTACACTTTGGTACTTAAGAATCGCAAGGTCAAATGCCATCTCATGAGGCACCAAATAAGAACTTTGACCAGGAATAAATATCTATCCATCATCCGTGCATAAAAGTGAGTAAGGTCCAGGAGACGTTTTGGAAATTTCCATGATGAGCAGAGATGCAAGAAGGTAACAATGAGAATTTTCTCCTTTGGTTGAAACCCATATGGCTCATCGAATCATCTCCTAGAGATGCAGTGATTACAGTACCTAAAGTGAAAAGGTACGAATAAATAACAATTGTGGGATTTACGAGTAGAAAATAAATGACAAGTGGCTTAGAAAGATCTGTCTATTATTAAGCATGAGAAATGGATGCATAACAAAACAAATATTCCAGTGATTGGTTTGCTTCAAGCATAAACATGCATATCACATATGGCCTAGCATACTCAAGCATGCACAACTTCTATTCAGTACTTTCTATGAATTTACATCCATTAAATGCAGACCAAATCCTCATCTTCGTCTTACCTAACAAGGAAAAGAAAATAAAGAATAAAGTACAAGTTAATCCTCGAGACCATTAGTGACCTACATATCTCAAATTTAGTCTAAAGAAGAATAGAACCTCTCCCCAAAGTAAACACAATTTCTTTCAAATTGTTTTCCTTCAACAAAAGTCTTCATCACATAGACCAAGATTGCTTCAATAGTAAAGTTTTCAATGTGACTAATATGCTATTACCGGATTACCGATCTTTGATATATGAGGTTAGAGAGAAATATATCATATGGTTGCACCATTTTTGTCTTTGGTGCTTCACTCCTTCACACACCAATTTTTTTCTTCCAGGGCACATTTGGCTCACAAACAAGGAAGCAAACTAGGAGGTACCGTGCTTACAGGTTGGCCTTCGCACTAACCTGCAGTATGGTTGACGAAGAAATGACAGATCCACCGCCAATGTGATCAACAAAAAGTGCTGGTGAAGTTGCTTCAACAGTGAGATTGTGATTGGGAATCTGAAATAACAAATATATAGTTGTCATGTTGATAGTAGATAGCATGTGAAGTAGACGTAGTCAAGAATCCAATCTTTATCTCACACATAAAAATGAAAAAAGAAAAAACAGTAACACTCTTTTATAAAGGTACATCTTCCACTAGAATCAACACAATGCAAACATCAAATATCCACAAATACAAGGGATAAAAACAAAATGCTAAATATGAATTGATTGGAGGTCACACTCACACACTCTTGCCTTGTGATCTTGCTTCTTTCTCTACTGGTCTTGTCATCACCACGTGCTTCCAAGCTAAGCTTCACCGTGTCTTGTGTTCACAACCATTCGAACAAAAATTGAGGTTATATAAATATATATGTAGTCAGAGAAACTCATTGCATTAGAGAGAGAGTCAATGGCACTTCATAATAATCACATTCAAGAAAAGCCCTTCTAATGTATTGATGATGACAAATCATACTCTAGTTCATAAAAAGATGAATCATCTTTCACTTTACTATTTTCCGTTTTCCATTTGTAAAATATGGGGAAGAAGCGAGAGATGAGCAAAGGGTGACACACAAACATACAAGAGCTATATAGAGATTACCTAAAATTGGTGACATAAACAGAGCGAATCCGGCATCAGATTTCCGCTCTACAAAGCAATCGGAACAACATCGACACCTATACTTGAAACATATTTTAAAGGAAAAATAGATAAATAAAGTAAATACCCATTGCATCTTTAAAATACATAAAGATGCAAATATCCTTGCAAAATTCATTTGAAGAACAACTTAAGGTATGCGATTCAATAAAAATTCTTTGGACGGAATACTATATCCCTTCCCTTCAAATCAAACACTTGCATAATCATCCTCTCCATTTTGCCTCTTGAGGCTATTCTCAAATAATAACTAATTTCATTAGGTAATCCTCATATTATTGATTAGATCAAGTTACTCCAGTTGGTTGATTTTATTCTTTCCTTGGATATCAACTAGTCGTAAATACCAATATGATAGATAGTAAACCATAAACTTAAAACATATAAAAGGTATTATGTATGGGTCATCCCACCAAATCTAATTCCTATAATATGTTCTGCCTTTTCTCATTAAACTACAAGCCAAGCCTCTCACCTCTTTACTTACCTAGTCGCACGTGGAATTCAATCACGAATAAAGAGTAATGAAATTGTCTATTTCACTCAAACCTAACTATATAAGGTTGTCATGTAGTAATGGAAAAACAACATGCCAAATGGTTGATATAAAGACTAAAAATAGTGTCACGAGGTACTACGATCGTCCCGAGCACTAAAACAAATAAACAAACATCACCCAAAAGCATGATAGTAATGGCATAAAGACTAAAAATATACGCCGCGATAATTTGGTTTTCAAGTTAATAAAAACACCTCCTCCAAAAATGCAAGACGATCAAATGTCAAGCGGATGCTTGAATCGCTCCACAACTTAAGAGCACCTATAATTGAAGACACTTGATTAAATTAGAGTAATAGATGCGTGATGAATGTTTTAAGTAAAGATCTTCCACCATGAAACATCACAAGACCAATAATGAATCTGGAGCGATTACAGGAACCATAAGAATTACTATCAATAACGACTCTACTAGCCGTAGAACTATGTATAACTAAGCTACCAATGAAAAAACTAAGAAACATAGCTAATTCCATTCTTACCACGATTAAAAAATTTAAGGTGAAGAAAAAAAAAAAGCTGTCGATTTACTTATTCTTTTTCCTCCTTTGGGGTAAAAACATTTTGCAATCCAAACTATGGTGTTTTTTACACTTTCTCGTCAAGTTTTGTTTTTGCAATAACCATACAAACTATAAGTGATTTACATTTTGCCCCGGAGCTCACAGCAACGGAATATTCCCTTGATTCCATCACGTGCGGCATGTGCTAAAGTTGTTGCATTTGCCATTTAAACTTTGCATAATTTTGCACTTAACCATCTCAAAATAATTTTTTTAATAATTCTATATGTACATGTATTTGATCTTTTCTTTTTGTATTACACATCCCCAACATAAATTTGATTAACGTCCACTTGAAAACTATTTTCAAGAAAATTTGTTTTTGTAACTTGAAGTTAAGAAAATAACTTCACCATAACAACTTTCACGTCCGGTTTCCCCAGGGCATGTAAACAAGAACATGATGACATGTGGCCTTGAAGTTAAGAAAATAACTCTGCGGCCATAACAACTTTCAAAACAACTCCCAAGAATTCTCGATTACCTTTACTCTATTATGACGTCTAACTATGTTTGTTACACTAAAAGTATATACACAAAAACAAGAAAGCAAGCTCGGAAGATTTGTACATTGGGTTAAAATATCAATTATATTTACGTATTAAAGAGACAGAGAAAACGTAATTGTATCTAAAAGATAAAGTATCAAGATTCGAACCGTGACCTCATTTCATGCAATAGATTAGCCACTCCTACCAATACCACCAAGTAGCTCGACTGTCGAAAGTTTTTCATCGAAATCCAAAGAACTCTAGATAAATTAAATGTTGGAAAAGTTGTGAAGGAAATTTGCGATTTTCTTGGGACCTCGATTGTCTAATGACAAAAGTAAAAGTTGATTTTGGTTCTACTCCGTGAGAACATTAAAATCGAATATTTGTTTGTCCAAAATGGTGTTTGGATGAAGGAGAAATTAAAGCTTAAAGATGATGTATTGGGATTAATTTAAAAAAGAAACCATGTGGGTTTGTATTCTTTTAAAGTTGGGTTTGTCCCACATGGGAAAACAAAGGCAATTTTGACTAGTATATATAAAGCTACCTTTTAGTAAGGTGTAAGATTGTATTGCATAGAGGCTCTCTCTACACGCGCGCGCCGGGGGTGCAAATCACGGTCCTTCGAGCTCCGAACCACCGACTTGTGTGCGGCGCGACTGCGTACACGAATGTCGGACCGAATCGAGCCACATAGTCTAGCCTTTATGTTTTGCGCTTTAATTTTATTTCAATTTAAAATCAATAATAATGATATTTTATTTTCGAATTTAAAATTACCAAGAATGAATATTAATTCCACTGATTTAATTTTGAATTTAAATCAGAATAAAATATTCATCATGGCTTCAAAGAAAATGTAAACACAATAGCAATAAATGGAAATTAAGCTTTAAATTCCGGTCCTCTATCAGCTCTATAAATAGCTGATATTCCAGCAGTCCAAATCATACTCTCCATATCTGCAATTTCATATAATTCTCTGCATATTGTTCTGTCTTCCGTTTGGCCTCCTGCATTTTGGTGATAAAGTTCTGGCATAAATTCAGTTCGCCGGACAAAGTGAAAAGGTAGTTCGGTTTTCCCGTCTTATCCTGGGAAACAGACATCAAGAAAAGGGGACGAATCTGTTTTAAGGATAGTGTGTCAAACACACGATTCGGGCCATTTCTGTTTTGTCAAATTCTGGAAATTGGTTTCAATAATATTTTCGAGTTTTGCGAAAATTGTAATTTCGTTTATCTTTGAATTCTAGTATTATAAACTGCTCATGCGATATAATTTTGCAATAAACTTAAAACAGATTCCTTTTATTAAATACTTTCAATCTGATTTTATATAAAAGTATAAAACTCGGTTTTTGGATTTCGATAAAGAACTTGTGTTTGATTAACTCGGTAATTCACAATTCTAAAGTCCTTCACTAGAATTAAATTTTTTAACTATATTATTTTAGTTCAATTATGTATATGTGATTAGGTGGTGGCACTTGCATCGAAGTGAGATAATTTTAAAATATAAAGTGGAAGCAATCTTTATATTGTTTATGATTGTCATTTACTTATGTTTGTTGCTTTAATTTGTTTTATGCATTCATAAGCTACGATGATTTTTATAATTCACTTTCACAATTTGAAAGTTTTAGATTCAAGATTTTATTTTCATCAATCTATTGGTTTTTCTAATTCATTTAAACCACTGAGACAAAATCTTGGTAAAAGAATTGAATACTAATTTGTAATTTTACGATAGTGGACTAATTTTATAAATTGGTTCGAATTTTATTTTGGACTAAATAAATTATACCCGTGCTATATTTGGAGTGGAAGGAAATTACATTGGACCTTATTATAAAAAGTTGAACAATTTATTTTGTTCTTGTCGGTTTGTTCCGATTAATCAAGTACTAAACTTTGATTTGTTTTTGAAATGGCTTCGATGATTTGAACTTGGGAGTTCCGATTGGCGCAAATGAGACAAATACTATGCCTAATCCATTGTACCCAATCCCGTGGTTAACCCCGTTGTGCCTCGGATGGTGGCTAATCCCACCGTTAATGTGCGGTGAATCACGCTGAAAAACCGGAGAAATTCAATGGCTTGGATTTCAAACGCGTTGGCGAAAAAATGCCGTTTTTACTTGATGACGTTGAACCTAGCAAGGTTCTTGACTGAAGATCCTCCGAAGTTGAGTGAGGATGAAACAGATGTTCAAGCCGCTCACGCGGTTGATGCTTGGAATCATGCAGATTTCCTTTGTAGGAATTATGTAATGAATGGTTTAGCAGATCCGTTGTATAATGTTTATAGCTCGAAACGAACTGCTAAAGAATTGTGGGAGTCATTAGACCACAAGTATAAGTCTGAGGATGCAGGGGCTAAAAAATTTATAGTTGGCCGTTTCCTAGACTTTAAAATGATTGATTCCAAGTCTGTAATAAGTCAAGTGCAAGAACTTCAAGTGATTATACATGATATTCTTGCTGAAGGGATGTTTTTGAATGAAACTTTCCAAGTGGCTGCAATAATTGAAAAATTGCCACCGCTTGGAAAGATTTCAAGAACTATCCGAAGCACAAACGAAAGGAGATGAACGTTGAAGATCTGATTCTTAGGCTTCGGATTGAAGAAGATAACAAGGGATCTGAAAGGAAAATGTTCAATCCTGTGGCTGCTAAAGCCAATGTTGTGGAGCATGGTGAAAGCTCCAAAGGGAAAAAGAAAATCGGGAAAACTGGTAAAGGGTTCAATAATTTGGGACCAAAAGGAGGCATTTCGAAGAAGAAATTCGAAGGAAAATGCTTCAATTGTGGCGGCAAGGGTCACAAGGCTTCTGATTGCAAGAAACCGAAAAAGAATCGGGAGGCTAACATGGTTGATCACATTTCTCAAGAAGTGTCAGATATGAACCTGGCTGCGGTGGTCTCCGAGGTGAATTTCATTGGTTCAAACCAGAAACAATGGTGGATTGATTCTGGTGCTACTAGGCACGTGTGTTCTGTCAGAGAAATGTTTAGTTCCTTTGAGCCACCAAGACGCGAGAAGTCGCACATGGGAAATTCAACTACTTACGAGGTCAAGGAAAAGGCAAAGTGGTTACGAAGATGACGTCAGGAAGGAACCGACTCTAAATAATGTGTTGTTTGTACGGACATTCGTAAGAATTTGGTGTCTGGTTCGCTTTTAGATAAGCATGGTTTTCGCATTGTTTTAGTCGGGGTTGTTACTTTGTTAAAAAATGGGATGTTTGTAGGCAAGGGTTATGCTTTCTTGATGGGTCATTTAAGCTCAATGCAATGGTTGTTAAATCAAAAGCTAATAAAATGAAGAATGCTTGTTTACTTGCTTGAGTCTTCCAATTTGTGGCATGGTAGACTAGGACATGTTAATTATGATACTTCACGTAGATTAATTAACTTAAATTGTATACCAACATTCCATATTGATTCCAAACACAAGTGTGAAACTTGTGTAGAGGCAAAGTTAACAAGGACATCATTTAAAAATATTGAAAGAAATAATGAACCACTTGATTTAATTCACACCGATATTTGTGATTTAAAATCGTCACAAACACGTGGTGGTAACAAGTACTTCATTACTTTTATAGATGATAACACAAAGTTTTGTTATGTGTATCTTCTTAAAAGTAAAGATGAAGCTGTAGAGAAATTTATTCTCTATAAAAATGAAGTTGAGAATCAACTCAATAAGAAAATTAAGGTGTTAAGAAGTGATCGTGGAGGTGAATATGAATCACCATTTGCTTTGAATTCTCCAACACGGAATTAGACACGAAACAACAACACCTTATTCACCAACAATGAATGGCATTGCGAACGGAAAAACCGTACACTTAAAGAAATGATGAATGCCATGTTATTAAGTTCGGATTGCCTCGAGAACATGTGGGGAAGTTTGTCTTGACGGCTAATTACCTTTAAATAAGGTACCCCGTAAGAAACTAGACAAAAGCCTTTACGAGCTTTGGCATGGACGAATGCCATCCTACAAATACTTACGAGTGTGGGGGTGTCTTCGCTAAGGTTGCTATACCAACACCTAAAAAGGTGAAGGTAGGTCCCAAAACTCTTGATTGCATATTTATTGGATATGCACATAACATCTTTGCTTATCGGTTTCTTGTGCATGAATCTAAAGTTGAAGATATACACAAGAACACGATAATTGAATCGAGAAATGCCTCGTTCTTTGAAAATGTATTTCCGTGTAGATCGAGAGAAGAAGCAAGCTCTTCTAAACGGATACATGATTCAATAGAACAAGAGCAAGAAGAAGAAGAGGTAGAAATTAGACGCGAAGAACGAGCTAGGATAGAAAAATCTTTTGGCCCGCATTTTCTAACCTACATCTTTGGAAAGTGAACCTCAAAGTTCTGAGGATAATAACTTCTTCTCAAGGACCATTATGGAAAGAGGCCATAAAAAGTGAAATTGATTCCATCTTGCAAAACCATACACGGGAACTAGTGGATCTTCCCGAGGGTAGTAAACCACTAGGTTATAAATGTATTTTCAAGAAGAAAATGAAAGCGGATGGAACAATTGATAAGTACAAGGCTAGACTTGTAATTAAAGGTTCTGAGACAAAAAGAGGCCTTGACTACTTTGATACGTATTCTCGATTCTGAGAATAACCTCCATTAGATTGGTACTTGCAATTACAAAGATTGCGAAATCTTGAAGTACATCAAATGGATGTAAAACCGCTTTTCTAAACGGAGATTTAGAAGAGGAGATTTACATGGAACAACCTGAAGGATTCTTCGCACTGGGCAAGAGAACAAGGTTTGTAAACTGTCAAGTCATTATATGGCTTGAAAGCAGTGCACCAAAACAATGGCATGAAAAATTTGATAATGCCATGAAGGAGTGTGGATTTAAAATAAATGAATGTGATAAATGTGTTTATGTTAAAGACACAAAAATGACTATGTCATTTTGTGTCTTTATGTAGGCGACATGCTTATCATTGGAAGTAATGATAAAATAATTAAATCCACAAAAGATATGTTGAACTCGAGGTTTGACATGAAAAATATGAGTTTAGTTGACGTGATCCTCGGAATAAAAATTTCTAGAACTTCAAATGGACTCGACACTCGATCGGTCACATTATGTGGATAAGATTCTAGAAAAATTTAGTAAGGATGACACGTCATTAGCTAGAACTCCTATAGACACGAGTCAACATCTATCAAAGAATAGAGGAGGGTCAGTATCTCAATTGGAATACTCACGAGTCATAGGAAGTCTGATGTACTTAATGAGTTGTACAAGACCAGACATTGCTTATGCAGTGAGTAAATTGAGCAGATATACGAGTAATCCAGCACATGAACACTGGAAAGGTATAGTGAGAATACTTAGGTATTTAAGATACACTCGTGATTTTGGACTGCACTATACAAGATATCCTGCTGTTATTGAAGGATACAGTGATGCTAATTGGATATCTGATATTAAAGACTCTAGGTCTACAAGTGGATTTGTATTCACTTTAGGAGGTGCAGCCATATCGTGGAAATCTTCTAAGCAGACAATTATAGCTAGATCCACAATGGAGTCTGAGTTTATAGCTTTAGACAAGTGTGGAGAAGAAGCTGAATGGCTCCGGAACTTCTTAGAAGATATTCCAAAATGGCCAAAGCCTGTGCCAGCAATTTGTATACATTGTGATAGTCAATCAGCGATTGGCGGGGCACGAGAGCAATATGTATAATGGTAAGTCTAGACACATTAAATGCGTGAGACACAATACCATTAGACAACTACTCTCAATGGTGTTATCTCTATTGACTATGTGAAGTCAAAGGATAATATAGCGGATCCGTTAACCAAAGGGTTAAATCGAGAGCTAGTTGCAAAATCATCAAGAGGAATGGGACTTAAGCCTCGGAAAAAATGAGTTGATACAATGGAAACCCAACCTAGTTGATTTGGAGATCCCAAGATCTAGGTTCAAAGGACAACCTAATTGTAAAAAGACTCTAGGATCATTTGTGGGGATTTTCCTTGTCCATTCCTTAACAAAGAAGCCCGTGAAAAGAAGAGGATAAGCATTTGGCTTTTAATGATTCTTGTGCGTCGGTAAGCCGAAATTGGGTAGTGCGAGCTACTCTTAAAGAAGAATCACCTATGTGAGAGAGAGAAGTGGGGCCGCTTGAAGAGAATTGTGTGAGGCTCAATTCTTAGAACCTCTTGCGAGAACCAGGCGTATGTTCGGGGCCATGAATGAACATAACAATGAGAAGCGAAATATGTTAGGAACAATCTGTGTGAGGTATATCATCTTTTACACAAAAGGCGAAACAGTTCAAAGACATCACGTCTCTTGATCGACTAGTAAAGTAAATATATTTTCACAAAGGGAAGGTTCAAAGGGTAACACCTACCTATCCTATGCGGGTTCAACTGTTGGACTTTATCACCAAATCTTTATATCCTCGAAATTTCCTTCCCGTGGGGATTGTTGGAAAAGTTGTGAAGGAAATTGCACATTTGGGGTGCGATTTTCTTGGGACCTCGATTGTCTAATGACAAAAGTAAAAGTTGATTCTTGTTCTACTCCGTGAGAACATTAAAATCGAATATTTATTTGTCCAAAATGGTGTTTGGATGAAGGAGAAATTAAAGCTTAAAGATGATGTATTGGGATTAATTTAAAAGAAGAAACCATGTGGGTTTGTCTTCTTTTAAAGTTGGGTTTGTCCCACATGGGAAAACAAAGGCAATTTTGACTAGTATATATAATGCTACCTTTTAGTAAGGTGTAAGATTGTATTGCATAGAGGCTCTCTCTACACGCGCCGCCAAGCAGGGGTGCAAATCACGATCCGGTTCGAGCTCGAACCACCGACTTGTGTGCGGCGCGACTGCGTACGAATGTCGACCGAAATCGAGCCACATAGTCTAGCCTATGTTTTGCAGTTTTAATTTTATTTCGAATTTAAAATCTGTAATAATAACAGATATTTTATTTTCGAATTTAAAATTACCAGTAACAGCAATATTAATTCCACAGATTTAATTTTGAATTTAAATCTGTAACAACAATATTCATCATGGCTTCAAAGAATCTTCAGAAACCCAGTAATAAAGTGGAAATTACTGAGCTTTAAATTCCAGGTCCTCTATCAGCTCTATAAATAGCTGATATTCCAGCAGTCCAAATCATACTCTCCATATCTGCAATTTCATATAATTCTCTGCATATTGTTCTGTCTTCCGTTTGGCCTCCTGCATTTTGGTGATAAAGTTCTGGCATAAATTCAGTTCGCCGGACAAAGTGAAAAGGTAGTTCGGTTTTCCCGTCTTATCCTGGGAAAGCAGACATCCGAGAAAAGGGGACGAATGTTTTAAGGATAGTGTCAAACACACGATTCGAGCCATTTCTGTTTTGTCAAATTCTGGAAATTGGTTTCAATAATATTTTTGAGTTTTGCAGCAAATTGTAATTTCCAGTTATACTGAATTCTAGTATTATAAACTGTACTGCGATATAATTTTGCAATATTAAAAATGAAGATTAAATGAAACAACAAAAGAAGATTAAAGGCAAAAGCAATGAATCATTTACTATTGTTAGAAGTCCTGCAGATTTCTTAGGATAAGTTAAAGTAAATGTATATAATATGTGAGTGGAGCATTATAGGGAACATGTTTTATTACTTTAAGGAGCACTTTAGGCTATATGTCTCCCATTCCTTGTATATATATATGTAACCATATATTGTGTAAGAAATGAAGAAAAATCGAGAATATTTCTTCATGGTATTAGAGCCAACCTTCTATCATCGTTAGTTAAAAAAAAAAAAAATTGGTAAAAATCATGACGAGAGAAAACAAAGAAGATGGATCGAGATTTCCACAGGGAAATCAAAACCGATCTCTACAAGTGCTCCTCTACCTATTCCGACAAAGACCTCTCTTCAAATTACTTCACAAAAATTAAATGGACGTAATTTTCTTGATGGTCCAAATCGGTCGAGATGGTGATCTGCATGGCGTGAACGCCGGGGCGGCTACATTGATGGTACAATTAAACAACCTGATGAGAAGGATCCGTCTTTCTCAACCCTAAGGCTCGAAATGCAATGGTGAAGGCCTGGCTTATCAATTCCATGGAGGATCATATTGGACAATCGTATCTCTATCACCCGACCGCAAAAAGAACTATGGGATGCTCTAAATCGTGCATATTCGATGTGGAGAATGCATCCCGGATGTTCGAACTTGAAATAGGGCTCGAAATCAAACAAGGAAACCAAGATGTCACAACTTATTACACTCGGTTGTCAAAAGTGTGGAATGAACTTGATCTGTCTTCAAATATGACATGGTCATGTGCAAATGATGCAACCAAGTATCGTAAGTTGGTAGAAAAAGAGCGAATTTACGATTTCTTGGCTGGTCTTAACAAAGACCTTGATGATGTTAGAGAGGCGACTATTGGGGATAAAACCCATCCTTTCGATTGATGAAATATTTGCGAGAGTTCGACGAGAAGAATGTCGAAGAAGGGTCATGCTTGGTGATCCGGGGAAGCTTGGTGATACATGAGGGATCAAAGACTTGCTGCTGAAATGTGGATAAAAACAACGAGGGGAAAACCACAAAAGAGGAAATATGTGGTGCGATCATTGCCAAAAATCAAACCACAACAAAGAAAATTGTTGGCGATTACATGGCAAACCACCAGGATGGAAGGAAAATCAGCCAAATAGGAGAAATTTTCGAGGATATCAAGCAACCACACCGACGGCGTCAATCAATCAAAAATGATGAAAACTCCACGGATGTATCTCTTTTGAAGGAACAGGTTCAACAATTGTTAAAGATGTTATCTCCATCAAAATCATTAAGTAATTCATTCGTGGCACAAAAAGGTACATTGAATTACACTTAGTAGCTCTCTGGATAATTCAAATTTTTGGATTGTTGATTAAGAGCTTCCACCATATGACAAGTTGTGCGAATTATTTTTCTTCTTATGAACCGAGCCCTGGCAACTTTAAAGTAAGAATAGGTGATGGTTCCTTCTCATCGATGGAATCGGAACCATAAAATTGAACAATATGATCACTTTGAAATCATTCTCCATGTCCCAAAGTTATCCTGCAACCCGTTACATTAGCAAGCTCACAAAAGATTTGAATTGTATTGCAAAAATCTCACATTCGATTGTATCTTTCAGGACTGACTTGGGGAAGAAGATTGGCAATCTTTGAAATACATGATGGACTCTACTACTTTGTGAATGATGATCTTTGCGAGTGGACAAGCTCTAGGCGCTAATGGTGAACAAAGTCTTTTGTCTAGAGAACACGAAATAATGTTGTGGCATCGTAGGTTAGGTCACCCCATTTCCCTTATTTGAAAAACTTGTTTCCTTCGTTGTTCAAGAATAATGAGAACTTCTATTGTGATATTTGTCGATTAGCAAAGCACCAACGTGCCAAGTTTCCTTCTCAATCTTATAAAGCATCCAAACCTTTTCTCTAATCCATAGTGACATTTGGGGACCATGTCGTGTCCGAGAACAATTACGGAAAAAATGGTTTATTTCATTCATTGACGATTACACACGTATTTGTTGGGTGTATCTCTTAAAAGAAAAGGCTGATGTTGAATCAACATTTAAGATGTTTCATTCTATGGTAAAGAATCAGTACAATGCTAAAATACTAGTTCTTCGTACGATATATGGGAGAGAATACTATAATACCATTCTGGAAAATATTTATTGGAAAATGGAATCATTCATCAAACCTCTTGTCCCTATTCACCACAACAAAATGGCATTGCCGAAAGGAAAAATCGCCATCTTCTAGAAGTTACTCGGTCTCTTATGTTTACCACTAATGTTCCCAAATTTTTTTGGTGTGATGCCCTTCTTACTGCATGTTATCTTATAAACCGAATGCCAACAAAAGTTCTTGATTACAAAACTCCACTCAATGTATTTCGTGAACTTTACCCTCAAGCTCGTACTATCTCCAATCTTCCTCCAAAAATATTTGGGTGTACTTCATTTGTCCATGACCATAGCCTTAACCGAGGCAAACTAGACCCCAAATCCATTAAATGCATTTTCCTGGGATATTCCGCGAACCAGAAGGGATATAGATGTTACTCTCCTGAGAAACATAGATATTTCACTACCATGGATGTTACATTCTTTGAAAATCGCCTTAATACACCAAAAATACTCTTCGGGGGAGAATAGTGATGAAGATAATTTTTGGGAACCATTTACTCAATTTTGCCACTACCTGACTGTACTACCCTCTCGACTCATCTCAATTTGAACCCAATTCTAATCCTATCAATTCTCAAATCGAGTCTACCAATCCTTCAACAGAACCCACTACCAACCTCGAGTCTAACTTTGTTGCCATCTTGATTCTCTGATTTTTGGTCACCAAAAGCAACCTTTGATTTGCTTGTTTATTCGCGGAGGAACAAATCTCAAGTGGTAGAAATTCCAACTAGTGTTCAAAGATTCACAATATTGAACCATATTCGGGTAACTCATCAAACTCGATAGTTATGATTTGGATGTTCCTATAGCCATAAGAAAAGGAACTAGAACATGCACCCAACATCCTATTGCTAACTATGTGGCATATGATCATCTTTCATCTCATGTGCGTGCTCTAGTGACTAATCTTGCTAGAGTGGTAGTCCCAAAGACAATTCAAGAAGCATTGAAAGTTCCGTAGTGGAAATCTGCTTTGGAAGAAATGCAAGCTTTGCATAAAAATAAAACTTGGGAAGTTGTAGAAAAACCTCAAGGAAAATTTCCGATTTGGGTGCAAATGGGTTTTTACAAGAAAATATAGATCGATGGAGTGCAGTGGAAAGGTATAAAGCTCGCTATCGTGAAACTTTTGCGCCCGTTGCAAAATTAAATACAATTCGAGTTTTATTATCTCTTTGCTGCTAATTTGGATGGCCACTTCAACAACTCGACGTTAAGAACGCATTCCTACATGGTGATCTAGAAGAAGAGGTGTATATGGACCTACCACCAGGTTTTAATGCGGCCCATAAAGATGGAAAAGTGTGTAGATTAAAGAAATCACTCTACGGTTTGAAGCAATCTCCTCGAGCATGGTTTGACAGGTTTGCTAGGGCAATTCGACAACAAGAGTACAAACAAGCTCGGACAGATCACACATTATTTTACAAAAATAGTGGCAATAAATGCACCATTCTTATAGTTTATGTAGATGATATCATTTTAACAGGTAATGATGAAGAAGAGATGGATAAAATCAAGAATAAACTTGTCTGCGAAATTTGAGATAAAAGACCTCGCTTGCTCGGGTATTTTCCTCGGGAATGGAAGTTGCACGTAATAAAGGTGGTATTTCAAAGTATCACAACGGAAATACACTCTAGATCTCTTGAAAGAAAGCTGGAATGATGGGTCAGAAACCCGCGGATACACTACACCGATGGATCCTAATATGAAATTTCATGAACTTGATAATCAAATTCCGGTTGATAAAGGGAGATATCAACGCCTAGTTGGGAAGCTCATCTACTTATCCCACACTAGACCGATATCTCTTTTGCGATCGGTGTAGTTAGCCAATTCATGCATATGCCTTGTGAAGTTCATATGGAAGTCATCAATAGAATCTTACGTTACCTAAAAGGACCTCCAGGTAAGGGGACTATACTTCAAGAAGAATGAACAGAGAACAGTTGAAATTTTTACGAGATGCGGATCGGCGGTTCGGTAAGTGACATGAGATCTACTTCAGGCTATTGCACGATGGTTTGGGGAAACTTGGTCACATGGAGAAGTAAAAAACAAACGGTTGTAGCGCGAAGCAAATGCGGCTGAGTTTCGTGCAATAGCGCATGGTATTTGTGAACTTTTGTGGCTGAAATTGTTGTTAGAAGAGCTCGGAATTAGCGGAATTTGTCCTATGAAGCTCTCTGGTGATAATAAGGTCGCTATAAGTATTTCTCATAATCCAGTCCACCACGATCGGACCAAACATGTTGAAGTAGATCGACATTTTATTAAAGAGAAGATTGATGATGGAACTATTTGTATGAGTTACGTTTCAACTTGAACAAACTGAACATACTCACTAAAGGTCTTCCAAGATTCATGTTTGAGAAGGCTGGTTGACAAGTCGGGAATGATCAACATTTACAGCCCGACTTGAGGGAGAGTGTTAGAAGTCCTGCAGATTCCTTAGGATAAGTTAAAGTAAATGTATATAATATGTGAGTGGAGCATTATAGGGAACATGTTTTATTACTTTAAGGAGCACTTTAGGCTATATGTCTCCCATTCCTTGTATATATATATGTAACCATATATTGTGTAAGAAATGAAGAAAACTGAGAATATTTCTTCAACTATTTTCTGTTTTCCATTCATTGGACGACTATGAGGGAAGAGCACGAGCAAGGAAAGGGTGACACACAAAAATGCAGGAGCTATATACAGATTACCTAAAAGAATAAGTGTTTACCACTAAGTCTGCATTGACGGATTTCAGCCACTCTACTTCTGTCGCCAAAATAGTGTCACGAGGGTACTAAAACAAGTAAATTTTAGTTACCAAAGAGCAGGATAATAATGACATAAAGACTAAAAACACATGCAACGTAATTTGGTTTTCATGCTAATAACAACAGAGCATACCTTCTCTAAAGATGCAAGGCGATCAACTGTCAAGGCAGCTTCTTGAACTGCTCCACAATCTAAGAGCACCTATAATTGCACACATTTAACTGTTAAATTAGAATAATAGATGCGTGAAGCATTTTTCAAGTAAAGATCTTCCATCACAAAACATCGTCAAGAGCAAAAGATACCGTGCGAAGAAAAAGGCGAGGAGACTATATTTAAGTTGTAAAAACATAGTCTGGTACACCGGTGACCACATGAACATCATGCCCAGCAAGAATGAGATGTTGAGCAATTATTTGAAGTCAGTTCTAGCATAAAATATATGGTCCCAAAGAAATATTTGATAACTTTTCATCATGACATCTCGATGATAATGTAGATGTATTACGTACAAATTGGAACATTCACAATCGAGAAGAAATAAGAAATCTTACTACGAAAAAACGTTGTATCTTAAAACTACGAGAAAAATTGCCACTCGTGATCGAGAGAGTGGCAACAACGATGATTTCAAGAGAACAACCAATAATTACAAAACGACATATCTAATTTAGTGCCAACTAGTACGAGAGGAATCGCAAGAGCAAAGTCTTTGAAGTTCGGAATCCACTTGTCAACAAATATCATCAAAAATCGTAACTAGTCATGTTATTCGCTAAAACAATGTAATCAAATAAAGAATGCATCAAAGTAACATAGGTGAACAAAATGGTGGGACAGATAACATCGAAGTCCGAAACAACTCCGCCCATGGTTTCATACTACTTACGATTTTATTTGTCTTTGACTTGACTTATAGTGTTTTCTTTTGCCAAAAACTTGTTTAACCCATTACGATTAGCTTCTCCTTCAAGCACTACAGAATCATAATTCCTAATGTAAAAAATAGATGGCGAAACTTCAGACACATACTATTCTAATGGGCTGAGAAACAAACCTGAAAAGTAGCTGAGAGTGTTTCAAAGCCCGTGAGAAACATCGCCACTGGGACGGTCAAGTTGAGATAAGAACTATACAAGAACATAGAAAATTAGAGTACAAGAAATGAATGCATTTTCCAAGGTCTCAAATTAATTGAGGCTTCAGCAGAAAATATCAGATACCAATACAAATATTTGTGGTAGTCATCAAACATGAAAAAGTTAATAAGTTAAATAACTTTGTGATCCCACAAACTCAACCTAACCCCCCTACAAAAAAAAAGATCACACTCCAAAAAAGATAACCCATATTACACTCTCTCCCTCTCATTCTCTAAATATATGTAAGTACGTATGCATGAAAACATTGTAAAAGTAATTTTCAGTCTACACAAACCTTCCAAATTAATATAGTTCAGTCATAAAAAACTTTAGAAGTTTCTGAATACATGGATACTAACCAAGGCGTAGGGTAATAATTTTCAGATTCTAGGTCCTACATAGCAATATAACAGAAAATCTCTCAATTTTATTTATTTATACTCTTAACCAAAATCTTCCATACCCACACTATTAATACCTTGAGTTGGTCAGAGATGTGCTGATGTTGCACAACATGATCATTCAGCTCCGTGTATGCATTGCGGAGTCGCCAAAAAAAAAACAAGCATTAGAAGGTAGAGCGAAACCCAACGAGGGAATAGGAAAAAGAAAACTAAAGAAACAGAGTAATGAAACATATTATGGTTTTGTGCTTCTTGATGTGAACAACTCAATTGCCGTTTATAGCCAGCGGACTCTTGATCTCTGGATGGTTGACAATTGTTAAAGCTAGTGTATATAATAAATAGAATCAATATTTTAGGGAACATAGTGGAGTACTTTAGGGAGTGCTTTAGGGAGTGAGTGGGAGGCTTTTAGGGTATGTGTCTCTAGCTTTCCTTGTATAAATATGTAACCATTTAATGAAGAAGGATCAAGTTTTCTCAAAGATATTTTACATGGTATCAAAGTCGAGGTTCGAGAGGGATTAGGGTTTGATTTTTTTTTTTCCTAATGATGAGTCGCCGGGTGTTTGGGGTCCATTTGATTTTGATATTTTTTTCCAGTTTTGAGTTTTCACCAAGCGCACCTCCCGATTTTTTTTTGCTATATTCCGAGTTTTGTCGCCGTCATCCAAGACGCACTATTCACACGCGCTCCGAGTCCCTGTTGAGGTCAAGTTACCTCATTTCTCTCTGTTTTGGGTTCTTATCCACCGGTTTGTTGGGTTTTATTTTAGGATTTGCTTTGTCTATTATTTCTTATCCGACCTTTTACTCGCCGTTTCCTCGGTCCGTCCGGGTTTGACCAGGTTTGACTTTTGTCAATATTCATTTTTTTTTCGATTTTAATCGGACTTTGTTTTGACTTTATTTTTGGATTGAAAATGTACACAAATGGAAATCAAATAAGAAACTTTCATCAAAATAATGAAACTCGGGGATCTTATCGAGCAATATTGTCTGGCGCTATTGTCATGAACCAGGGCACTTTAAGAAGGATTGCCCAAAGTTACATCGAAAGAATCGGTTTAACCAATCAACGATCTTGCTTTTGCTAATGGGCCTCCCCTGAGTCTATTTCAATTTCGCCAATGAATATGCTAAGTTCTTACAAAGTACCAAGAATCTCTAAAGTCTTCATCTATTCCCATCTCCGCCATAACCGATTCGGGTAAAATACCAACATGCCTTGTTTCCTCATCTTCCAAATGGGTAATTGCTCTCGTGCATCGATCACATGACAGTGTCGCCGCCTATTTACTTCCTTTAAATCTCATGCTTCAAATTCTTGATTACCTTAGCGGATGGATCCACATCTAATGTTTCGAGATCTCGTACCATTATCCCAACACCATCGCTTCCTTTACAACTGCCTTAAATCTACCCGACTTATCCTTTAATTTGATTTACATTAGTAAACTTACCCGCCCTTAATTGTTGCGTCTCATTCTTTCCCGATTTTTGCTTGTTTGGATCTCGTGACGAAGAAGATTATTGGTAAAGGACATGAATCTGGGGGCCTCTACATCCTTGATACTCAAATTCCCAAGTCTATTGCATGTTCTGGAATTGTGACCCCTTTTGAAGCACATTGTAGGTTAGGTCATCCTTCATTACCCTTGTTGAAGAAAATTTGCCCACAATTTTCGAGTCTTTCTACATTAGATTGTGAGTCATGTCAGTTTGCTAAACACCATCGTTTGAGTTCTAGTCCTCGAGTCCAAAAACGAGCTACCGCTCCATTTGCATTAGTCCATTATGATGTTTGGGGTCCTTGTCCTATAGTGTCTAAAATAGGGTTTAAATACTTTGTTACTTTCATTGATGACTATTCTCGTATGACATGGTTATTTTTTATGAAAACTCGTTCTGAATTGTTCAATCATTTTACTACTTTTTGTCTTTGAAATTAAAACTCAATTCAATGTCGTGTCCAAATTTTGAGAAGTGATAATGCTAAAGAATACTTATCGATTCTTTTCAAAAATACATGGTCCAACATGGCATTATTCATCCAACTTCTTGTGTGGATACGCCATCCTTAAATCGGTGTTCTTTGAACGAAAAAAATAGGCATCTCCTTGAGACCGCTAGAGCTTTATTATTTCAAATGAAGGTTCCTAAATATTTTTGGTCTGATGCGGTTTCGACTGCATGTTTTTTGATTAATCGAATGCCTTCTTCCGTTCTATCTGGTGAAATTCCTTTTCAAATCCTTTTTCCCAATAAAGCCCTATTTCCCATTGAGCCGAGGACATTCGGGTGTATCTTGGCTTTGTTCGGGATATTCGACCACAAGTTACAAAACTCGACCCAAAAATCTCTAAAGTGTGTTTTCCTTGGATATTCCCGAGTGCAAAAAGGTTATCGATGTTACTGTCCCAGTCTTAATAGGTATCTCGTGTCTGTCGACGTCACATTTCTAGATCAAACACCCTTTACCTACTCTTCTGATATTGTTCCTTCGGACAACGACGATGATATACTAATCTACACTGTTACATCACCTAGTTCTGACCTTCCTCCATCTCCTACTAAACCTCCAATAACACAAGTTTATTGTCGTCGCCAACCATCTAACATATCTGCTCCAGCTCCTGCTCCAGCTCCATGTCTGCGCCATCTCTTCCGTCATCGGATTCGGATTCAAGTAATGATCTTCCTATTGCTCTTCGTAAAGGTAAACGAACGATGTACTTATCCAATGTCTTCATTTGTGTCATATAATCATTTACCATCCTCATGCTCTTTTATTGCATCTCTTGACTCTATCTCTATACCTAAAACTACTCATGAAGCTTTATCTCATTCGGGTTGGCGTAAGGCTATGATTGAGGAGATGAATGCTTTAGACAATAATGGTACTTGGGACTTAGTGAACTTACCTGCAGGTAAAAAGGCTATTGGTTGTAAATGGGTGTTTCTTTGTTAAAACTAATCCGATGGAACTATTGCTCGATTGAAAGCTCGACTTGTTGCTAAGGGATATGCTCAAACATATGGAGTTGATTATTCTGACACTTTTTCTCCTGTTGCTAAGCTCACGTCTGTCCGATTGTTCATTTCTATGGCAGCCACATATTCTTGGCCTTTACATCAGTTAGACATCACAAATGCATTTCTTCATGGTGACCTTCAGGAAGAAGTCTACTTGGAGCAACCACCTGGTTTTGTTGCTCAGGGGGAGTTTGGGAAAGTTTGTCGTCTTCGTAAGTCTTTATACGGTTTGAAACAGAGTCCTCGAGCATGGTTTGGAAAGTTTAGTTGGGCTATTGAGCATTTTGGGATGAAGAAGAGTAAATCCGATCATTCGGTTTTCTACAAACAGTCTACAGCCGGTATCATTCTATTAGTGGTTTATGTTGATGATATTGTCATTACTGGAAGTGATAATAGTGGTATCTCATCTCTCAAAGCGTTTCTTCATACCTAGTTTCATACAAAAGATTTAGGGGCACTAAAGTATTTCTTGGGCGTTGAGGTGCTAAGAGGTAAGAAAGGAATATTCTTATCTCAAAGAAAATATGTACTTGATTTATTATCTGAAACAGGAAAATTAGGGGCTAAACCATGCAACACTCCTATAGTTCGTAATATACAACTTACGAAAGATGGTGAGTTATTTACGGATCCGAGAGAGATACAGAGATTGGTTGGAAAATTGAATTATCTCATCACTGTTACTCGCCTAGATATTGCCTATTCCGTGAGTGTAGTAAGCCAATATATGTCTTCTCCAACAATCGATCATTGGAAAGTCATTGAGCATATTTTGTGCTATCCGAAAGAGCACTGGCGAGGAATTCTATATAGCAATCATGGGCATACTAGAATTGAAGGTTTTTCGAGATCTTGTCGATCAAGGGATCGAAGGAAGAACGAAGATCTACTTCAGGCTATTGTGTATTTGTTGGAGGTAATTTGGTGTCATGGAAAAGCAAGAAGCAAAATTTAGTTTCACTACGAGTGCGAATCGAATATAGGGCTATGGCCAAATCATGCGCGAAATAATGTGGATACATCAACTTCTCACCAAGTAGGCCTTAAAGTTTCTATACCGCTAAGTTATGGTGCGACAACCAAGTGCACTTCACATTGCGTCTAATCCTCGTCTTTCATGAACGAACAAAGCATATTGAGATTGATTGTCACTTCATTCGTGAAAAGATTCGGGGAAGGCTTGATTTCTATAGATACGTAAAAAACCGGAGAACAATTGGGAGATATCTTCACAAAAGCTCTTAATGGATTTCAGGTTGATTATCTTTGTAACAAGTTGGGCATGATAAATGTGTATGCTCCAACTTGAGGGGGAGTGTTAAAGCTAGTGTATATAATAAATAGAATCAATATTTTAGGGAACATAGTGAAGTACTTTAGGAGTGCTTTAGGGAGTGAGTGGGAGGCTTTTAGGGTATGTGCCTCCAACTTTCCTTGTATAAATATGTAACTATTTAATGAAGAAGGATCAAGTTTTCTCAGATATTTTACAACAATGAAGGTTGTTGGGTTTATAGATGTCTCATCAAGAAAGTGTCCAACGAGCTATAAACAAAGAAACATAAACGCTTAAAACACAAAGGAAGAAGCGGGCACAGAGAGAGAGAAAGTGGGAGAT
This sequence comes from Rehmannia glutinosa, assembly GCA_016081115.2. NCBI lineage: Eukaryota > Viridiplantae > Streptophyta > Magnoliopsida > Lamiales > Orobanchaceae > Rehmannia > Rehmannia glutinosa. The sequence continues at coordinate 92,497 of JABTTQ020001694.1, read as the reverse complement.
TGAAAGGAAAAGTAGATGCATAGAAATAAGCAAACATCTAACACATTTTCGACATCCTCCAAGGTACGGGGAATGACTTTCGTATTCTTTGTCCTATTCAATAGAATATGTGTACATATATATAAAGACCGATGTAAAATTGGGGCCCCTCAATTACCGTAGCTTCATCAATGCATCGAACCTTGACCTACAAATTTTTAAAACCATACAGGCCAAACAAAAAGAAACTAAAAGGAACGATGACCTAAACTAAATACACATAATATACTCCCATCTCACCTTTGTATCAAATTCAAATTAAATTTGAAAAGTGAAATTTCATAAAGAAATCCATTTCAAAAATATTTTGCCACATATATCAAAACTATATCATCATGAGGTCCAAATCGAGTTTACGAAATATATGTAAAGGATACGAGCATGTCTATAGGAACTATATGTAAAACATTGTGGAACTGTCACAAGCTACAACATACAAAAAGCTCTTCCATCAAATCACACTGACGCAAACCATCAACTTCATTTATGATATATCAATATTATCCAATAATATTTGAGGATATAACAACAAACCATGTCATGGAAGCCCGACCGTGTCTTAGGAGCGATGTCCTTGTCTCAAGAATGAAGATGGAGTCAACAACCAAATTACATCAGTACAAAAAGAATAAATTACAACTGAAGCTTTATAGTTTTTGCAACACAGGAGTGCACTCCTCAAAAACCTGCCTCAGAAGATATTTTACTCCAAAGGACAACAAATCTAATCCACTTAAAGCTTTTAAACTTTCTTCTGCAAGCGTTGGCCAAACTTTTTCTTCGACCAAATTATGCAGATAACACATTTTGAAGCTGCGGTGCAAGTATGGTAGAAGCAATAAAGAAGAGTAGTCGCTTCAAGATAATTCATCGCATATGCCAAAGACCAAACCGATACATGAATGAATGACTTCTACAGATCTTCCCCTAGAAACTAAGGATAACAAAGGTATTTATGCAAACAACGACTTTTTGCGAACCATCACTTAGTTGTACTCTAACTTTTTGTTAAAGCTAGTGTATATAATAAATAGAATCAATATTTTAGGGAACATAGTGGAGTACTTTAGGGAGTGCTTTAGGGAGTGAGTGGGAGGCTTTTAGGGTATGTGTCTCCCAACTTTCCTTGTATAAATATGTAACCATTTAATGAAGAAGAATCAAGTTTTCTCAAGATATTTTACATGGTATCAAGGCGAGGTTCGAGAGGGATTAGGGTTTTGATTTTTTTTTTTCTCCTAATGAACGAGTCGCCGCTTGTGTTTGGGGTCCTGTTTGATTTTGATTTTTTTCCGTTTTTGAGTTTTCACTGCGCACCTCCCAGTTTTTGTCAGATTCCAGCGATTTGTCGCCGGCCGCGCACACACTGTTCACACGCGCTCCGATCCCTGTTGAGGTCAAGTTACCTCATTTCTCTCTGTTTTGGGTTCTTATCCACCGGGTTTGTTGGGTTTTATTTTAGGATTTGCTTTGTCTATTATTTCTTATCCGACCTTTTACTCGCCGCTTTTACTCGCCGTTTCCCCTGTCCGTCCGGTTTGACCAGGTTTGACTTTTGGTAATATTCATTTTTTTTTTTCCGATTTTAGTCGACTTTGTTTTTGACTTTATTTTTGGATTGAAAATGTACACAAATGGAAATCAAATAAGAAACTTTCATCAAAATAATGAAACTCGGGGATCTTATCGGAGCAACATTGTCTGTCGCTATTGTCATGAACCGGGGCATTTTAAGAAGGATTGCCCAAAGTTACATCGAAAGAATCGGTTTAACCAATCAACACATCTTGCTTTTGCTAATGGGCCTCCCGAGTCTATTTCAATTTCGCCAATGAATATGCTAAGTTCTTACAAAGCAAGAATCTCTAAAGTCTTCATCTATTCCCATCTCCGCCATAACCGATTCGGGTAAAATACCAACATGCCTTGTTTCCTCATCTTCCAAATGGGTAATTGACTGCGTGCAACAGATCACATGACAGTAATCGTGGCCTATTTACTTCCTTTAAATCTCATGCTTCAAATTCTTCAGTTACGTTAGCAGATGGATCCACATCTCATGTTTCAGGATCTGGTACCATTATCCCGACACCATCGCTTCCTTTACAATCTGTCTTAAATCTACCCGACTTATCCTTTAATTTGATTTCTGTTAGTAAACTTACTCGTTCCCTTAATTGTTGCGTCTCATTTTTTCCCGATTTTTGCTTGTTTCAGGATCTCGTGACGAAGAAGATTATTGGTAAAGGACATGAATCTGGGGGCCTCTACATCCTTGATACTCAAATTCCCAAATCTATTGCATGTTCTGGAATTGTGACCCCTTTTGAAGCACATTGTAGGTTAGGTCATCCTTCATTACCCTTGTTGAAGAAAATTTGCCCACAATTTTCGAGTCTTTCTACATTAGATTGTGAGTCATGTCGGTTTGCTAAACACCATCGTTTGAGTTCTAGCCTCGAGTCCGTAAACGAGCTACCTCTCCATTTGCATTAGTCCATTCTGATGTTTGGGGTCCTTGTCCTATAGTGTCTAAAATAGGGTTTAAATACTTTGTTACTTTCATTGATGACTATTCTCGTATGACATGGTTATTTTTATGAAAACTCGTTCAATTGTTCAATCATTTTACTACTTTTTGTCTTTGAAATTAAAACTCAATTCAATGTCAATGTCCAAATTTTGAGAAGTGATAATGCTAAAGAATACTTATCTGATTCTTTTCAAAAATACATGGTCCAACATGGCATTATTCATCAAACTTCTTGTGTGGATACGCCATCCCAGAACGGTGTTGCTGAACGAAAAAATAGGCATCTCCTTGAGACCGCTAGAGCTTTATTATTTCAAATGAAGGTTCCTAAATATTTTTGGTCTGATGCGGTTTCGACTGCATGTTTTTTGATTAATCGAATGCCCTCTTCCGTTCTATCTGGTGAAATTCCTTTTCAAATCCTTTTTCCCAATAAAGTCATATTTCCCATTGAGCCGAGGACATTCGGGTGTACTTGCTTTGTTCGGGATATTCGACCACAAGTTACAAAACTCGACCCAAAATCTCTAAAGTGTGTTTTCCTGGATATTCCCGAGTGCAAAAAGGTTATCGATGTTATTGTCCCGGTCTTAATAGGTATCTTGTGGTTCCGCGACGTCACATTTCTAGATCAAACACCCTTTACCTACTCTTCTCGATATTGTTCCTTCCTGATAACGACGATGATATACTAATCTACACCACATCACCTAGTTCGACCTTCCTCCATCTCCTACTAAACCTCCAATAACACAAGTTTATTGTCGTCGCCGCAACCATCTAACATATCTGCTCCTGCTCCCCGCTCCACTCCATGTCTCCGCGCCAGCTTCTTCCGTCATCGGATTCGGATTCAAGTAATGATCTTCCTATTGCTCTTCGTAAAGGTAAACGACAGTGTACTTATCCAATGTCTTCATTTGTGTCATATAATCATTTATCACCATCCTCATGCTCTTTTATTGCATCTCTTGACTCTATCTCTATACCTAAAACTACTCATGAAGCTTTATCTCATTCGGGTTGGCGTAAGGCTATGATTGAGGAGATGAATGCTTTAGACAATAATGGTACTTGGGACTTAGTGAACTTACCTGCAGGTAAAAAGGCTATTGGTTGTAAATGGGTGTTTGCTGTTAAAACTAATCCAGATGGAACTATTGCTCGATTGAAAGCTCGACTTGTTGCTAAGGGATATGCTCAAACATATGGAGTTGATTATTCTGACACTTTTTCTCCTGTTGCTAAGCTCACGTCTGTCCGATTGTTCATTTCTATGGCAGCCACATATTCTTGGCCTTTACATCAGTTAGACATCACAAATGCATTTCTTCATGGTGACCTTCGGAAGAAGAAGTCTACTTAGAGCAACCACCTGGTTTTGTTGCTCGGGGGAGTTTGGGAAAGTTTGTCGTCTTCGTAAGTCTTTATACGGTTTGAAACAGAGTCCTCGAGCATGGTTTGGAAAGTTTAGTTGGGCTATTGAGCATTTTGGGATGAAGAAGAGTAAATCCGATCATTCGGTTTTCTACAAACAATCAAATGTAGATCATTCTATTAGTGGTTTATGTTGATGATATTGTCATTCTCGGGAAGTGATAATAGTGGTATCTCATCTCTCAAAGCGTTTCTTCATACCCGCCATACAAAAGATTTAGGGGCACTAAAGTATTTCTTGGGCGTTGAGGTGCTAAGAGGTAAGAAAGGAATATTCTTATCTCAAAGAAAATATGTACTTGATTTATTATCCAAACAGAAAATTAGGGGCTAAACCATGCAACACTCCTATGGTTCCTAATGTACAACTTACGAAAGATGGTGAGTTATTTACGGATCCGAGAGATACAGAGATTGGTTGGAAAATTGAATTATCTCATCATTACTCGTCCGTATATTGCCTATTCCGTGAGTGTAGTAAGCCAATATATGTCTTCTCCAACAATCGATCATTGGAAAGTCATGAGCACATTTTGTGCTATCTCAAAGAGCACTGGCGAGGAATTCTATATAGCAATCATGGGCATACTAGAATTGAAGGTTTTTCGATCTTGATCAAGGGATCCAAGGAAGATCAAGATCTACTTCAGGCTATTGTGTATTTGTTGGAGGTAATTTGGTGTCATGGAAAAGCAAGAAGCAAAATGTAGTTTCACGATCGAGTGCGTAATCGAATATAGGGCTATGGCCAAATGTGTGTGCGAAATAATGTGGATACATCAACTTCTCACTGAAGTAGGCCTTAAAGTTTCTATACCTGCTAAGTTATGGTGCGACAACCAAGCTGCACTTCACATTGCGTCTAATCCTCGTATTTCATGAACGAACAACAAAGCATATTGAGATTGATTGTCACTTCATTCGTGAAAAGATTCGGAAGGCTTGATTTCTACAGATACGTGAAAACCGGAGAACAATTGGGAGATATCTTCACAAAAGCTCTTAATGGATTTCGGGTTGATTATCTTTGTAACAAGTTGGGCATGATAAATGTGTATGCTCCAACTTGAGGGGGAGTGTTAAAGCTAGTGTATATAATAAATAGAATCAATATTTTAGGGAACATAGTGGAGTACTTTAGGGAGTGCTTTAGGAGTGAGTGGGAGGCTTTTAGGGTATGTGTCTCCCAACTTTCCTTGTATAAATATGTAACCATTTAATGAAGAAGAATCAAGTTTTCTCAAAGATATTTTACACTTTTATTTGAACTAAGACATAGGAAATATTATCGTTGGTCCAACTCACCGATCCATGTAAGTCTTTCTTGGAAATAAGTTACAAGAACCTATATGTATCAAGATAGTCAATAATGTTAATAAGCAGAGGCTTATAAGACTCTAAAGGAGCTAATGATATTCTAATTCTAAGATCTTATAAAGCTACTCCTATCAAATACTTAACACAAGCTTAAAAAAAGTTTTATGGAGAGCTTAAACACTCTCTTAGTCTTTAAAACATCTCAAGTATTTCAACATGCCTGGCTCCCCAACACCGGCAATATTACAAGAAGTGGGACAACTATAATGTCCTCGCAAATATCTAGTAGACCCAAAAAGGTTATTGGCTCAACACGCTTTGAAAAACTGTCCATGACCAGCCCCAACAAACTCAAGAGGAAAAAAGATAAGCAAGAAAAAGAGAGAGAAAGAAAGAAAAGAAAAAAAGGAGAAAAACAAAGATAATTGAAAGAACTTGATGAGAAACGTACTAAGAGACAGTTAACAAGGAATAAACAAAAGCACATGCAACCTACAATAGAAGTAATGCACTTAAGCAAGTTCTACGACATAACAAGAATGCTCTTAAGCAAGTTTTAAACCTTTTCTACTTAGCCACTTCGCACAAGATCACATCGTTAATATTTTAATTAATCAAACAAGAAGCGTATTAAGAAGAATTAAAAGAAATTGGAGGTAAATCAAAGAAGCCTTTAATACTAATCAAATAAGTTAAAACAATCTCCAAACTCAAGGTCTCTAGTAAGAATATTTTAATAGATGTCCTCCAAATATGAAGGAAGGATTGTGAAATAATATAGAACTGGTGGACTTGATAGATGTTGGCTAAAGAATAAATAGGAAAAAGTGAAAATAATTGGGAAGAAGAAACGCCTCGAGCTATTGTCTTCATGCTTGTTCAAGAAAAATCTTATTATCCATGATTATTTCACATCTTGATCCTATACAAGCCAAAAGAAGAGGTAAAGGAAACATTTATATAAATAAATGAAGTGTCCAAAAAAGCAGTTTAAAAAATGACTCATAGGATATTAAGAAAAAGGTTAAATAAGAAAGAGGGTACACACTAGACCAAGAATCTTCCGCCCACACAAGTCTATTTATCTATATATACTTTATCAAAAGCCATTAACAAAGGGTGATCGCTTGAGTTTGCATAAGGCATCATTCTTTCGCTCCCAAGTCCACAAAGATTTTTACTGTAAAGAACTCAATTTTTGCAAGAACTACATTTGGAATCTTTGAGAAGCATAGACTACCTATACTTGCTTAACGTAGATCATCTATCATTTCCTCGCAACACTCCATCAATGAGAAATTTTATCCTTGTTACTTCCTCGTTTCTAGAAAAGGATTTATCATCACTAGTGATTATCAATACGTAGCCATAGCAAAGAAGTTGTTCTTGGCTACAAAAAATGACGCCACAACCTGAGATACAACGTTTCATATGAAAGCATACAATCTGCAACTAGTACCGGGGCGTCCCCTTGTGGGAGGGTAGGGGAGCTTTAGCCGCCCCAATTTTTTTCAAAAACTCTATTATCTATATACATTTTATATTTGAATACTAATATTTGGAACTAAAACATTCAACTTTTATTGGTTTAGCCCCCCCAATATTAAAGGTCTAGCTCCGCCCCTGAACTAGTATAAAAAAAAAAAAGATGTAATCATAGGAACAATAAATGATATACATAAGCAAAAATAAGATGAGAATTGAGTAGTGTAAAAATAAGGATCACCACAATTTATAGCCTGTGAATCCTTTTAGTGCTCCTTTATGCTTTTACCTCCAATGTCAAGGACATCTCTCGCAATATCCGTTGATATTACCACCTTTCCCTTCCCACACACGTTTGAAGAAAACACAAGAGATGTCAAAAACAAAACATGGAAATATTCTAGCTCTAAAAGCTTCCCATATGAAGTTTGGGCGTACAAAATTAAAAAAGCTCAAAAACAAAGTTAACAGACTAGATTTACATCTACTCATTTACCTGGTTCTATAACTCTTGGGATCCTTCAAGTACACCCCACGAGGTTCAATTCATACAACCACAGCCTAAGTCATGAAGAGATGGGACTTGGTATAAAAAGGATCCAGTTATCTTCTGCACCTGGTGGATCAGCAACTAAACAAGACTTAGTATAAAAAGGAACCAGTAACTTGGTTTTTGAAAACAGAAATAACTAATCAATCGAGACATTAGATAGACAGTACCTTCACTTTTCCGAGCCACCCTTGAATAGTTTCAGAATCATCCTCTCCGAATAAGAGAAAACAATGTTTCAATATAGTATGAAAAAATAAATTAACAACTCGGAGGGATTGAAAAGAAAAATAAACAACAACAATAACAATACAAATTGTCTTTGAAAAACCTTTACCTTCTTCCCAAATTCTCTTATTCCTCGTTCTCCTCCGCTTCTTACTTCTAAGAAGGAACTAACAAACATTTCTTGTTCTTGATCCAATTTATCCATCATTTCTTGAAGCTGATATCGGAAAGTAAATAATAATATTAAATCAAAAATTACAAAAAAAGCATAAATTCAAATATCTTAGGATACTGATCTCACAATAACCAAGCTTTTCTATAATTCTGTAGAGTATTATATATTTTAGCTATGTTGCTTCAAACCCCAGACTGCAGAGTTATGAGACTTGAATATATCTAACTTTAATTAAATTTAACTAATACTAAAGTTGTTTGATTCATTCAGCGACCATTATATGTAAATATACACTGTGCATCTCTAGTTAGTTCTTTCGCAATAAAAACAAGCAAAGATGTAAATCAAATCAAACACTTGTAGTTCAAGTCTCTTTTGACAACTTTGATATTCGATAAAGTTAGAGTCCAAAGTAAGAAAGGATCTGAAGAACAAAAGAAAGTACCGAATAGCACTCACCGAGTTTGCAAATGACTTATTCTGTCTTTTTCATACTGCAAATCCTGTAATACATTATTCAAAGTGGAAACAGAAAACCGATTGAATAAAATGGTAGAGAATAACTGACAGAAAACAGCAACGAGCAAACAACCCGACTGCAGCATTACTATGTATAATACGAGCCGATATAGCTAACCATATATTTATTTTGTTTACGTGTTTGTCAAACTATCATTCTCTTCTTTCAAACCAAGAGCCATATTGGTCATTGAGCAAACAAAAAGAATCTTCAAGAACAATATAAATCGCATCAAAAAAAAAAAAGGAACAATTACTTGACATGTGGTCATGTTCCATGATGTACATGTTGATTTTACAATATCAATGTAATGGGACATGACTAGAGCAACTATCTCAACTCATCGCCGTCTCATCGTATTTTCCATGCAAGTGGAAAGACCTATGATGATGATGGTTTTAGGAATTTCATCTCATTTCTCCTTCATATGAAGGTTGCGTCAGGAAGGGCATCCGTGTGAATTTGTAGTGTTAACTAATTTTAGACAATTAATTGACACTATAAATTTCACACCACCGACCCCACATAGTGGGATAAGGTGCAGTTGATGATGATGATGGTGATGAATGACTTGACATATGAAATAAAAGTATCGTAGAAGTAAAAAGGTTAGGATTAGCAAAAAATTCGTTACAACCAGTGATTTAGACAAACCAAAACCATACATAGAGCAATCATGCAACAACAAATGATGGAAGCCATATCAATTACAAAGAAATACCAAGTTATCACACCACACACAAACACGAACAAGAACTCATACTTGAAAACTTGAATTTGCTACCATTAGTCGAAAACTAAGATGTTAATCTTCACAATGACCATCATCGCCTGGATCGCAAGCAAGACCTACCATTTTAATCTGCTTAGAACCAGCAGAAGAGAAAATCACAAGAAGTAACAAGCAACAACGAAATCAAATATTTCACAGGGCAACCAAGCAACCACGAAATCAAACAGTTCATAGGCCAATCAAACAATCACAAAATCAAATGGCTCACAAACCAACCAAGCAATAATGAAATCAAATAGCTCAAAGAACAACAAAGCAAAACGAAATCAAATGGCTCACACAACAACAAAGCTACAACGAAATCAAATGGCTCATAGGACAATCAAGAAATAATGAAATCAAACGGCTCACGGGCCAACCAAGCCATGAAAAAAACAAATGGCTCACAGAACAACCAAGCAACGACGAAATCAAATGTTTCACACGCCAATCAAGCAACCACGAAATCAAATGGGTCACAAAGCTAACCAAGCAATCACGAAATCGAATTGCTCATAAAGCCAATCAAACAATCACGAAATCAAATGGCTCACAAACCATCATCATCATCATCATCATCATCATCAATCGCACCTTATCCCACTAAGTGAGTCGGTGGTGTGAAGTTTATAGTGTCCATTAATTGTCTAAAATTAGTTAACACTACAAATTCACACAAAAAGCAAAGAACAACCAAGCAACAACGAAATCAAATGGGTCACAAAGCCAACCAAGCAATCACAAAATCAATCGCTCATAGGCGAATCAAACAACCATGAAATCAAATGGCTCACACACCAACCAAGTAATAACGACATCGAATAGACCAAAGAACAACCAAGCAACAATGAAATCAAATGTCTCACAAGCCAACCAAGCAATCACGAAATCAACTAGCTCACAGTCGAATCAAACAACCGTGAAATCAAATGGCTCAAAAAACAACCAAGTAATAACGACGTCAAATAGACCAAACAACAACCAAGAAACAACAAAATCAAATGTATCACATGGCAATCAAACAATCACGAAATCAAATGGCTCACAAACCAACCAAGTAAAATCGAAATCAAATGTCTCACAAGCCAACCAATCAATCACGAAATCAAATGGGTCACATGTCAACCAAGCAATCACAAAATCAACTGGCGCATAGGCGAATCAAACAACCATGAAATCAAATGGCACACAAACAAACAAAGTAATAACGACATCAAATAGACCAAAGAACAACCAAGCAACAATGAAATCAAATGTCTCACAAGCCAACCAAGTAATCACGTAAAATCAAATGGGTCACATGCCAACCAAGCAATCACGAAATCAACTAGCTCATAGGCGAATCAAACAACCATGAAATCAAATGGCTCACAAACCAACCGAGTAATAACGACATCAAATAGACGAAAGAACAACCAACCAACAACGAAATCAAATGCCTCACAAGGCAATCAAACAATCACGAAATCAAATGGCTCACAAGCCAGCCAAGCAATCACGAAATCAAGTCATTTGAAATGGCTCACAAGACAACAACACAATAATGAAATCAAAGAATCAGCAATGTAAAACATGCAAAAGCCATATATAAATAAAATTAGTCATAGAAATAGATACTTTTAGATGAAGTTAATCAGCACATAAAGATATAAATAAATGAACTCCCCTGTTTGAGTGTATGTGCAGAGAGACCGTCTTGCACAATAAATATTTTTTCAAAGTAAACGATCTCAACTTTAGTATTGGGTCATTTGGACAATCTTCAAGATCCACAAATTTTCCCGAGAATAGCTACTAACCCTATAGATTAGTGAGTTTTAACCCAAGAATCAGATATCAAAATAAGCTAACATATCAAGAATTTGCGAAAAGGGAAAGAGACAGAAGCAAAATGAATACTCATATTGCCATGACCTCCCCAAATATAAGTACAAACTGTACCTTTTATATCGTGTACACCCACAAGAGATCAATTTCTTTAGCAAAAGCAATAGATGTATTATTTATCCTGTTTCACGGACATTGCTTCACTCAAAGCCATACTTGGCCCATTATGATCAATGGATGAAACTCCTTCACTCATTGAATTTGACCCATCCTCCGAGTTATCTGTGGGCTCAAGATTGGAGGAGGCCTCAGTATCACCACAAATTAATTACTTATCGTATATAAATACTTTCCATACATCAAATCCATCGCACAACAAACATTCGAAAGGGAATTGAATCACATACATATGTTTCCATCCGTACTCGATTTGTATTAGCTTGGCTTTTGACGCCGCTTGCTTTATAAAACTCTTGCAAAACATTGCAGCAATTTTTATACTCACTAAATAATGTATTATCAAAGTGATAATGACACCTTTTCAAAGCATACCTATTAAGAGCAATATTATAGCACACACTCATGACCCCAAGCAATGGTTCACCATGAATTGCATACGAGTAGATCCAAGTGGTACACTAACCACCAACATTGTAAATACTAGATCCTAATTAATTAACACTAGAATAAAAGCTAATAAGATCGTCTAAACTATAAAAGGATCTTTGTCTTGTTAGACATAAATGGGCACATTCATTCAATGATAAACACAGACCAAAAGTTTCCTCGCTATCTCTAATGAAAAGCGTGGGATCAAATCATTTCAAGATCCTGGTACTACTAAGAGAGAGGCGAGAGAGATGATCCTTTCTCGAGATTGCCCTCAATATTTTGAATCAAGAAAATGTCATGAATGCTATGTTTTTCCACACATGTCAAATCAAGATGTAAATATGCACTTCTCATATACGCACTTCATAACGCTCGTAAACAAAGACTGAGATATATATATATATATATATAAATATAAATACACGCAAAAAAAAAATCAAGAAGATCTACATAATTAGATATTGAGATACATAAAGGTGGAATATATTAAAAAGGCTTGAAAATCGAATTATATGGTAATCTTAATATAGCAAGCACATAGAGATCTTGAGTACATAATGTGCAATTTAGAAAATAGGCTATGAAAAGAGTATAAAATGATTTGTTGTTGCCATTTAAAACATTAACACCACCCATTTGGCCTAGTCTTTCAACCAACACAAAAGATGGCCATTTTGTGGCTAAAATCGAAATTTTCGATTAAAGAAAAAGATAACCAATCAAATTCTACTTCTCTTACTTTAGCATATTTAACAATTAGCGAAAATCGCACAATATTGTCATACCTCCAGTTACTCAATCCTTGCTCTTGCTTTTTTCTTCCTATTCACCAGCGTTCCTCATCAGATAAATAAAAAAAGTTAGAATTAAAGAGTGGGGAACTTCGGCTCCAAAATGAAATAAGGGATAGGCATGTCAACATTCATAGAAAAGGAGGCCCGTGAGAGAAGGGAACTAAGTTTGACTTATCAAAATAGAGTAAACCCGAATAATCTGAGAAAAGCTTATTAACAAATGAAACTGGGCATCCTGTTCTTCAAGGTTCTTGTTCGTATTTCCATCCCCAAAAGAGCTCTGCGAATTATACAAATTGCACTTCTGTACGGAAAAATGACATTGATCAATACAACTGAATTCTGCTAACCAAAATCACAAGATAAAAGATAAGTGAAACATGAAAAAGAGCAGTGGGGTGTGGGTATCAGAAAAGCACATCTCTAAAAGAAGCTATGTCAATAAGATGTTCCCCACGTTTTGAATGATAATAGACACCCCTTCCGAGATCATTGGGTTGGTGAGTAATATCCTCCGCTGCAGAGATATAGCAAAGTATGAAATTCAAAACAAAACAAGCTATCGATGATGTAATTGTGTCTATCTTACAAGAGAAGAATACTTTAAACTAGACACAAATCGATACGACTTGGTGTGATATCAGGAGAATCAAACTGGACAACTTCAAGCAATTCCAACACATGTAGAGTTAGAAATAGGGTAAATTACAAAAACTACCCATGAGGTTTAGCCTAATTACAAAAAATATCCAACTATCTTTCGAAATCACAAATACCCCCTTAAGGTATTACAAACACCCCCTTAAGGAAAATATGATTTTTGCACAAGCAAAAAAAGCAATACTGTGCACTGGTACCATGCCTATACCTCTCCATTAGGACCTGAAAATAAGATGAAAAGCATATTAAGCACATATTTTACATTTTTTGTCATTTCTATGTCCTATGCGAGAAAATGAATGTTCTATGTCAAAAACAAAACATGGAAATATTCTAGCTCTAAAAAGCTTCCCCATATCAAGGGCGTACAACATAAAAAAAGCTCAAAAACAAAGTTAACAGACTAGATTTACATCTACACATTTACCTAGTTCTATAACTCTTGGGATCCTTCAAGTACACCCCACGAGGTTCAATTCTTACAACCACAGCCTAAGTCATGAAGAGATGGGACTTGGTATAAAAAGGATCCGGTAACTTCAGACTTGATCTTCTGCACCTGGTTGATCAGCAACTAAACAAGACTTAGTATAAAAAGGAACCAGTAACTTGGTTTTCGAAAACAGAAATAACTAATCAATCGAGACATTAGATAGACAGTACGTTCACTTTTCCGAGCCACCCTTGAATAGTTTGAGAATCATCCTCTCCCCAATAAGAGAAAACAATGTTTGCAATATAGTATGAAAAAATAAATTAACAACTCGGAGGGATTGAAAAGAAAAATAATAAACAACAACAATAACAATACAAATTGTCATTGAAAAAACCTCTAACCTTCTTCCCAAATTCTCTTATTCCTGTTCTCCGCGGCTTACTTACTTGAGAAGGAACTAACAAACATTTCTTGTTCTTGATCCAATTTATCCATCATTTCTTGAAGGCGATATCGGAAAATGAATAATAATATTAAATCAAAAATTACAAAAGAAGCATAAAGTCAAATATCTTAGGATACTCGATCTCACAATAACCAAGCTTTTCTATAATTCTCAGAGAGTATTATATATTTTAGCTATGTTGCTTCAAACCCCAGATCAGAGAGTTATGAGACTTGAATATATCAAACTTTAATCAAATTTAACTAATACTAAAGTTGTTTGATTCATTCAATGACCATTATATGTAAATATGCACCGCATCTCCGCTTAGTTCTTTCGCAATAAAAACAAGCAAAGATGTAAATCAAATCAAACACTTGTAGTTCAAGTATCTTTTGACAACATTGATATTCAATAAAGTTAGAGGCCAAAGTAAGAAAGGATCTCAAGAACAAAAGAAAGTACCCAATAGCACTCACCGAGTTTGCGTGACTTATTCCTGTCTTTTTCATACTCCAAATCTTGTAATACATTATTCAAAGAGCAAACAAAAACCGATTGAATAAAATAGTCGAGAATAACGGATGAAAAATGAAAGAACGAGCAAACAACCCGATTGCAAAGATTACTATGTATAATACGAAATGATATAGCTAACCATATATTTATTTTGTTTACCTTTTTCTCAAACTATCATTCTCTTTCTTTCAACCGAAGAGCCATATTGGTAATTGAGCAAACATAAAAAAATCTTCAAGAACAATATAAATCGCATCAAAAAAAGGAACAATGACTTGACATATGACATAAAAGTATCGTAGAAGTATAAAGGTTAGGATTAGCAAAAGGTTCGTTACAACCGGTGATTTAGACAAACCAAAAACCATACATAGAGCAGAAGCAACAACAAATGATGGACTCCAATATCAATTACAAAGAAATACCAAATTATCACACCACACACAAACACGAACAAGAACTCATACTTGAAAACTTTAATCTACTACCATTAGTCGAAAACTAAGATGTTAATCTTCACAACAGACCATCAATGTCTGGATAGGCAAGCAAGACCTACAATTTTAATCTGCTTAGAACGAGCAGAAGAGAAAATCACAAGAAGTAACAAGCAACAACGAAATCAAATGTTTCACAGGCCAACCAAGCAACCACGAAATCAAACAGCTAATAGGCCAATCAAGCAATCAGAAAATCAAATGGCTCACCAACCAACCAAGCAATAATGAAATTAAAGAGCTCAAAGAATAACAAGGCAAAAACAAAATCAAATGGCTCACACAACAACAAAGCTACAACGAAATCAAATGTCTCACAAGGCATTCAAACAATCACGAAATCAAATGGCTCACAAGCCAGCCAAGCAATCACGAAATCAAGTCATTTTCAATGGCTCACAAGACAACAGCACAATAATGAAATCAAAGAATCAGAAATGTAAAACATGCAAAAGCCATATATAAATAAAATTAGTAATAGAAATAGATACTTTTAGGTGAAGTTTATCAGCAGATAAAGATAAAGATAAGATGAACTCCCCTATTTGAGTGTATGTGCAAAGAGACCGTCTTGCACAATAAATATTTCTTCAAAGTATACGATCTCAACTTTAGTATTGGGTCATACGTTGCAACCTTTGGACAATCTTCAAGATCCACAACCTTCCCGAGAATAGCTACTAACCCTATAGATTAGTGCGTTTTAACCCAAGAATCAGATATCAAAATAGGCTAACATATCAAGAATTTGCGAAAAGGAAAGAGACAAGCAAAGTGAATACTCATATTGGCATGACCTCCCCAAATATAAGTACAAACTCGTACATTTTATATCAAGCAAACCCACAACAGTTGAATTTCTTTAGCAAAAGCAATAGATGTATTATTTATGTGTTTCACGGACATTGCTTCACTCAAAGCCATACGTGGCCCATTATGATAAATGGATGACACCTCTTTAATCATTGGCTTTGACTCATCCTCCGAGTTATCTGTGGGCTCAAGATTGGTGGAGACCGGATCACCACAGATTAATTACTTACCGTATATAAATACTTTCCATACATCTAATCCATCGCGAACAAACAATCGAAGGGAATTGAATCACATACATATGTTTCCATCCGTCTGAATATACTAAGCATTTGTATTAGCATGGCCTTTGACGTCGCTTGGTTTGTAGGACTCTTGCAAAACATTGCAGCAATTTTTATACTCACTAAATAATGTATTATCAAAGTGATAATGACACCTTTTCAAAGCATACCTATTAAGAGCAATATTATAGCACACACTCATGACTTCAAACAATGGTTCACCATGAATTGCATACGAGTAGATCCAAGTGGTACACTAACCACCTGAACATTGTAAATACAAGATCCTAATCAATTAACACCAGATTAAAAGCTAATTAGCTACGTCTAAACTATAAAAGGATCTTTGTACTGTCAGACATAAATGGGCACATTCATTGAGTGATAAACAGAGGACCAAAAGTTTCCCGCTATCTCTAATGAAATACGTGGGATCAAATCATTCCAAGAACTGGGTACTCTCTCAGGTGATCCTCTCTCGAGATTGCCCTCGATATTTTGAATCAAGAAAATGTCGTGAAAGCTATGTTTTTCCACACATGGCAAATCAAGATGTAAATATGCACTACTCATATACGCACTTCATAACGCTCGTATACAAAGACCTGAGATAGATATATATATAAATAGAAATACACGCAAAAAATAGTCAAGAGGATCTACATAATCAGATATTGAGATACAAAAGGTGGAATATATTAAAAAGGCTTGAAAATCATAATTATATGGTAATCTTTATATAGCAAGCACATCCGGATCTTGAGTACATAATGTGGAATTTAGAAAATAAAGCTAGGAATAGAGTACAAAATGATTTGTTGTCGCCATTTAAAACATTAACAACACCATTTGGCCCAGTCTTTTCAACCAACACAAAAGATGGCCGTTTTGTGGCTAAAATCGAATTTTCGCTAAAGAAAAAGATAACCAATCAAATTCCACTTCTCTTACTTTAGATATTTAACAATTAGCTTAAAATTGCACAATATTGTCATACCTCCGATTACTCAATCCTTGCTCTTGCTTTTTTCTTCCTAGTCACCGAGTTCCTCATTAGATAAATAAAAAGTCGAATTAAAGTGTGGGGAACTTCGGCTCCAAAATGAAGTAAGGGATAGGCATGCTTGAACCTTCATAGAAAAGGGAGGCCCGTGAGAGAAGGGAACTGAGTTTGACTCATCGAAAATAGAGTAAACACGAACAATGTGAGACCAACTTATTAAAAATGAAACCGGGCATCCTATTCTTCAAGGTTCTTGTTCGTATTTCCATCTCCAAAAGAGCTCGCATACAAATTGCACTTCGCGGAAAAATGACATTGATCAATACAATCAATTCTCGCTAACCAAAATCACAAGATAAAAGATAAGTGAAACATGAAAAAGAAAGCAAGTGGGGTGTGGGGATCAGAAAAGCACATCTCCAAAAGAAGCTATGTCAATAAGATGTTCCCCACGTTATGAATGATAATAGACACCCCTTCCTGAGATCGTTGGGTTGGTGAGTAATATCCTCCGCCCCGCAGTATAGCTAAGCATGAAGTTCAAAACAAAACAAGCTACTCATGATGTAATTGTATCTATCTTACCGCAGAAGAATACTTTAAACTAGACACGAACTGATACGGCTTTAGTGTGATATCAGGAGAATCAAACTGGACAACTTCAAACAATTCCAACACATGTAGAGTTAGAGATAGGGTAAATTACAAAAACTACCCATGAGGTTTAGCCTAATTACAAAAAATATCCAACTATCTTTCGAAATTACAAATACCCCCTTAAGGTATTACAAACACCCCCTTAAGGAAAATATGATTTTTGCACAAGCAAAGAAAGCAATACTGTGCAGTGGTACCACGCAAATTCTTCTCCATTAGGACCTGAAAATAAGATGAAAAGAATATTAAGCACATATTTTACATTTTTTGTCGCTTTATGTCCTATGCGAGAAAATGAATGTTCTATGTCAAAAACATGGAAATATTCTGGCTCCAAAAAGCTTCCCCATATGAATTTTGGGCGTACAAAATAAAAAAAGCTCAAAAACAAAGTTAACAGACTAGATTTACATCTACTCATTTACCTGGTTCTGTAACTCTTGGGATCCTTCACGTACACCCCACGAGGTTCAATTCTTACAACCACAACCTAAGTCATGAAGAGATGGGACTTGGTATAAAAAGGATCCGAACTTCGGACTTGATCTTCTGCACCTGGTTGATTAGCAACTAAACAAGACTTAGTATAAAAAGGAACCAGTAACTTGGTTTTCGAAAACAGAAATAACTAATCAATCGAGACATTAGATAGACAGTACGTTCACTTTTCCGAGCCACCCTTGAATAGTTTGAGAATCATCCTCTCCCCAATAAGAGAAAACAATGTTTGCAATATAGTATGAAAAAATAAATTAACAACTCGGAGGGATTGAAAAGAAAAATAATAAACAACAACAATAACAATACAAATTGTCTTTGAAAAAACGTCTAACCTTCTTCCCAAATTCTCTTATTCCTGTTCTCCGCGGCTTCTTACTTCTGAGAAGGAACTAACAAACATTTCTTGTTCTTGATCCAATTTATCCATCATTTCTTGAAGCTGATATCGGAAAATGAATAATAATATTAAATCAAAAATTACAAAAGAAGCATAAATTCAAATATCTTAGGATACTGATCTCACAATAACCAAGCTTTTCTATAATTCTGTAGAGTATTATATATTTTAGCTATGTTGCTTCAAACCCCAGACTGCAGAGTTATGAGACTTGAATATATCAAACTTTAATCAAATTTAACTAATACTAAAGTTGTTTGATTCATTCAACGACTATTTCATGTAAATATGCACTGCATCTCAAGTTAGTTCTTTCGCAATAAAAACAAGCAAATATGTAAATGAAATCAAACACTTGTAGTCCAAGTATCTTTTGACAATAATCTTCTTTCAACTGAGTCATATTGGTAATTGAGCAAGCAAAAAGAATCTTCAAGAACAATATAAATCGCATCAAAAAAGGAACAATGACTTGACATATGAAATAAAAGTATCGTAGAAGTAAAAAAGGTTAGGATTAGCAAAAAGTTCGTTACAACCGGTGATTTAGACAAACCAAAAACCATACATAGAGCAGATGCAACAACAAATGATGGAAGCCAATATCAATTACAAAGAAATACCAAATCATCACACCACACACAAACACTAACAAGAACTCATACTTGAAAACTTGAATCTACTACCATAGTCGAAAACTAAGATGTTAATCTTCACAATGGACCATCGATTATGCGGGACGGCAAGCAAGACCTACCATTTTAATCAGCTTAGAACCAACAGAAGAGAAACCTTACAAGAAGTAACAAGCAACAACGAAATCAAATGATTCACAGGCCAACCAAGCAACCAAGAAATCAAACAGCTCATAGGCCAATCAAACAATCACAAAATCAAATGGCTCACAAACCAACCAAACAATAATGATATCAAATAGCTCAAAGAACAGCAAAGCAAAAACAAAATCAAATGGCTCACACAACAACAAAGCTACAACGAATTCAAATGGATCATAGGACAATCAAGCAATAATGAAATCAAACGACTCACGGGCCAACCAAGCCATGAAAAAACCAAATGGCTCACAGAACAACCAAGCAACAATGAAATCAAATGTCTCACAAGCCAACCAAGCAATCACGAAATCAAATGGGTCACATGCCAACCAAGCAATCACGAAATCAAATGGCTCATAGGTGAATCAAACAACCATGAAATCAAACGGCTCACAAACCAACCAAGTAATAACGACATCAAATAGACCAAAGAACAACCAAGAAACAATGAAATCAAATGTCTCACAAGCCAACCAAGCAATCACGAAATCAAATGGATCACATGCCAACCAAGCAATCACGAAATCAACTAGCTCATATGCGAATCAAACAACCATGAAATCAAATGTCTCACAAACCAACCAAGTAATAACGACATCAAATAGACCAAAGAACAACCAAGCAACAATGAAATCAAATGTCTCACAAGCCAACCAAGCAATCACGAAATCAAATGGGTCACATGCCAGCCAAGCAATCACGAAATCAACTAGCTCATAGGCGAATCAAACAACCATCAAAACAAATGGCTCATAAACCAACCAAGTAATAACGACATCAAATAGACCAAAGAACAACCAAGAAACAATGAAATCAAATGTCCCACAAGGCAATCAAACAATCACGAAATCAAATGGCTCACAAGCCAGCCAAGCAATCACAATAATGAAATCAAAGAATCAGCAATGTAAAACATGCAAAAGCCATATATAAATAAAATTAGTAATAGAAATAGATACTTTTAGGTGAAGTTTACTAGCAGATAAAGATAAAGATAAATGAACTCCCCTGTTTGAGTGTATGTGCAGAGAGACCGTCTTGCACATACATATTTCTTCAAAGTATATGATCTCAACTTTAATATTGGGTCATACGTTGCGACCTTTGGACAATCTTCAAGATCCACACCCTTCCCGAGAATAGCTACTAACCCTATATGTTAGAGACCCAAGAATCAGATATCAAAATAGGATAACATATCAAGAATTTGAGAAAAGGGAAAGAGAGAGAAGCAAAGTGAATACTCATATTGGCATGTCCTCCCCAAATATAAGTACAAACTGTACCTTTTATATCAGCGCCACCCACAACAGACTGAATTTCTTTAGCAAAAGCAATAGATGTATTATTTATCTGTTTCATGGACATTGCTTCACTCAAAGCCATACTTGGCCCATTATGATCAATGGATGACATATCTTCAATCATTGGATTTGACCCATCCTCCGAGTTATCTGTGGGCTCAAGATTGGAGGAGACCTGGATCACCACAGAATAATTACTTACTGCATATAAATACTTTCAATCAATCGAATCCATCGCGCAACAAACATTCAGAAGGGAATTGAAGAGCCATATAATTATTTTGTTTACCTGTTTCTCAAACTATCATTCTCTTCATTCAACCGAAGAGCCATATTGGTAATTGAGCAAACAAAAAGAATCTTCAAGAACAATATAAATCGCATCAAAAAAAAAAGGAACAATGACTTGACATATGAAATAAAAGTATCGTAGAAGTAAAAAGGTTAGGATTAGCAAAAAGTTGGTTACAACCAGTGATTTAGACAAACCAAAAACCATACATAGAGGAGATGCAACAACAAATGATGGGAGCAAGTATCAATTACAAAGAAATACCAAATCATCACACCACACACAAACACGAACAAGAACTCATACTTGAAAACTTGAATCTACTACCATTAGTCGAAAACTAAGATGTTAATCTTCACAACAGACCATCAATGTCTGGACTGGCAAGCAAGACCTACCATTTTAATCTGCTTAGAACCAGCAGAAGAGAAAATCACAAGAAGTAACAAGCAACAACGAAATCAAATATTTCACAGGGCAACCAAGCAACAACGAAATCAAACACTTCATAGGCCAATCAAACAATCACAAAATCAAATGGCTCACAAACCAACCAAGCAATAATGAAATCAAATAGCTCAAAGAACAACAAAGCAAAAACGAAATCAAATAGCTCACACAACAACAAAGCTACAACGAAATCAAATGGCTCATAGGACAATCAAGCAATAATGAAATCAAACGGCTCACGGGCCAACCAAGCCATGAAAAAAAAATAAATGGCTCACGCAGAACAACCAAGCAACGACGAAATCAAATGTTTCACACGCCAATCAAGCAACTACGAAATCAAATGGGTCACAAAGCTAACCAAGCAATCACGAAATCAAATTGCTCATAGGCCAATCAAACAATCACGAAATCAAATGGCTCACAAACAACCCAAGTAAAAACGAAATCAAATAGATCAAAGAACAACCAAGCAACAACGAAATCAAATGGGTCACAGGCGAACCAAGCAATCACAAAATAAACTGGCTCATAGGCGAATCAAACAACCATGAAATCAAATGGCTCACAAACCAACCAAGTAATAACGACATCGAATAGACCAAAGAACAACCAAGCAACAATGAAATCAAATGTCTCACAAGCCAACCAAGCAATCACGAAATCAAATGGGTCACATGCCAACCAAGCAATCACGAAATCAACTAGCTCATAGGCGAATCAAACAACCGTGAAATCAAATGGCTCACAAACCAACCAAGTAATAATGACATCAAATAGACCAAAGAACAACCAAGCAACAACAAAATCAAATGTCTCACAAGGCAATCAAACAATCACGAAATCAAATGGCTCACAACCCAACCAAGTAAAATCGAAATCAGGTAGATCAAAGAAAAACCAAGCAACAACGAAATCAAATGTCTCACAAGCCAACCAAGCAATCACGAAATCAAATGGGTCACATGCCAACCAAGCAATCACAAAATCAACTAGCTCATAGGTGAATCAAACAACCATGAAATCAAATGGCTCACAAACCAACCAAATAATAACGACATCAAAAAGACCAAAGAACAACCAAGCAACAACGAAATCAAATGTCTCACAAGGCAATCAAACAATCACGAAATCAAATGGCTCACAAGCCAGCCAAGCAATCACGAAATCAAGTCATTTTCAATGGCTCACAAGACAACAACACAATAATGAAATCAAAGAATAAGCAACGTAAAACATGCAAAAGCCATATATAAATAAAATTAGTCATAGAAATAGATACTTTCAGATGAAGTTTATCAGCATATAAAGATAAAGATAAATGAACTCCCCTGTTTGAGTGTATGTGCAGAGAGACCATCTTGCACAATAAATATTTCTTCAAAGTAAACGATCTCAACTTTAGTATTGGGTCATTTGGACAATCTTAAAGTTCCACAGCCTTCCCGAAAATAGCTACTAACCCTATAGATTAGTGTGTTTTAACCCAAGAATCGAGATATCAAAATAAAGCTAACATATCAAGAATTTGTGAAAAGGAAAGAGACAGAAGCAAAGTGAATACTCATATTGCCATGATCTTCCCAAATATAAGTACAAACTGTACCTTTTATATCAGCGACAACCACAAGAGACTGAATTTCTTTAGCAAAAGCAATAGATGTATTATTTATCTGTTTCACGGACATTACTTCACTCAAAGCCATACTTGGCCCATTATGATCAATGGATGAAACTCCTTCAATCATTGAATTTGACCCATCCTCCGAGTTATCTGTGGGCTCAAGATTGGAGGAGGCCTCAGATCACCACAAATTAATTACTTACTCGTATATAAATACTTTCCATACATCAAAATCCATCGCACAACAAACATTCAGAAGGGAATTGAATCACATACATATGTTTCCATCCGTACTCAAAGATTTGTATTAGTTTGGCTTTTGACGTCGCTTGCTTTATAAAACTCTTGCAAAACATTGCAGCAATTTTTATACTCACTAAATAATGTATTATCAAAGTGATAATGACAAATAATGTATTATCAAAGTGATAATGACACCTTTTCAAAGCATACCTATTAAGAGCAATATTATAGCACACACTCATGACTCCAAGCAATGGTTCACCATGAATTGCATACGAGTAGATCCAAGTGGTACACTAACCACCTGAACATTGTAAATGCTAGATCCTAATTAATTAACACTAGATTAAAAGCTAACTAGCTCGTCTAAACTATAAAAGGATCTTTGTACTGTCAACATAAATGGGCACATTCATTGAGTGATAAACACAAGACCAAAAGTTTCCTGCTATCTCTAATGAAAAACGTGGGATCAAATCATTTCAAGATCTGGGTACTCGAGAGAGAGAGAGACAGAGAGAGAGAGAGAGATGATCCTTTCTCAAGATTGCCCTCAATATTTTTTATCAAGAAAATGTCGTGAATGCTATGTTTTTCCACACATGTCGAATCAAGATGTAAATATGCACTTCTCATATACGCACTTCATAACACTCGTAAACAAAGACCGATATAGATATATACATAAATAGAAATACACGCAAAAAACAAATCAAGACGATCTACATAATTAGATATTGAGATACATAAAGGTGGAATATATTAAAAAGGTTCGAATTAAATGGTAATCATCATATAGCAAGCACATAGAGATCTTGAGTGCATAATGTGCAATTTAGAAAATAATAGGCTATGAAAAGAGTACAAAATGATTTGTTGTCGCCATTTAAAACATTAAATAAAAACACCATTTGGCCTAGTCTTTCAACCAACTTAAAAGATGGCCGTTTGTGGCTAAAATCGGGAATTTTCATTAAAGAAAAAGATAACCAATCAAATTCCACTTCTCTTACTTTAGCATATTTAACAATTAGCGAAAATTGCACAATATTGTCATACCTCCGATTACTCAATCCTTGCTCTTGCTTTTCTCTTCCTAGTCACCAGCGTTCTCATCGGATAAATAAAAAAGTCGAATTAAAGAGTGGGGAACTTCGGCTCCAAAATGAAGTAAGGGATATGCATCTTTGAACCTTCATAGAAAAGGAGGCCCGTGGGAGGAGGAACTGAGTTTGGCTCACTTCAAAATAGAGTAAACCCGAAGAATCGAGACAAGCTTATTAACATATGAAACTCGGCACTGTTCTTCAAGGTTCTTGTTCGTATTTCCATCCCCAAAAGAGCTCTGCGAATTATACAAATTGCACTTCGGAAAAAATGACATTGATCAATACAATCAATTCGCTAACCAAAATCACAAGATAAAAGATAAGTGAAACATGAAAAAGAAGCGTGGGGTGTGGGGATCGAAAAGCACATCTCCAAAAGAAGCTATGTCAATAAGATGTTCCCCACGTTATGAATGATAATAGACACCCCTTCCCGAGATCGTTGGGTTGGTGGGTAATATCCTCCGCCTGCACAGAGTATAGCTAAGCATGATGTTCAAAACAAAACAAGCTACTCATGATGTAATTGTATCTATCTTACCGAGAAGAATACTTTAAACTAGACACGAATCGATACGGCTTTAGTGTGATATCGGGAGAATCAAACTGACAACTTCAAACAATTCCAACACATGTAGAGTTAGAGATAGGGTAAATTACAAAAACTACCCATGAGGTTTAGCCTAATTACAAAAATATCCAACTATCTTTTGAAATTACAAATACCCTTAAGTTATTACAAACACCCCCTTAAGGAAAATATGATTTTTGCACAAGCAAAGAAAGCAAGACTGTGCACTGGTACCACGCAAATTTCTCTCCATTAGGACCTGAAAATAAGATGAAAAGCATATTAAGCACATATTTTACATTTTTGTCATTTC
Source organism: Rehmannia glutinosa (assembly GCA_016081115.2). Taxonomy (NCBI): domain Eukaryota; kingdom Viridiplantae; phylum Streptophyta; class Magnoliopsida; order Lamiales; family Orobanchaceae; genus Rehmannia; species Rehmannia glutinosa. The sequence continues at coordinate 67,254 of JABTTQ020001694.1, read as the reverse complement.
TTTGTCCTATGCGAGAAAATGAATGTTCTATGTCAAAAACAAAACATGGAAATATTTTGGCTCTAAAAAGCTTCCCCATATGAAGTTTGGGCGTAATAAAAAAAAAGCTCAAAAACAAAGTTAACAAACTAGATTTACATCTACTCATTTACCTGGTTCTATAACTCTTGGGATCCTTCAAGTACACCCCACGAGGTTCAATTCTTACAACCACAGCCTAAGTCATGAAGAGATGGGACTTGGTATAAAAAGGATCCAGTGCCTTCAGACTTGATCTTCTTGATCTTCTGCACCTGGTGAATCAACAACTAAACAAGACTTAGTATAAAGAGGATCCAGTAACTTGGTTTTCGAAAACAGAAATAACTAATCAATCGAGACATCAGATAGACAGTACCTTCACTTTTCCGAGCCACCCTTGAATAGTTTCAGAATCATCCTCTCCCAATAAGAGAAAACAATGTTGACAATATAATATGAAAAAATAAATTAACAACTAGGAGGAATTGAAAAAAAAATAATAAACAACAACAATAACAATACAAATTGCCTTCGAAAAAACCTTTAACCTTCTTCCCAAATTTTCTTATTCCTGTTCTCCGCGCTTCTTACTTCTAAGGAGGAACTAACAAACATTTCTTGTTCTTGATCCAATTTATCCATCATTTCTTGAAGCTGAAATCGGAAAGTAAATAATAATATTAAATCAAAAATTACAATAGCAACATAAATTCAAATATCTAAGGATACTAATCTCACAATAACCAAGCTTTTCTATAACTTTGTATAGTATTATATATTTTAGCTATGTTGCTTAAAACCCCAGACCGCAGAGTTATGAGACTTGAATATATCTAACTTTAATCAAATTTAACTAATACTAAAGTTGTTTGATTCATTCAAATACACCATTTCATGTAAATATGCACTGCATCTCGAGTTAGTTCTTTCGCAATAAAAAGAAGCAAAGATGTCAATCAAATCAAACACTTATAGTTCAGGTATCTTTTGACAACTTTGATATTCAATAAAGTTACAGTCCAAAGTAACAAAGGATCTGAAGAACAAAAGAAAGTACCGAATAGCACTCACCTGAGTTTGCAGTCACTTATTCCTGTCTTTTTCATACTGCAAATCCTGTAATACATTATTCAAAGTGCAAACAAAAAACCGATTGATTAAAACGGTAGAGAGTAATGGACAAAATAAAGAACGAGCAAACAACCCGATCATGAAGATTACTATGTATAATACAAGCCGATATAGCTAACCATATAATTATTTTGTTTACCTGTTTCTCAAACTATCATTCTCTTCTTTCAACCGAAGAGCCATATTGGTAATTGAGCAAACAAAAAGAATCTTCAAGAACAATATAAATCGCATCAAAAAAAAAAGGAACAATGACTTGACATATGAAATAAAAGTATCGTAGAAGTAAAAAGGTTAGGATTAGCAAAACGTTCGTTACAACCGGTGATTTAGACAAACTAAAAACCATACCTAGAGCAGATGCAACAACAAATGATGGAAGCCAATATCAATTACAAAGAAATACCAAATCATCACACCACACACAAACACAAACAAGAACTCATACTTGAAAACTTGAATCTACTACCATAGTCGAAAACTAAGATGTTAATCTTCACAATGCAGACCATCACTCACTGCGGATCGCAAGCAAGACCTACCATTTTAATCTTAGAACCAACAGGATGAGAAAATCACAAGAAGTAATAAGCAACAACGAGATCAAATATTTCACAGGCCAACCAAGCAACAACGAAATCAAACGGCTCATAGGCCAATCAAACAATCACAAAATCAAATGACTCACAAACCAACCAAACAATAATGATATCAAATAGCTCAAAGAACAACAAAGCAAAAACAAAATCAAATGGCTCACACAACAACAAAGCTACAACGAAATCAAATGGCTCATAGGACAATCAAGCAATAATGAAATCAAATGACTCACGGGCAAACCAAGCCATGAAAAAACCGAATGGCTCACACAACAACCAAGCAACAATGAAATCAAATGTCTCACAAGCCAACCAAACAAAAACGAAATCAAATGGCTCATAGGTGAATCAAACAACCATGAAATCAAACGGCTCAAAAACCAACCATGTAGTAACGACATCAAATAGACCAAAGAACAACCAAGCAATAATGAAATCAAATGTCTCACAAGCCAACCAAGCAATCACGAAATCAAATGGGCCACATGCCAACCAAGCAATCACGAAATCAACTAGCTCATATGCGAATCAAACAACCATGAAATCAAATGGCTCACAAACCAACCAAGTAGTAACGACATCAAATAGACTAAAGAACAACCAAGCAACAATGAAATCAAATGTCTCACAAGCCAACCAAGCAATCACGAAATCAACTAGCTCATAGGCGAATCAAACAACCATGAAATCAAATGGCTCACAAACCAACCAAGTAATAACGAAATCAAGTCATTTTCAATGGCTCACAAGACAACAACACGATAATGAAATCAAAGAATTAGCAATGTAAAACATGCAAAAGCCATATATAAATAAAATTAGTAATAGAAATAGAAACTTTTAGGTGAAGTTTATCAGCAGATAAAGATAAAGATAAATGAACTCCCCTGTTTGAGTGTATGTGCAGAGAGACCGTCTTGCACAATAAATATTTCTTCAAAGTATACGATCTCAACTTTAGTATTGGGTCATACGTTGCGACCTTTGGACAATCTTCAAGATCCACAGCCTTCCCGAGAATAGCTACTAACCCTATAGATTAGTGCGTTTTAACCCAAGAATCAGATATCAAAATAGGCTAACATATCAACAATTTGTGAAAAGGGAAAGAGACAGAAGCAAAGTGAATACTCATATTGTCATGACCTCCCCAAATATAAGTACAAAATGTACCTATTATATCAGCGCAACCCACAAGAGAGTGAATTTCTTTAGCAAAAGCAATAGATGTATTATTTATCTATTTCACGGACATTGCTTCACTAAAAGCCATACTTAGCCCATGATGATCAATGGATGACATTTCTTCAATCATTGAATTTGACACATCCTCCGAGTAATATGTGGGCTCAAGATTGGAGGAGACCTGGATCAACACAGATTAATTACTTATTGTATATAAATACTTTCCATCCATCTAATCCATCGCGCAACAAACATTCAGAAGGCAATTGAATCACATACATATGTTTCCATCCGTCTGAATATACTAAGCATTTGTATTAGCATGGCCTTTGACGTCGCTTGGTTTATAGGACTCTTGCAAAACATTGCAGCAATTTTTATACGCACTAAATAATGTCTTATCAAAGTGATAATGACACCTTTTCAAAGCATACCAATTAAGAGCAATATTATAGCACACGCTCATGACTCCAAGCAATGGTTCACCATGAATTGCATACGAGTAGATCCAAGTGGTACACTAACCACCTAAACATTGTAAATACTAGATCCTAATTAATTAACACCACATTAAAAGCTAATTAGCTACGTCTAAACTACAAAAGGATCTTTGTACTGTCAGACATAAATGGGCACATTCATTGAGTAATAAACAGAGGACCAAAAGTTTCCCGCTATCTCTAATGAAATATGTGGGATCAAATCATTCCAAGAACTGGGTACTCTGAGAGAGAGAGAGAGAGAGAGAGAGAGAGAGAGAGAGAGAGATGATCCTCTCTCGAGATTGCCCTCGATATTTTGAATCAAGAAAATGTCATGAATGCTATATTTTTCCACACATGGCAAATTAAGATGTAAATATGCACTACACATATACGCACTTTATAACACTCGTAAACAAAGACCTGAGATAGATATATATATATATAAATAGAAATACTCGCAAAAAACAGTCAAGAGGATCTACATAATCAGATATTGAGATACATAAAGGTGGAATATATTAAAAAGGCTTGAAAATCATAGTTATATGGTAATCTTCATATAGCAAGCACATTAACAACACTATTTGGCCTAGTCTTTCAACCAACACAAAAGATGGCCGTTTTGTGACTAAAATCAGGAATTTTCATTTAAAGAAAAAGATAACCAATCAAATTCCACTTCTCTTACTTTAGCATATTTAACAATTAGCGAAAATTGCAGAATATTGTCATACCTCCAGTTACTCAATTCTTGCTCTTGCTTTTTTCTTCCTAGTCACCAGCGTTCCTCAGCAGATAAATAAAAAAAGTCAGAATTAAAGAGTGGGGAACTTCAGCTCCAAAATGAAGTAAGGGATAGGCATGCTGAACCTTCATAGAAAAGGGAGGCCCGTGAGAGAAGGGAACTGAGTTTGACTCACTGAAAATAGAGTAAACCGAACAATCTGAGACCAGCTTATTAACATATGAAACTGGGCAGCATGTTCTTCAAGGTTCTTGTTCGTATTTCCATCCCCAAAAGAGCTCTGCGAATTATACAAATTGCACTTCTGTACGGAAAAATGACATTGATCAATACAACTCACTTCTGCTGACCAAAATCACAAGATAAAAGATAAGTGAAACATGAAAAAGAAGCAAAAAAGTGGGGATCGAGAAAAGCATATCTCTAAAAGAAGCTATGTCAATAAGATTTTCCCCACGTTTTGAATGATAATAGACACCCCTTCCTGAGATCGTTGGGTTGGTGAGTAATATCCTCCGCCTGCAGAGAGTATAGCAAAGTATGAAGTTCGAAACAAAACAAGCTACTAATGATGTAATTGTGTCTATCTTACCAGAGAAGAATACTTCAAACTAGACACGAACTGATACGGCTTCAGTGTGATATCAGGAGAATCAAACTGGACAACTTCAAGCAATTCCAACATATGTAGAGTTAGAAATAGGGTAAATTACAAACACTACCCATGAGGTTTAGCCTAATTACAAAAAATATCCAACTATCTTTCGAAATTACAAATACCCCCTTAAGGAAAATATGAATTATGCACAAGCAAAGAAAGCAATCGTACTGCAATCGGTACCACGCAAATTCCTCTCCATTAGGACCGAAAATAAGATGAAAAGCATATCAAGAACATATTTTACATTTTTGTCTTTTCTATGTCCTATGCGAGAAAATGAATGTTCTATGTCAAAAACAAAACATGGAAATATTCTGGCTCTAAAAAGCTTCCCCATATGAAGTTTGGGCGTACAAAATAAAAAAAGCTCAAAAACAAAGTTAACAAACTAGATTTACATCTACTCATTTACCTGGTTCTATAACTCTTGGGATCCTTCAAGTACACCCCACGAGGATCAATTCTTACAACCACACTTGGTATAAAAAGTCATGAAGAGATGGGACTTGGTATAAAAAGGATCCAAAATAACTAATCAATCGAGACTTGATCTTTCACTTTTCGAGCCACCCTTGAATAGTGGATCAAAGAATAAACAAGAGAAAACAATGTTGACAATATAATATGAAAAAATAAATTAACAACTAGGAGGAATTGAAAAAAAATAATAAACAACAACAATAACAATACAAATTGCCTTGAAAAAACCTTTAACCTTCTTCCCAAATTTTCTTATTCCTGTTCTCCGCTTCTTACTTCTAAGAAGGAACTAACAAACATTTCTTGTTCTTGATCCAATTTATCCATCATTTCTTGAAGCTGAAATCGGAAAGTAAATAATAATATTAAATCAAAAATTACAAAAGAAACATAAATTCAAATATCTCCAGTTAGTTCTTTCTCAATAAAAACAAGCAAAGATGTAAATCAAATCAAACACTTGTAGTTCAAGTATCTTTTGACAAGTTTGATATTCGATAAAGTTAGAGTCCAAAGTAAGAAACGATCTGAAGAACAAAAAAAAGTACGGAATAGCACTCACCTGAGTTTGTAGTGACTTATTCTTGTCTTTTTCATACTGCAAATCCTGTAATACATTATTCAAAGTGCAAACAGAAAACAGATTGATTAAAACCGTAGAGAATAACGGACAGAAAACAGCAACGAGCAAACAACCCGACTGCAGCATTAGTATGTATAATACAATCTGATATAGCTAACCATATAATTATTTTGTTTACCTGTTTCTCAAACTACCATTCTCTTCTTTCAACCGAAGAGCCATATTGGTAATTGAGCAAACAAAAAGAATCTTCAAGAACAATATTGTCAAGAAATTAGGATAGTTAAGATTTGTTTTTAATAATTATTGGGAAAGTCAAAATTTAGATTTAGGAAAGAAATAATATGGAAAGTCGAAACCAAATCGGGAAGAGCCATTTAGCTCCCGATTTTCTCGGTCCCGATTTTTGATTAGGATCTTATCTTTCTCTATAAAGTCTTGTACATGTAGTTCTTTTCAAATTAATAAAAGAAAGAATGTTTCTCTTGGTAATTTACAAATATAAATCGCATAAAAAAAAAAGGAACATTGACTTGACATATGAAATAAAAGTATCGTAGAAGTAAAAAGGTTAGGATTAGCAAAAAGTTCGTTACAACCGGTGATTTAGACAAACCAAAAACCATACATAGAGCAGATGCAACAACAAATGATGGAAGCCAATATCAATTACAAAGAAATACCAAATCATCACACCACACACAAACACGAACAAGAACTCATACTTGAAAACTTGAATCTACTACCATTAGTCGAAAACTAAGATGTTAATCTTCACAACAGGCCATCACTGTCTGGACTGGCAAGCAAGACCTACCATTTTAATCTGCTTAGAACCAGCTGAAGAAAAAATCACAAGAAGTAACAAGCAACAACGAAATCAAATGTTTCACAGGTCAACCAAGCAACCACGAAATCAAACGGCTCATAGGCCAATCAAACAATCACAAAATCAAATGGCTCACATACCAACCAAGCTATAATGAAATCAAATAGCTCAAAGAACAACAAAGCAAAAACGAAATCAAATGGCTCACACAACAACACAGCTACAACGAAATCAAATAGCTCATAAGACAATCAAGCAATAATGAAATCAAACGGCTCCCGAGCCAACCAAGCCATGAAAAAACCAAATGGCTCACAAAACAACCAAGCAACAACGAAATCAAATGTTTCACACGCCAATCAAGCAACCACGAAATCAAATGGGACACAAGCCAACCAAGCAATCACGAAATCAAATTGCCCATAGGCCAATCAAACAATCACGAAATCAAATGGCTCACAAACCAACCAAGTAAAAATGAAATCAAATAGATCAAAGAACAACCAAGCAACAATGAAATCAAATGTTTCACAAGCCAACCAAACAATCACGAAATCAAATGGGTCACATGCCAACCAAGCAATCACGAAATCAATTGGCTCATAGGCTAATCAAACAACCATGAAATGAAATGGCTCACAAACCAACCAAGTAATAACGACATCAAAGAGACCAAAGAACAAGCAAGCAACAATGAAATCAAATGTCTCACAAGCCAACCAAGCAATCACGAAATCAAATGGGTCACATGCCAACCAAGCAATCACGAAATCAACTGCTCATAGGCGAATCAAACAACCATGAAATCAAAAGGCTCACAAACCAACCAAGTAATAACGACATCAAATAGACCAAAGAACAACCAAGCAACAACGAAATCAAATGTGTCACAAGGCAATCAAACAATCATGAAATCAAATGGCTCACAAGCGAGCCAAGCAATCACGAAATCAAGTCACAAGTCAACAGCACAATAATGAAATCAAAGAATCAGCAATGTAAAACTTGCAAAAGCCATATATAAATAAAATTAGTAATAGAAATAGATAATGAGCGGATAAAGATAAAGATAAAACTCCCTTGTTTGAGAACCATCTCGCACAATAAATATTTCTTCAAAGATAGGATCTCAACTTTAGTATTAGGTCATACGTTGCGCCCTTTGGACAATCTTCAAGACCACGGCCTTCCCGAGAATAGCTACTAACCCTATAGATTAGTGCATTTTAACCCAAGAATCGATATCAAAATAAAGCGAACATATCAAGAATTTGCGAAAAGGGAAAGAGACGAAGCAAAGTGAATACTCATATTGGCATGACCTCCCCAAATATAAGTACAAATTGTACCTTTTATATCGCGTCACCCACAAGAGATCAATTTCTTTAGCAAAAGCAAGAGATTTATTTATCCATTTTCACGAACATTGCTTCACTCAAAGCCATACTTGACCCATTATGATCAATGGATGACACTTCTTCAATCATTGGATTGAATCACATACATATGTTTCCATCCGTCTCAATATGACACTGAGCATTTGTATTAGCATGGCCTTTGACGTCGCTTGGTTTTTAGGACTCTTGCAAAACATTGCAGCAATTGTTATACTCACTAAATAATGTATTATCAACGTGATAATGACACCTTTTCAAAGCATACCTATTAAGAGCAATATTATAGCACACACTCATGACTCCAAGCAATGGTTCACCATGAATTGCATACGAGTAGATACAAGTGGTACACTAACCACCTGAACATTGTAAATACTAGATCCTAATTAATTAACACCAGATTAAAAGCTAATTAGCTACGTCTAAACTATAAAAGGATCTTTGTACTACATAAATGGGCACATTCATTCAGTGATAAACAGAGGACCAAAAGTTTCCCGCTATCTCTAATGAAAAACGTGGGATCAAATCATTTCAAGATCTAGGTAGTCTGAGAGAGAGAGAGAGAGAGAGAGAGAGAGAGAGAGAGAGATGATCCTTTCTCGAGATTGCCCTCAATATTTTGAATCAAGAAATTGTCGTGAATGCTATGTTTTTCCACACATGTCAAATCAAGATGTAAATATGCACTACTCATACACGCACTTTATAACGCTCGTAAACAAAGACCTGAGATATATATATATATATATAAATAGAAATACACGCAAAACAAAAGTCAAGAGGATCTACATAATCAGATATTGAGATACATAAAGGTGGAATACATTAAAAAAGCTTGAAAATCAGAATTATATGGTAATCTTCATATAGCAAGCACATAGAGATCTTGAGTACATAATGTGGAATTTAGAAAATAGGCTATGAAAAGAGTACAAAATGATTTGTTGTCGCCATTTAAAACATTAACAACACCATTTGGCCTAGTCTTTCAACAAACACAAAAGATGGCCGTTTTGTGGTTAAAATCAGGAATTTTCAGTTAAAGAAAAAGATAACCAATCAAATTCCACTTCTCTTACTTTAGCATATTTAACAATTAGCGAATATTGCGCAATATTGTCATACCTCAAGTTACTCAATCCTTGCTCTTGCTTTTTTCTTCCTAGTACAACTCCTTAATAAATACTCTTACCTTGATGGAGTTCATTTGACAAACTTGTACAACTCCTTAATAAAAACGTTAATAAATGGATGAACTGAACATGAAAATCGAACACACAACAAGCAGCATACAAGCCGAGTGTAATTAAACATTATGGGATTGAAAACCAAGGAAACAAAAGAAAACAAATTCGAGAGAGAGAGAGAGAGAGAGAGAGAGAGAGAGCACCTTTATGTTCCTCCAATTGACCCAAGAACTCATGTGACAGACTTCGCCATGCCTCATCATGTATAGAAACTTCAGTTGAAACTGCAGCTCGGATCTAATCTGAAACACGCTCCAGAACATGAATTTTTTTTACATATATGAAAGGTGTGCTCTCTTGTATGTCCAAATACCAGATGCGCATTATTACAAACCTCAACAGAGAACAACGAGCTCTTTTCCTTGGTCCATGAGAATCTTAAACTACCTTGCTTTCTCATATGAGAATTTTCTGTAAGAAACAGAATTGCAACACCAATATCATCTTGACCCGCTAAGAAATACAAGAATATCTCCCATCAACCCCTAGAAAGATACAAGATCAAGATCTCATTTCAAATTTATACCCATTACGGCAATAAAGTTAAGTGAATCACCATAGTCAGGAAAATTGATGAGATATTATAGAGACAAATGAACAAGGTAATAAATGAAGTTAATTTAGCGTTACAGATATCAGAACATCACGCCACCGAACGTTGTAGCGATATGGATTAAACCTTGCGACACCCACACACCGGCCGCTCCCTTGCATACAACACACAGAATTCTGATAAAAACACCAACATTTACCACTTGATTGTGCTAAATGATACGTCAAACAGGCATATAGCATGAAACTGCATTAAAGCAAGTAACCGTAAACATAGTGAATTAGGATATGGAAGTTACGATTTTGATTGTCAGTATCAGTTGAGTACATCAGAAGTTTCAAATTTGGGGGAGAACGGATTCCAAAATATTAGTTAAATAAACAACACGTGCAAACATAAGATTTCAGTACCTGTTCAGGAAAACCTGCATATTTCAGGAAGAACACAACATGGGCACTAAACATCTTCATACAACATGTAAAAAATGGACCCCTTAAATAGTTTTTCCACTCTACATAAACTTCACGAAAAAAATACAAATAAAAAACAGTTGATTGGAGATCCACCATAAAGTATTTTGGATATTCGATGGTGAAAATGCATTACAACACTCAATAATTAATGAAAACTAAAATATTTAAATATAAGGACGCAATTCTAACTAAATAACTATCTTCCATCCTAAGCCTGGTTAAATATTTGTTCTATGTTCCTCCAATTGACCCAAGAACTCATCCGGTTAAAGACTTCTTCGTACCTAGTCATGTATAAAAACCACAGCTTGAAACTGCGGCACTGGGTATAATATGAAATGTGCTCCTCAATGTAAAAATTTTGCACATTGAAAATCCTCTACATACACACATATTCAGAAAACAATTTTGCCAGTGGATACTTATATATGTATATATATGGAGAGAGAGAGAGAGAGAGAGAGAGAGAGAGAGAGAGAGAGAGAGAGAGAGAGAGAGAGAGAGAGAGAGAGAGAGAGAGAGAGAGAGAGAGATTATTATCTTTGCAAATGTCTACTCCATCATCCGGCCGCTTTCCGGCAAAATCAGACTCAGATTAGTAGTACTTGCCGCACGAGTTCAGGGATGGGAATTCTTAACAGGCCACTTGCAATTATTGGTGCTTTAAGGACAACATTGAACATTGATTTACTAAACGATATGTAAGGAATTTCAACCACACCATTATAGTATTCTATTTATCACCCTGACTATAGCAAGGAGTCTCTGTTTTGTGTTATCATCAGAAGACTACAGTTCAGATATTTGTTTTGAATTATTCAGAGTCTTGAAATAAATGCCGACTGTGGAGAACTCCTATCAAACTATTGAATTATTGGAAAAGTGGAAAAACGCTAAATAATTTTTTTGTCGGTCTGGTGGATAGCTACATACACAGTCGAGTAATGTGATGCATTAGACATTTGATCACCTATGTGTCAAACTATAAAGAGTAGTAATTGTTGTTCCATTATGGGACTGTGAGAACCTGGAACATGGTATCCACAGCAAATTTTAGGACACACTTGTCACATCAGATACTTTTCATCATTAATGATAAATTAGAGGAGAAAACAAAGAACTGTAGGCACTTACCTACTTGAAAGCCAGCCAGTCCAGCCCCATTAAGTTCAAGGTGTACATCTCGTAGGCCACCTAGTTTTATCCCACTGCACTCTGCTTGTCTTGCGTCTTGGTTGTCGCTATTGCTTGATCACTGCTCAAAAAACGAATAAGGAATCAATCGAGAGATTGGATAGAAAAATCCCAGCAAGTACCTGTTAAATAATATTGATAAAAATTTTAAAAAAAAACACTACTCCATGGAACACAAACTATAAGACAGAGCTTTCTATTAATAGAAACTGCTGAAAAGAATATGGGAAGGAAAACAAATGTCTACAGCACCCCATGACTCTCTTGACAAAGGACTGAAACTCATCATTTGTATATTTCACGAGTTAAAGAGCTTCATTAGAGTATCACCTGTACGCTAACCATCACAAGGAAAACATAGTCAGTTATAGCAATACAACGCTGTTCTCTACATATTGTTTCCTACTTGACTTGCGCCAAAAATCCATAAGATGCGCAGTATTACATACCCCAACAGACAGGCTCTTTCCTTGGTCCATGATTTTCATCATCCTGTCTTTGATACCTTCGGCCATTTTTTGTTAAACTTTACAAAGCATAAGCTCAAAACTCCAAGAACAGAAGATGATAAATCTCATAAAACCCGGACACAAATGAAATCACGCAAAGTGAGTGTACAAGATAAGCAAAGGACAAGGCGAACAACCATTCGAGGTAATAATATAGTCAAATAGTGCAATTAGCATTACTGTGATGTTTATCAACCAGATCAACATCAAACAAATACAAAGAAGAATGATCACAACCCTACCCCTCTTTTTAATCTCCAAGGGAGCAGGAATTTAGCTACAAGATCTACTCCATAACAATAATTTCAAATACTCTGCTCGAGTATTCGTCTTTGGAATTTTTTACCAATTTTACCAAAGAACTTCAACGAACTTCATTATATAAGCCAACAACATATATGAATTTAAAAAGTGAAAGAGCTTGTGTGCAATCTTGTTCTCAACTCATGGACAACTTAAACTCGGCCGATTCCAATATTGATTTCATTAGAAGTAAAATAACAAAGTGAATTTCCGAGAAGTGCATAATCGAGTAAGTATAAAGTCATTTTAACACAAAGCATCAAATGGTCATATCCAGACTTAGAAACCACAAAAATACTTTGAGTACTCATATACGCCAATCGATGCACATATACGATCGCTTTATGCACGAAACCTCCGTTCCAAGATTTATTTCGTGGCATATGGTTTGATCTTTGTGACATATCAATGTAACTCATCAATGTCATTTTTCGAAAATTTACAACAGAGTGGTAAATAGCACCGCCACAAATTTGTATCCATGGACTAAGAAACACAAGATCAGAATAACTCAATTTTCCAATAAACATGCCTAATCCAAAAGTATCAAGTCATTTTAGCACAAAACATTAAATGGTCATATTAAACATCCACCAAACATAGTAATAATTGAACCCTCATTCGTTAAATGCAAATTATAAGCAACAACATAACACTAGTCGAAGCAAAAACATTTTCACTCAAATCAAAATATATGAATAAATAACTCCTTACATATTACCCGCACCAACATCAAAATGATATGAGAAGATATTTTCTACAAAAAAACTAGCCCATAGAACACAAACTATTTGAAAAGAGCTTTTCATAAGTAGAAAGTCTTTGAAAAGAATAAACCAAGGAATACAAATTGCATAAGCAACTCCTATGGCTCTCTTGACAATGGATGAACTCATCGCTTGTATTGCTTGTTGAAGCAAAAAAATTAAAAAAAAAAAAAAAAACATGAGTAAACACAACAATAAGCTTCCACAGTCTCAAAGTCCCAACTAAGAAACTTGAAAAATAACCATGATGTAGTCTCAAAAAAGAGATAGAAGAGAGCGAGCGAGAGAGAGAGAGAGAGAGATTATTATCTTTTCAAACGTCTGCTCCATCCTCCTGCTGCTTTCCGGCAAAATTCGACTCCGCTGATCTTGGTCTTGGCATCCCTCCTCTCAACTCCAGCGCAAAGTGACCGTCCATACTCGGAGTGATAGTCTGTCCAGAGTATATATAGACATCAGAAGGATTTTTTTCCTTATTTAGTTTTTTTTTGAAAATAAAAGGCAAATGGGCAACGATCGGTTTTCCTATTATATTTTCTTGTCAGCGTGTTTCATTGAATTTCAGGCGGTGTATAGATTTTCTTTCCTTATTTATTCGCAGGAAATGGACTTACCAAACTTGTATGGAGTTGGAACATGAAAAAAGGTAGTACATTCTTTCTTAAATATGCCCGTTGTACCATAAAAGAGAGGGGTAACAGACGATTCACCTGTTCAATTTCAGCTTCAAGTTGTTTAATCGAAGTTTCTGCCATTTGTTCCCTCCGTAAAGAACCAGCAAGTGTAGTTTCCAAGGATTTTAACAGTAATAAATTGAACTACCAGAGAAAGAGGGTAAAACCAAGAGTTTGCATGTCACACATCAATACATGATAATTATATCAGAGACAACAAAAGAAAGAAAAACACAAGAATCAATGTCAGTAGTAGTCGAAATTTAAACATTTAATTCAGACCCTTAAATTTAAACAAAAACCATCCAAAAATTCCACATTATTAACTCCCGGGGTAATAATTATATGATTTCATCAAAAGAATGTGGTACAAATTTTGTTAAAAAGACAAAAAACAAGATAAAGCAGCACATTCGACCTGGTTATAGGAAATTCTGAAGAACTCCGAGATTCTTTTCCCAGCATATTTACCGAGTCCCTGTGCAAGTTTCCTTTCAGTACAATCATCGCCTGTGCCCAAACGACAATGATCGAACAAACTTTTCACGATGATTGAGGTCAGACAACTGCTCCGATCTGATAACGTGTAGAAGCTTCAATTCTAAACTAGTTTTTGGACCAATTTATTACTGTAAAAATCATATGGAACAACTGTATCTGAATGCAAGAAGAAAGGGCAAATATCCTACTGGGTTAAACGGCTGTATGGTTTCTGTATAATTAAAATGTTAAACGGTTATTTTTCAAAAAAAAAAATGTTAAACGGTTATATTATAAAATGGTAAGTTCTATTTAATTAATGTGTTCAGCAATTATATATATATATATATAGGAATAGGATCAAATGAGACCACATAATTAGAGTAAGGCAAACAATCATGAATTAATGGACAATCATAGCCATAAATCTCAAATTTTAGATGGTTGGGATTTTTCCAATTTAATAATTATTTTCGCTTTATTTTTAAGTTTGAAAAAGGGCGGGATAGTCATTACACAATCAACCCCAATTTTGGTCCCCCGCAAATGCTCATACGTTAATCCCCCAGTCACCGAAAACCCCTGCTTCAATCAACCCATCCCTCACCGTCGCCGCCATCGGCAAAGACACGCGGCCGGAACTCGTGCGACTTTACGTTCACCAACCGTGGGTCCCACCCGCCTCCCGCACGTGCTCGTTGTTGGCGTGCGTGTAGAACCCCGCATTGATGGCGGAGTCCGCCGCCTTTAACGCGCCGCGGTGGTTGAAGATGCTTTGCGATGGAGACGAAGAGGCTGGCAGAGGTCGTGTGATTTTGATTCTAAAAAAAATAGTATTCAATTAATTAAATTCGACCTCTCTGGCGGCATTAGTTACCAAGATAAATGATGAAGATGATGACACTGTAAAATTGCGGATCCTTGTTCCTTCAAGGTTATTGGTTGCATCATTGGGAAAGTGGTTCTATCATCAATGAAATCCGTAAAAAGAACTAAAGCGATATACGAATTTCCAAAGGCGAGAAGCCTAAGTGTGCTGATGAAAGTGATGAAACTTGTTGAGGTGTCTGCAATTTGATTCTGGGTAGTTTTTTTTTTAATTTATTTATTTTCTCTTTCTGTCTTTGATATTGATTGGTGATTTATGTGTTGGGATTTTCTTGATTTCAATGTTTGGTGCGCTTTGGTTTGGGATTTTGCCTTTGTCCTCGTTGAGAGCCTAGCGGGGTTCTCGATGTAGAAATTTGAGATCGGTTCGCTTTTGGAGTTGATACAGAGGCACAGAGTGTCGGTTGGTTTTGGCTTTGGCGAAGAATCCGATGGTGGATAACTTTGATTTGAGCTCGATTCGAATGGTGTTGTCAGGGGCGACGCTCCTGGGAAGGAAGGAACTCGGCGGCGCTACTCACCGTGTGCCGCAGCCGGTGTTTGGACTAATCCTGGATTTTTCGATGTGTACTTAGATGTATTTTACTATGTAATTAGTTAATATTTGATGTATGTATTTATATGTATTTTGATGCTTATTTAGGAGATTTCGTTGTATACTTAGATATTTTTCGATGTATACTTAGATGTGTTTTATTGTATAAATAGTTAAATTTTGATATATATATATATATATATATTTATGTTCTTTGTATACTTATTTTTTTTTGTATATTTATACGTGATTTGTTGTATATTTATATGTGTTTTGTTGTATACTTATATTTTTGTTTGACAATTGTAATATGCAAAGAAATTATGTTAAACATACAACAAAATAATGTTAAGTATACATCAAATATATGCTAAATATACATCACTAATGAGCGTGATTTTCTCTCTCTATCAATTGATTTACTTAATCCACGGTCCCCACATATTTTTGTGTTGACCATTTTAATATGCAGTAAAATAATATTAAACATACAGCAAAATAGTGTTAAGTGTACATCAAATATATGTTAAATATACAGCACAATAATGAGCGTGATTTTTTCTCTCTCTCTATAATTGATTTACTTAATCCACGGTCCCCACATGTTAATGAGCGTGATTCTCTCTCTCTATATATATATAACTGATTCCTTGATTCACGGTCCCCACATATTTTTGTTTGACCATTTTAATATGTAGTAAAATTATGCTAAGCATACAGTAAAATAGTGTTAAGTATACAACAAATATATGATAAGTGTACAAAGATATCGCATTTACGAGCACATGCGCGGTTTTCTCTCCTCGTAGCGATTTTCTCGGGATTTTCTCTCCCCACGTGATTTTCTCTCTCCTAATAACTGATTCCATATTTGGATGGTCCCCCACTTGGTTAATTTGACAATTATACCCTTATTTTGCATTAATTAAATATTTAATGTAATTTTAACCCCTATTTATCTTAGCCATTGATGTAGATAATGGAGGGTTGAGATGAGTCCACACTGTCTCACTATAATATTGTAAGTCCAAGCGCTACGATAATCTAGAGGGGGTGAATAGATTATCTCCATCTTATCGATTTCGCCCTCTTTTTACAAACAAATGCTCAAACACAATAATAAAGGTGCGGAATGTAAACAACACACGTCGATTTAAAGAGGTTCAACCCACCTAGGGCCTAATCATCTACCACCCCAAGATATCCGGGATGGATTTCAAAGAAAAAGAATTTTATTAATTACCACAATTAATACAAATTCAACTTACAACACCTTGAAGAGCACCACACTCTTCTTCAACACCACCTTTGGAGATTACCACAATCTCCCTTTGAAGATTACCACAATCTTCCTTCAACGGCACCTTGTGAAGATTACCACAATCTTCAACCTTGAAGAATACCAAATTCTTCAACACCTCAATAAGAAGATCACCACAATCTTCTTGCACCTATCACCTAGATCATCCAAGTGTGTTCTTACCACAAGAACACTCACAAGATATCTTGTGTTTGAATGATAACCAAAAATCAAGATTACAACTCAATAATGAATATTACAATTTGAGTGCAAAGTGTAATCAAGAAATAAAGCCTAGACCTCAAGATGTGAAAGTGAAATACTTAGGCTATAAATACAACAAGAGTGTTGAATATGAAAGCTTGGAAATTTGCGATTTCTTGTTGTTTGATTGCTTGTATTATTTCACATTGTGTCTTCAATTCATCCTCTATTTATAGGGAAGACTTCACCAACATAGGCTCCCAACATAGGCTCCTTCTTCTTCACTTTTGTCTACAAAAAGAGGATCACAAGATTTAGAAATATTGTACAAAATAGAAAAGCAAATCTTCTGTCAAATGTGTACAACGGTACAAATTTTGTTAAAAAAGATTACACAGTGACCGGTTGCCCTGTTGAAGATTTCGACCGTTTGAAAAAGATAGTGCGATCCAGGTACAGGTCGGAGGGGGGGTCGACCGGTCGACGGGGGGTGCGACCGGTCGCCCTAGGGTGCGACCGGTCGACCTCACCCTTGACCGGTCCCCCTCCTCTTTTTTTCACAAAATATGTTTCTGTTTCGTTCTGTATCATTTTCTCAACTCTTCAGGTACCGGTCGACCTCTTGTGCGACCGGTCGACCTCCAATTTGAAATGTTGTCCGATTTTTATCAAAAATAAACTTCAAGAAATACTCCAAAAAATTAGTAAAAATATTTTAAATTACTTGGGAGTATTTGGACAACATTTATAAACATTGTTTTGGTGTAAAAACCAATTTAAACAAAACTATCAAAAGTGTTGTCCATTTTTATCAAATAATAAATACTAAGAAATACTCCAAAAATTAGTAAAAACATTTTAAATCATTTAAGAGTATTTAGATAACATTTATAAATATTGTTTTGGTATAAAAACTCATTTAAACATAATCATCAAAATCTTGATAAAAACATTTATCTAACAAACTCCCGAGGTCGCACAATCGGACCGTGAAATTTACAATGCAAAGGCATGACCCGCTTCGTCGAAAAATCCCACTCCCTTTTAAACTCGAACACCCCTAATTTATCCCACTTTCTCCTTCCAAACCCTATGACTAATTTTTCTCCTTCAAATACCCCAACTCATCTTCAAATTTCTTCAAATTCAACTTCAAATCTTCAAACAAAACCACAAATGCTTCTTTCTTTCAAGAAACCCACTACAAATTAGAAAATAATACACGTACAACTCGTATCTCGATTTTCATCCGATCGATTCATAATTCTAATTACATTAGACAATATATAGCATAAATCATAAATAAATTCAATTCATAAACAAATAAAACATAGATTATGATATCATTTTCTACTTGATCTTAAGTTCATTGAACCTTTTGGTTACCAAAGGTATTTTGAGAATAAGTGAAATGTTGAAATAGCCATGGACTAATATTATACTAACTTGCAAAAATTGCACAAATCCAAAATTTGCGGGACCAAAATTACAAAAAACAAAAGTAAAACATATAGGACTAAAATTGTAATCTCAAAAGTTACAATTTTAAGCATACTTGTTTGAAAGGGTTTAGTTTGAAATGGACAAGCTACATTTATCGACTTTTAGAAAACTGATTTTCGCTTTTGAAGAGCTTAATAATGCGTATTCATAAGTTGCAAAATGGAACAGATTTTATAAGTTGTTTGAAGGTAGCTTTTTGAAACTAATTTGGCTTTTGAGGAGGGTTTGGAATGTCCATAAGTTGTCATTAGAAAAAGCACTTTCGGTTATGAATTAAATTGTGCTTGACCGCTTTTTGGGGGCTAACCGAGGGCATTTGGAGGACGCAATTGGTTTTTGGAGTGGTAAAAACGGCCGACTTGTTTGAATCTGGGATGAAATTGTAGATTGGGTGGATTGATGAGTTAAAATTTCTTCGTTAGAAATAGGGTGCAATGGGCTGATTTTTTTGTTTGAAAATTCCTATAAATATGGAATTGCGAACACTTTGTTGTTGTGCATAACGCAACACTTTCTATACAATCTCTGATACGAGGTTTGTTGATTACCTTTCAACTTGTCCAGTCTTCAATCATATAACCCGACAATCGTAATTCGTAAACGAAACATTTTAGCTCTCTTCATCCATGCTTGTTGTTTTCATTCTTAAGCAAGTTACTCTTTTCGCTTATAACCCCAGAACAATTACTCACTAGTTTTACGAATATTTGAGAAGGGAGTTGGCTTCTCCGAAAATCCGGACAAATGTGAGACAAAGAGAGGACACTTGGGGAAGAGAGCTACATTAAACTCAAATACACTTGTTATTCTATCGCAACACATGCATGAGAGCAATGGTCGCTCTTAACAAGATAAGGAAAGAAGGCAAAACAACAATCTATACGGGTGATTAACTTTTTTTTCGATCTTCAAGCTTTTATCCCAATTGATATTCTCGCCTTAAGAAACAATTATTTCCGTGGCCCACCGGCGTGGTCATAGGGCTTTTTTGTACTACAAGAAAATCATAAATGCAATAGTTGTGATCCAATGTGGGTGGAGGGGAATGGTTGCTCGAAGGGAGCTTCGGATACTGAAAATGGTAGGCCTCACTGTGCTTACACTGTTGGAAATATGACTTTTATGAACTCTGTGAGATTCTGAGAATTAATCGCTTTCATTTTCTACTCCAAAACATAAACGTACAACTATATATACATAATAGTTGGGCTCAACCTAATAGGAAGAATATCCTCCCTAAAATAGAAAAGGAAAAGAAATAACAATGAGATCTGACTGACTTGATCTCTTTATTGACAAATATCTAACAAATCCCCTAAATCTCTCACTAACTTTAAATAGAATTCCACACTCCCCCTCAAGATGGGTTGTAAATGTTGTACATGCCCAACTTGCAACACAATTCTTCAAAGTTAGTTCGCGCAGAGCTTTAGTAAGTATGTATGTCAAGTTTGTGACCTCGTAGGAGTGTAAACAAGCCGCATAATTGATTTCTCAACCTTCTCTCTCGAGATGAAGTGTCGATCTATCTCAACATGTTTTGTTCTATCATGGTGCACATGATTCTTTGCAATTCGGATGGCGGCTTGGTTGTCGCAAACATCTTGATGGGTTCTATAACTTCAGCCCCTAATTCACTAAGGAGTCTCTTTATCCATATTCCTTCGCAAATACCTAGAGCTAGAGCTCTAAATTCAGCTCTGCACTACTCCTTGACACTACATATTGCTTCTTGCTTCTCCATGTTACTAGATTTCCCCAAACAAATGAGCAATACCAAGTAGATCGTCTATCTAGCACATCTCCTACCCAATCGCATCCGGAAATATTTCCACATCTCTCGTTGTCACTCTTTTTGAAAAACAACCCCTTTCCCGGAGTCATCTTGAGGTATCTCGAATTTTATTCACCGCCTCCATATGCTCGTTTGTTGGGTTGTTCATGAATTGACTTACAACACTCGATGAAGAAAGCCAATATTAGGCCGGGTATGTGAGAGATAGATAAGACGTCCTACAAGTCTTTGATATCTCCCCCTCGTCTTCATCAAACACTCCATTTTTCGATACTTAACTTCTTGGTGGAGTCCATTGGAGTTTCTCGCAAGTTTACACCCTAGCATTCCCGTCTCTTTTAGCAAATCTATGATGTATTTTCGTTTGTGAGACAACGATACCATCTTTTGATCTTGCTACTTCCATTCCAAGAAAGTATCCGAGGTATCCGAGGTCCTTGATCTCGAATTCTTGAGCTAGAAGCTTCTTCAAATTTCTTAACTCTTCCTCGTAGTCACCGTGAGTATAATGTCATCGACATACACTATTAACACAAACTATTTTCTTCTCTCGGAGAGAATTTCACGAATAGGGTATGGTCTCGCTCGACATTGATTGTATCCAAGCTTAACCACGCATTTTTGTGAACTTGTCAAACCATGCACGAGGCGATTGCTTGAGTCCATAAAGGGACTTTTTAAGTTTGTATACCTTATCATGGTTGATGAAGCTTCCAATCCAGTGGTATTTCCATGTACACTTCTTCCTCCAGGTCACCATTTAGAAATGCATTTTTTATATCTAATTGGTGCAAAGGCTAATCCCGATTGGTCAGAAGAGAGAACTCGATAGTGTTGAGCTTTGCCACTTTGGAGCAAACGCGTCTCCTGGTAATCTATTCCATATGATTGAGTGAAGCCCTTGGCAACTAGACGAGCTTTGAATCTTTCAATACTACCATCTCATTTATGCTTGATCGTGAATATCCATTTGCACCTCACGGGTTTTTTTTTTGTTGGAGGAAGATCGAGATTATCCATGTGCCATTCTTTTCCAATGCTTCAATTTCTTCACTCAACGCTTTTTCCATTTTGGATTCATGAGTGCCTCGTGAATAGACTTAGAATATATAATCTGCCTAATGCGAAACAAAAGTCCGTATTCGAGATAGGCCTTCATATGAAACAAATCTGCATATGGGATGATTAGTGCATGTCCTTACACCTTTTCTTAAAGCAATTGGAATACCGAATCATCAATAGTAGGCAAAAGCAGTTTCAAGCTCGAATCTTCCTTACTG
The DNA here is from genome assembly GCA_016081115.2 of Rehmannia glutinosa. Classification (NCBI taxonomy): domain Eukaryota; kingdom Viridiplantae; phylum Streptophyta; class Magnoliopsida; order Lamiales; family Orobanchaceae; genus Rehmannia; species Rehmannia glutinosa. The sequence goes on along the minus strand of JABTTQ020001694.1, from coordinate 45,430 downwards.
TGCAAGTTTCGATTGGATTTGAATTCGGTTGATTCTTGGTGAAGTTTGGGAGATGTTGTGTACTCTATCCCCTTGTCAAATTTCTTTTTTCTCGTATAGACACGTAACTCGGTGTTTACAGTTGTTGTGGTGTCTTTGGAAAGAGGTAAGTTGTTAACAGTTGTGATGGTGACTCGATTGGAGTGGAAAGAGGATGACTCTCACCGGTGATTCATGAAGATCAAGAGATGGACATGGACATAGACATGGATCAATAGATGGTGATTGTTGAATATCAAGAACTGGATGTAGGTCCCCGGGTGTGAGTGTAAGGTTTAGAAGGGGGTTGAATAAACCTTACCAACTTTCCACTTTTGTGTTTGATACATGTTTTTATCTTAATTTTGATGATTTTATTTTGTCACCAAAACAATGCTTTTAAAGGTTGTCCAAATACTCCTAAATGATTTAAAATGGTTTTAATATTTTCCTGGAGTATTTTCTCAAGTTTATTAAAAATGGACAACACTTTTATCAATGAGTTTTTACTCCTATAACAGTTTCCTAAATGTTGTCTAAATACTCTCGATCGGTTTAAAATGTTTTTACACAATTTTCGAGTATTTCTTGAGTTTTATTTTCAACAAAAATTGGACAACATTTACCTCTCGTGTCGACCTGGCCGCCCTATAGGCAACCCGCACGAAGATGTTTTTAGAAACAAAATGAGACGGAAGGAAAACAAGCAGGTCGACGGCCGCCGCTCAAGGCGTCGACCGGTCGGTCGGCGATCGGGCCGACCGAGTGCGCGACCGGTACCTTCAAGTATGTTTGAAACAGAACACTTAATCTTTGCAAAATCCATGAGGGGGACCGGTTGGGGTGATGGTCGACGGCCGAGGTAGACGCGTCGACCGGCCGCCTGTGTTATTTTGCTTGTGTTTTCTTCAACGTCTATTTACGTGCGACGGTCGCCTATCTTTTGACAAAGAAATTTCGACCGTTTGACAAACATATTTCCTTAAAATGTGGGATTGATTTCTAAATAGCTATATTCTTGATTTTAATTGTATTTTTCTCAGTAGATTTTCTATCCCCAAGAGGAGCCTATGCTTGATCAATCATCTCCTATAAATAGAGGAAGTTTTAGAGCAACCAATACAACAATTGAGATACAACACAACAAGATACACTTCAAACAAACACTTGGTCTTTCATTGTCTTATTTCTTGTTGTAATTTGCCTAGCTATTCACTTTCACATTCTTGAGGTCTAGGCTATTCTTGATTACACTTGCACAAAATTGTATTATTCATTATCGAGTTGTAATCTTGAATTTGTGGTCGTCATTCAAACACAAGATATCCTTGTGAGTGTTCTTGTGGTAAGAACACACTTGGGTGATCTAGGTGTTAGGTGTGAGAAGATTGTGGTAATCTTCTTATTGAGGTGTTGAAGAATTTGGTATTCTTCAAGGTTGAAGATTGTGGTAATCTTCACAAGGTGCCGTTGAAGGAAGATTGTGGTAATCTTCAAAGGAGATTGTGGTAATCTCCAAAGGTGGTGTTGAAGAAGAGTGTGGTGCTCTTCAAGGTGTTGTAAGTTGAATTTGTATTAATTTTGGTAATTAATAAAATTCTTTTTCTTTTCAAATCCATCCCTGGATATCTTTGGGGTGGTAGAGGATTAGGCCCTAGGTGGGTTGAACCTCTTTAAATCGACATGTGTTGTTTATATTCCGCACCTTTATTATTGTATTTGAGCATTCGGTTTTAAAAAGAGGGCGAAATCAAAAGATGGAGATAATCTATTCACCCCCTCTAGATTATCGTAGCGCTTGACTTACAAGTGGTATCGAGCCAAACTCTTTGGCAAGCTCATTTCACATTGCGAGTGAAGAGAAACGATCGTCGGCTACGAACGAAGCTCATCTTACCTACACCTCCACTACAAAGCCACCACGGTTTGATTCCAAAGATTTCACATTTTGGAAAGAGAGAATGGAATGCTATTTACAAGGTTGCGGGTTCGACATTTGGAACACCGTCATAAACGGAGAATCCATCCCAATGAAAGATACACCACACCTCAAAAGGCTTCAAAAAGCTCAATGATGAAGAGAAGAAAATCATCTCCCTAAACGGTAAGGCTTTAAATATTTTGTATTGTTCATTTACTAATTTAGAATATGAACATATTGTAGAATAAAGTCGGCACATGAAGTATGGCAAAAATTAGAAGCCATCTATGGAGTATTTGCAAATGAAAGGAGTCAAACAAAAGCATCTACTTCTCAAGATCATACAAGCTCAAATCTAAGGAATAAGCCTCCTCCTACAACTTCCAATTATGAAGAAGTTGAATATTGTTTTATGGGCATCAATGAAGAAAATGAGGTATGTCTTAAACCCTCTACTTCCTATGATATTGTCATTCAAAATGATTATAGTGATTTGCAAAATGATTATGATGAACTTCAAAATGAATTCCAAAGTTTACTTATTAAATACAAAAATTTGAAAAAGGAATTCAATACTTTGAAAAATGATAAGGATAGTTTATTTACTTCCTATGAATCACTATCATGTGCTCACACCACCACTCTTGACAAAGTTAGAAATATTGAAAAAGAAAATAGTACTCTTGTTGAGAATATTAATTGCATGAAAAATGATTTATCCAACTTGAGTACCAATAAAATGTCCAATATTGTTGATATTCATAATAGTGATAAAGGACTTGATCATAAGCCTAATGTTGTTAATCATATGAAAAAGGATCAAGTCACTATGCATATTGGTCATTATGCTCCTAAATTATTACTTGTTTTTATTGTGGCAAAAAGGGTCATACGGCTAACTCTTGTCGGGCTAGAAATAGCTCTAAATATTGTTGGAGACCTAAAAGTCTCAAAGCTAATCTTAAAGGACCCAAACACATGAGGGTACCACAAAACAATGTAATATTAGGTACCCGACAAAGCAAAAATCGGAGAAAATTCATGCCACCAAGAAAACATCAAATGAACATTTCATTTGATCAAAGAAGGAGAAACTACTCTCAACAAAGCCAATTTCAAGAAGAGCGTATAATCAAAAATGGGAAGAACACAATCCTTGAAATGGCAAAGACATCATCAACAAGATGATTTTCAAAGAAGAAGAAACCATCAACCATGGGAAGGTAACCAATCTTGGAAATGGAGAAGTCTTCATCAACAAAGTGACTTCTCAATGGGAAGATATCATCAACTATGGGAAAGACACAACTCATGGAAACGGCGTAATTGGTAAACCGTATCTCCCCATTTGTATATGCATTTTATTTTTAAATCTATGCATACTTTTAATTGTGTCTTAATTGCAAAATGAATCTTCAAGTATTTATTTTTAATATAGGTCTCTTATATATTTATGAGTTTAAATTTTTTTAAAAAGAGACCTTGCATGATTTTTGAGCATTTTATTAGACTTATGTGGCTTATTATCTCTTATGAAATCTTATAGCATAAGCTCTTTTGATATCTCATATTACTTGCCTACACTTGTATTTTCTATGCATATGTTGTCTAAGAATTGTGTAGGATACATATTTTATACTCATTGGCTATTACGTCATCAAGTTTCTTAAACCATCGAGGTATGTCTACTCGTATTTTTCTTTAAACTCGATTTTATGCTTATGCGCATATCTTTCAAGATATTTCATTTTGACCCCTTAAGTGCCCCTAATTGTTTTTGCAATTTTTTTAAAAAAAGGCACTACGTGTTTAGTCTCGATTTTATCGTTTATATGTTTTTCCCAAAACCCATATTTGTTGGATATAGTCCAAAATTATATTTTTTGCAAAGTTTTAAAACTTTTGGGGTGGAAAATCGAATTTTGGAAAACATCGGGAGAATGAAAAATCACCTGGGGCTTTCAAAGCAGGGCGGCCAGAGTCGCCACGCACCTCGACCGTCGCCCTACCCTCGACCGGTCACCCAGGCCAATTTTTCGGTTTTAAACCTTCCGTCTTCGTTTCAAAACAGACGCAGACAAAATTCCCAAACCCTATTGTGCGAAAATCTTCCCTTTCTCCTACAATCTTCAATTCTTCATCATTTTTCACGATTCTTGTTGCTAATCTTCTTATTTTCTCAAGAATCTTTCATATATGGCTCCTCCAAGAAATTCCACCGATCAAAATCCCACTTCTAAGAAAAGAAAGGGCGGAGAGGGTACTTGAGAAATCGGCGAGACGGCCGAACAAAGGGATATTCGAGCCGCTCAAAGAAACGTGGCTCAAGAAGGTGATGATGTTCAAAATCCCATTCTCTCTCGGGCCCAAATTACCGAGCTTCATGGAACAATTTCGCTCGAAAATTGCCGTTGGGCGAAAGGTAAAAAATCTCTTGTTACTCAAGCTCCAAATTCTCTCAATGCTCTTAATTTCATCAATAAGTATGCGGAATGGTACTATGAGGATTCGGGGATGGGAGGTAAATCTATTGCTCGGACTAAAATGTGTCGTTTTAGTTCATTTACAAATGAGTATCCTACTATAAGAGGATTTTTTGAGGAGCAAGGTTGGATGTATTTATGGGAGCATGCTTATGTGTTGTATGATGATGATATTATCCAACTCTTTTATGCCAATATGTGGATCGAATATGATAATAATAGAAAGCCGATTGCCGCCGTTAATTAAAAACTTATAAAGGGTCGTCATTTTAGATGGACTCCCAATGATATTTGCTTTAAACTTTTACATGTTAGAGAAGGTGGTTGGGATTATTTCTCTTGTGGGACTTGGAATGATGAAATGTTGGGGGTGTCGATGAAAGAAGTCAAGACGTATTTGGGAGTATGGCCTAAGTATTCTTTGTTGGCAATGACACTTGAGCATCGCATTTTATCGGTCATTGTCGCATATTGCATTTGTGGTAAGTCGGGAAAGATGCCTAGCAATATGGATTATTTTTGACTTATAAGATTGCTAGGAGGGAACCACTTAACTTTGGTGCCATACTTATTCAATGTCTTATCGAGTCCATTACTCAAGGTAATAAGAAGTTGGTTATGGGAAATTGGATTTGTAAACTTCTTATTCAATCGACTACCTTCGTCGGAGTGTAACTCGGAGGTATTTCAAAACGACTTTGACATTGATAATATCTCCCAAATAGTCACGATGCGCAAGAATATGGACATCCGACCAACCAAAATGGCTAGAGGAAGAGGTCAAGAGTCCCCGATCCTAATGACTACTTTGATGACACCGAGGCCGCAAGATTGGCGGAAGAGGGTGAACCGAGCAATCCGGAGGGTAATACTTGCTCAACCGCCTAGGAGGTATACTCAAGCCGAATTTGATGAGATGAGGACTTTTCATGAGACGAGATATGAGGCTTTGGAGCAAAAGACCTCCAAAATGCAAAAGTCTATCGGCAAATTGAAGAAATTTATCAAGGACTTTATTCCGGATCTTGCTTCTCCTCGGATGAGGAATGATACCCCCACCCCTTTTACTTTCTAGCATTTTTCATTAATGTTGCTTTGTATTTTGATAAACTTTTGTAAAACTCATTTGTACTAATGATATTTGCTTGTTTTTCTTAAAGGGTTAAAATTGCAAGTTGATAATGACTTGTGAATGATCATGACTTTGATGGAGTATTTGATGGTAAAAATACTCTTAAGCATTGTTTGATAATTGGTATGAAGTACTTGATGGTAAAAGTGCTTCTCTTATTGCTTTGTTCATTTTGCTTAGTTGGATATGTTGGGACATTTGATACATGTGTTGTTGAACTCTAATTGTTGGCATTTGTAATGCCTTGATCATTCTTAGCTTATCTCAATTGGGTTGAACCCTTGAGAATCTACTTTGAGCTCCTTCTTGATGGACTATTGTTGCATTTGTTGCATATGATATTTTTTTGAATGAGGTTGATTGTTGATATGAAAATTTTTGGCTTGAACCATTTACAAAGGTTATATACAACCTCTTCTATTTTTCACGCACACAAGGTGTTTGTTGAAATGTCGCAATGAAACTTTCAACTTCTACATGATTCTCTTGCTTCAAAATGTCTTAAAATTTTTGAAATCATGTTTTTAGCATACTAATGAGCTTATGGATCTTTTATGTTTCTATTCTCTCACTTTCCTTGGATGATTATGCTTTAAATTGCTCAAACGGTTTTTACTTGTCCATTTGGCATGCTTTGATATTATTATATGGTGTTTTCACCATCCTAACATTCTTTTTGATGATTCCAAAGGGGAGAAAAACAGGATATTGGCTCATTAGCTCAAAGAAGCTAATAAAAGCTTGTCATAAAAGCTATAAGCTATGGCTCATAAAAGCCATAAGTTGTGATTTGTTCTTAGTCCAATTGTTGCTTGATGGACTTATATTATTGTTTAAATGTTGTTTTATGACAAAGGGGAGCTTATAAGCTCTTGAACAAATTGTAAAAGCTAAAGCTTTTAGCTTATGGATAATTGTTTTTACATTATTCTTGATATGCTTGTTGATAGGGGAGCTTGTGCTTATTATTGAAAAATATTTACTCTCTACTTGGTTGCTTTAATATTTTTGGAAATTTTGGTTGCTTCCAAACGGTCAAATGTTTTTACCGAAAATCATCTCTAAAATTGCTCTCTTAGTTTGTGTAAAAATTGTTTTGGTTTGTAATCATCAAAAAGGGGAGATTGTTTGATACATATTTTTATCTTAATTTTGATGATTTTATTTTGTCACCAAAACAATGCTTTTAAAGGTTGTCCAAATACTCCTAAATGATTTAAAATGGTTTTAATATTTTCCTGGAGTATTTTCTCAAGTTTATTAAAAATGGACAACACTTTTATCAATGAGTTTTTACTCCTATAACAGTTCCTAAATGTTGTCTAAATACTCTCGATCGGTTTAAAATATTTTTACACAATTTTCGGGAGTATTTCTTGAGTTTTATTTTCAACAAAAATTGGACAACATTTCTGTCTCGTGGTCGACCGGTCGCCTATAGGGCAACCCGTACTGAAGATGTTTTTAGAAATAGAAAATGAGACGGAAGGAAAAACAAGCGGGTCGGCCAGGGTCGACTGGCCGCTCAAGGCCGACCGGTTCGGCCGACCGGCGACTGTGCGGCCGACTGCACTGCAAGTATGTTTGAAACAGAACACTTAATCTTTGCAAAATCCATGAGGGGACCGGTTGGGGTGATGGTCGACCGGTCGAGGTAGACGTCGACCGGTCGCCTATGTTATTTTTTGTGTTTTCTTCCAACGTCTATTTACGTCGATGACCGGTCGCCTTCTATCTTTTGACAAAGAAATTTCGACCGTTTGACATCAAACATATTTCCTTAAAATGTGGGATTGATTTCTAACAACTATATTCTTGATTTTAATTGTATTTTTCAGAGATTTTCAATCCTCAAGAGGAGCCTATGCTTGATCAATCATCTCCTATAAATAGAGGAAGTTTTAGAGCAACCAATACAACAATTGAGATACAACACAACAAGATACACTTCAAACAAACACTTGGTCTTTCATTGTCTTATTTCTTGTTGTAATTTGCCTAGCTATTCACTTTCACATTCTTGAGGTCTAGGCTATTCTTGATTACACTTGCACAAAATTGTATTATTCATTATCGAGTTGTAATCTTGAATTTGTGGTCGCTATTCAAACACAAGATATCCTTGTGAGTGTTCTTGTGGTAAGAACACACTTGGGTGATCTAGGTGTTAGGTGTGAGAAGATTGTGGTAATCTTCTTATTGAGGTGTTGAAGAATTTGATATTCTTCAAGGTTGAAGATTGTGGTAATCTTCACAAGGTGCCGTTGAAGGAAGATTGTGGTAATCTTCAAAGGGAGATTGTGGTAATCTCCAAAGGTGGTGTTGAAGAAGAGTGTGGTGCTCTTCAAGGTGTTGTAAGTTGAATTTGTATTAATTTTGGTAATTAATAAAATTCTTTTTCTTTTCGAAATCCATCCCGGATATACTGGGGTGGTAGAGGATTAGGCCCTAGGTGGGTTGAACCTCTTTAAATCGACGTGTGTTGTTTATATTCCGCACCTTTATTATTGTATTTGAGCATTCGGTTTTAAAAAGAGGGCGAAATCGAAAAGATGGAGATAATCTATTCACCCCCCTCTAGATTATCGTAGCCGCTTGGACTTACAAGTGGTATCAGAGCCAAACTCTTTGGCAAGCTCGTTTCACATTGCGAGTGAAGAGAAACGATCGTCGGCTACGAACGAAGCTCATCTTACCGGCACCTCCACTACAAAGCCACCACGGTTTGATTCCAAAGATTTCACATTTTGGAAAGAGAGAATGGAATGCTATTTACAAGGTTGCGGGTTCGACATTTGGAACACCGTCATAAACGGAGAATCCATCCCAATGAAAGATACACCACACCTCAAAAGGCTTCAAAAAGCTCAATGATGAAGAGAAGAAAATCATCTCCCTAAACGGTAAGGCTTTAAATATTTTGTATTGTTCATTTACTAATTTAGAATATGAACATATTGTAGGAATAAAGTCGGCACATGAAGTATGGCAAAAATTAGAAGCCATCTATGGAGTATTTGCAAATGAAAGGAGTCAAACAAAAGCATCTACTTCTCAAGATCATACAAGCTCTAATCTAAGGAATAAGCCTCCTACAACTTCCAATTATGAAGAAGTTGAATATTGTTTTATGGGCATCAATGAAGAAAATGAGGTATGTCTTAAACCCTCTACTTCCTATGATATTGTCATTCAAAATGATTATAGTGATTTGCAAAATGATTATGATGAACTTCAAAATGAATTCCAAAGTTTACTTATTAAATACAAAAATTTGAAAAAGGAATTCAATATTTTGAAAAATGATAAGGATAGTTTATTTACTTCCTATGAATCACTATCATGTGCTCACACCACCACTCTTGACAAAGTTAGAAATATTGAAAAAGAAAATAGTACTCTTGTTGAGAATATTAATTGCATGAAAATGATTTATCCAACTTGAGTACCAATAAAATGTCCAATATTGTTGATATTCATAATAGTGATAAAGGACTTGATCATAAGCCTAATGTTGTTAATCATATGAAAAAGGATCAAGTCACTATGCATATTGGTCATTATGCTCCTAGAATTATTACTTGTTTTTATTGTGGCAAAAAGGGTCATACGGCTAACTCTTGTCGGGCTAGAAATAGCTCTAAATATTGTTGGAGACCTAAAAGTCTCAAAGCTAATCTTAAAGGACCCAAACACATGAGGGTACCACAAAACAATGTAATATTAGGTACCCGACAAAGCAAAAATCGGAGAAAATTCATGCCACCAAGAAAACATCAAATGAACATTTCATTTGATCAAAGAAGGAGAAACTACTCTCAACAAAGCCAATTTCCAAGAAGAGCGTATAATCAAAAATGGGAAGAACACAATCCTTGAAATGGCAAAGACATCATCAACAAGATGATTTTCAAAGAAGAAGAAACCATCAACCATGGGAAGGTAACCAATCTTGGAAATGGAGAAGTCTTCATCAACAAAGTGACTTCTCAATGGGAAGATATCATCAACTATGGGAAAGACACAACTCATGGAAACGGCGTAATTGGTAAACCGTATCTCCCCATTTGTATATGCATTTTATTTTTAAATCTATGCATACTTTTAATTGTGTCTTAATTGCAAAATGAATCTTCAAGTATTTATTTTTAATATAGGTCTCTTATATATTTATGAGTTTAATTTTTTTAAAAAGAGACCTTGCATGATTTTTGAGCATTTTATTAGACTTATGTGGCTTATTATCTCTTATGAAATCTTATAGCATAAGCTTTTTTTGATATCTCATATTACTTGCCTACACTTGTATTTTCTATGCATATGTTGTCTAAGAATTGTGTAGGATACATATTTTATACTCATTGAGTCATTGGCTATTACGTCATCAAGTTTCTTAAACCATCGAGGTATGTCTACTCGTATTTTTCTTTAAACTCGATTTTATGCTTATGCACATATCTTTCAAGATATTTCATTTTGATCTCTTAAGTGCCCCTAATTGTTTTTGCAATTTTTTTAAAAAAAAAGGCACTACGTGTTTAGTCTCGATTTTATCGTTTATATGTTTTTCCCAAAACCCATATTTGTTGGATATAGTCCAAAATTATATTTTTGCAAAGTTTTAAAACTTTTGGGGTGGAAAATCGAATTTTGGAAAACATCGAGAAAGAAAAATCACCTGGGACCAGTCAAAAGCAGGCGCACGGCCGCTTCGCACCTCGACCGTCGCCCCCTACCTCGGCCGTCGCCCCAGGCCAATTTTTCAGGTTTTAAACCTTCGCTCTTCGTTTCAAAATGCACGCAGAAAATTCCCCAAACCCTATTGTGCGAAAAAATCTTCCCTTTCTCCTACAATCTTTAATTCTTCATCATTTTTCACGATTCTTGTTGCTAATCTTCTTATTTTCTCAAGAATCTTTCATATATGGCTCCTCCAAGAAATTCCACCGATCAAAATCCCACTTCTTAGAGAAGAAAGGGCGGAGAGGGTACTTCGAGAAATCGGCGAGACGACGCCGAACAAAGGGATATTCGAGCCGCTCAAAGAAACGTGGCTCAAGAAGGTGATGATGTTCAAAATCCCATTCTCTCTCGCCCAAATTACGAAGCCATGAACAATTTCGCTTAAAAATTGCCGTTGAAGAGATAGGCTTATTTTTGAAAGTCGCTTGTGGTTGTTGGCTTGTCTTGTTGCGGATCCTTGAATTGCCACTTCCTCATATGAATTTTTCTTTAGCTTTTCGTGAGAGCGCCGACACGGTGTAGTGCTTCCCATTGGTTTATTTCCTTGCACGCTTCTCGGATCGAGCACTCCGAGAAAGGTAGCATGGAGATATTACTTGTTTAAGTAATTCTCTTGATTTCTCAGTAACGGATCTCTTTCATTTATCTCGACTTGACCGCATTTTCTTGCTTTCCCCAGGTGACTTAGAGTCAACTTCCAATCATTAAATGACTCTTCTGTCACTTCAACTAGAGACTTGACTATCTTGAGTTGACTTGATCGATGCTTTACTCACCGTGCATCTCACCGCACCTTCATCGAGTTCCCGTCTTCTTCTTTTTGCCAAACTCACTATCTCGCAATGAGTCTTCCTACTAGTCTCCGGTTGTCTTCTTGCATGTTTGGGCATAGTCCGACTTAACTCACTTGACCACCGTATTTGTTTGTTACAATGCGCTTTACAACAAAAATGGGGTGCCAACTTCCTATTCTAAGTTTTACATGGCATTCATCAAAATCTAAACAATAAATTTCCCAACAATTTCCCCCTTTTTGATGATGCCAAAACTTAAAACATTCAAAATGTAAATAGCAAAGATACATACAGATAGTACATTCACAGAGAATATATGCGTGGAATCAATCCTTTTATTGATCATAACATTCTTGTTCTTTTACACAATTGTTTACAAGGTGTATCAAAGCAAATATTTATGCCTACGCAAAAAAAGAGAATTTACTGATTTATTGCGTAAGACTTACATAGTATGTATTTACATAGTAAAATACATGAAGGGGTGGACAACAACACTTCATCTCCTTCACGCTCCTTCTTTCATCTTCTTCTTATCATCTTCTCGTCTTCTTCTCTTTTTCTCATCTTCACCGCTTTCTTCTTCTTTTTCATATGCCTTCCTGGCAGCTTTCATCTCTTCTTAATCTCTCTTGTCTTTCCTCCCATAGCTGAGTTTGTCTTTTATTTTCTTCTTCGATTCTTTTCACATACTCAACATTGTTTTTAGCCACTTGCAGATTAGCTACTTGGTCAAGACTTGCCCTAGTAGATCCCTCCTCCTTCTTGCCCTGATCTATGTACTCAATGTTTTTGGCGAGAGGCCTGTCCAAACCTCTTCCTCCACCACCGCTTCTTTCTCTACCTCTTCCTCCTCGGGAGTGTATTGTCTTGGGTCTTCTTCTTCCTAGCCGAGTGACCAGGCGAGTGACCAAAGCAGAGCGATCGCGGTGAGTCTCGCGCTCGTCGCCTTCTTCACATAGCGTGAGACCCTTTTCCCAAGATAAGTCCCGTGCTCGAGCCATGGACATGTTTGCGGTATCCTTCGGAGATGCGAGCATTTTAAATTCATCAACCGATCTTGGATCGCCCCGCATCCGAGATGGCATAAGTGTATCCGCTTCACCGGAATGCCTCTATGTTGTTTCAAGATATCCATAACTCGGGCATTCATCCTTCCTTCCACTTCCTCCATCCCTCGCTTCAATCGTCTTTCTCTTTTCACCATAGACACAAACAGAGTGTTGGAGTAGCAGAGTCACTGGAGTTTGTCAGCGATAATATCACCGTGACAAGACACAGGGGTTTGTGCAATCATTAGGGTGACATCTCCCGATCCTTTCCCCTCAACAGACTTTCCTTTCTTTGCTCTTGAGACCTCCTCACTGTCTTTCCTTTACAACCGCTTCCTCTTTCTCAACGCCTCGATCTCTTCATGCTTTACGGTATTCCTCTTCCCCTTTTTGGCATCATCAAAGGAAAGAGGAACGCTCGAAACATACTAGCAAGCGTAAAGTCGAGTCTGCACGATAGTCGAAGTTCGCTTCGAGTGTCTGCTGAGTATCTTTGCACGAAACTAAGAACGAGTAGCGTTGGATTCAGCTTTTTAAGGAACTTCATCTCACCATGAGAAGATCGAATTTTCAATCCATGTTTTCTTCCATACGCAGGAGATCATTCTTATTTTGCTCACGCAGCAGCCTTGATCTCAAAGAATGTGAGATTCATGCAAGTGCTCAATGTGTTCTCTCGGCTTTGTCTTTGCATCAAAGATTCTCACCGCCATACCAACAGTTTGTTGAACAATGTTCTCAAAATATCTAGCTTGTTCCACGCGCATTGTTCGGCCGTTGTTGCCACCACTCCCGATTCTCGACTATTATACCTCTTAAGTTAGTAGTAAGGTTGGCATCTCATTATCCAGTCTCATGTCCATCGAGGCCTGGTGCCTCTCCATCCTGCTCAATTTAAGCAAATAATTCTTTGAACACCTCCCGAACTTCGCTTGTTCCTCTCGGGCAAAATGATGGCCAAGCAAAAAATCATAGTCACCGAATGATAGTATCGATGGAATGACAGGATCTGTCCGTGGAAGTGCACGAGATCTCTTTCGACTCTTCGGAGATCGGTACCTCGTGAGTGAATGGAAATGATTCTACAAAGGAATCATCACGGGCCACCGGGATTTGTTCAATGATGAGTGGTGCGCGTGAAGTTACTTGTGGAGTCGAACCTGCGCTGCAGCCTTGGGAGCTGCGCAGCTGGACTCGTTGAGCTGGGGTTTGTTGTGAAGTTGACCCGACTTGCTGAGCCTCACTCCTCAACAGCCTTCGCGATCTCACCGGTTTTTCCAATTAAGTTGACTAGTCCTCGGCCCTTTATCGCGTCATCGGACGATGATGAGATTTCCATGGGTGGCTTATCATCAAAATTGAAAGTTTGACGAGTAGTCTTGAGGTCGACTTGCTCGTGGTTGGAACATCCTCACCGAGTCTTTTGGATCAGCCATGGGGATGACTCGGCCATCATCGTCTTTCCGATCCCGAGAAAGGTTACATCGGGGTTGTCCTGGGAATCGTGAAGCGCGCTTATCTCCTTTTCGATGGATCAATGATAGCCGGAGGGATTTCTACTTCGCTTTCTTTACCCCGGAAGTCTCAACCTTCCGTTGGCCTTCATTACCTCCTGCAGCCCCAATCGGCGAGGCACGACCTCCCTTTCGACAAAGGTGTCACTGTCTTAGGGTCTTCTCAGGTGGCATCCATTGGAGTCTCAACCCCATGGATTGCACTTTCATCGCCCCAGTGTTAACTCCCGGGTTGTTCCTTCATGTGCCTCGACCGCATCGCAACGCCATTAGCCTTCGAGAGCGCGGATTGCATTGGCACCGAGACAGTCTCAATCGCCTGAGCTTCGATGATGGCAACTTGCTTTGTGTATTTTGTGTTTGTACTTTATCCACTTCGCCTCCTAGATTCGTTGTGGAGTCATCTCGCAAGATCCTCCGACCTTGCCGCAGGAGGGAGTTTCCCACCGTGACTAATGGGGTCACTCGTCTCCAAACTCCCGGCTATTTCTTTCTCCGAGTGTTCGGCCATTGGGGCGGTGGTAAGACACCTTCATTAGGGGTTGGCTCGACTAGGGTCCCCACTAACCCGGTTTCATCACCGCCCTTAATTCCTTCTTCCGAGTGAGTCAGGGAAGTGGTGGCAAAGAACAATCGTGGCAATATGTTGCACCACTCCCATTGGGTCCAACTCACCCGTGTGTTTTGGAGGACTCTCCCGGTCCCTCCATCATTCTTTGCTCATGAAGAATTCGATTCGTGCATTGCTTGCTGCATTTGTAACTCTTCTAGCGGGCGTTAAGGGTCCATATCCTCATCACTATCCGATAAGACGTCAAGGAGATGATGTGTGTTCTGTGGTGCCGGTGATAGGGCGGATCTTGGCCTTCTCACGTGCCTCGCTTCCTCTCGCTCTCTCCTTCTCCTTGTCCTTGAAGATCTGCAAGATATCCGTGCGCTTTTCTTCATCCAATGTTTGGACCACAGTGGTCACTCCAAGAAAGTTTATCAGTTCCTCTTCTTCTTTGATAAACTCAGGCCGTTGGAACTGCTCCTGGATCGACTCAATTTCCACTTCCTCCACTCTCGCAGATTTTTTTGGATGTCCGGATAGAGTGGGGATAGGATCATCACATCATCATCTTTTTCAGCCTTCTTCTTGTGTCTCAACTGTTCGAACTACAACGGGTCTTGATTTGCCTCTGATTACCTTCAGAGACTTGGTCAAGTTTCATCAATAATATCCGAGACTCTACTTCTCCAAAGAATCTCCGGTATCTATTTCAGTGAGTGGGCGACTCAAATCCTTTTTCAAGTTCGGATTGCTTGATGATTCTTCTTCGTCTCTTAGTTCGTACGCAGGGATTTCTGTTCGGAGAGAGTGTCTTCGAGTCCCGGGTGGGGGCCGTCTTTGGTGTTTTCATCCGAGGAGCAGCCGTCTTGGCTTATCGCTTCTCCTCTTTTTGACGACCGGAGAATGTATTTGAGGTTCCTTCTCGGCCGCTGCTGCTGGGGCAGGAGACACGGCTGCGGGGCAGGCGACTTACGGCTGCAGGGCATGGAGCATATTTGTTTTTCTTAGCTAGGGGCAAAGCTTCTCTTAGTAGCTGCAGGGCAGCTTTTCTTCTTTGTGGAGAGGAAACAATCAGTATCTTCAGGGTCACCGATTCCCCCTCACTTGCATCGCCTCTCTTGGTGAGCTCTCTTCAGTGCGCCAGAGGGTTTGATCTCGAACATCCTCTTGTTTACATGGAACGCCTTTCCATGTCGAAGAGGACTCTTTCACTCCATCACCGGCCAATCACTGGCCATATCCCGGGATCCTCCAAATGCACCATTCTCCTTGAAGGATTTGTTCCTACATTCTCGCAGAGTCTGCTGTGAGACAAACTCAGCCCAATTTACTTGCTTTTCTTCAATGATCGCAACCATTACGATCGGTTTTGCTTTAGAAAGTTGGTCAAAGCCGCCAAATTTGATGTCTATGCATTTGGCAACTATGTCCAACAGATTTGTGGTAGTCCTCCTTCAAGAACCCCTTTTTGGTTGTGTAGACTATCTTTTTCAAAGATAGTCGGCCTTGGCTACTTCCTTCCAAGCAAGAACCAAGTCTACGCCGCCTTCATTGATTTCTCGTGCTCCTTCCGCCGTAGTGAGCGAGTGTTCTCCGCTGATCCTTGGCGAGAGATGATGAACTCCTTCCCGTGAATGAGGATTTGATCCCCTCATCGTGAATCTCGGCGTTCACGTAGAACTCGTGCAACCTCTTCCACATAGGTCATCGAGAACTCCATCGCCGAAATGGTTTCACCGGGCGTTTCGAGCTTTTCAAATGATTTTCTTTATGAGGGCGTCATCGGACCCCTATTTGACCATTCCCTCGAAATCCACAAAGAGACCCAGTGTGGATTTGCTTTCCTAGATTGACGAAATCATAAGTTGATGCCATTTTTCAAGATTTCACGAAAAGAAACTTAGAGGTTGATTTGAATATAGATAGGGTTTTGAGAGAGTTTTGCCTTTGCTTCGAGATAGAAATGAACCGTTTTGATAATATGTGAGAGAAAACAGACGAAAATGGTTTAAGTATGGTTTCGAAAGGATGTGCGGGTGGTTTTTGAAATGTGATCTAAATCAACGGCTTAGATTTTGCACGCCGATTAGCATTTAATGTCTTGAATTTAATGCGACAACATTTATATCCAATCATAAGCTTGGTATGCGGCTTTTTGCCTGTACACATCATCATTATGTCGACGCCATTCTTAAAAACATTCCCACTTAGTAAAAACGATTGCGTTTTGTCACTTTGCTCATAAAAGACTCACTCTTATCCCTTAGCCGATTTAACTCTTCTCGTCGCAGCTTCTCTCAAATGACTCAAATTTGTCACTAATTCAAGATAGTCATTGTCTTTCCGACATGGTCGATTCATTTAGCCGATTTTGAGAATTCATCCTTTTTCTCTTTTTGTGTTTCATTTCTTTTCTTTGAGTCTTCCGAGTGTCACTCACCAATCAACCCTAACTCATGCTTGAGTTCTTCAAATCTTGACTCACATAATGGTTTTGTGAATATGTCACCAACCGTTTATCGCTTGAGATATATTCCAAGATGATGCCATTCTTTTCAACATGATCTCTTATGAAGTGATATCTTACATCGATATGTTTTGTTCTTGAGGGCAACACAGATTCTCGAGTGATTGCAATTGCACTTGTGTTATCATACATGATTGGAATTTCCTTTTCTTCAACTTCATAGTCTCTCACCGCCTCATCCATAGGATTTGGGCACAACAACACCGCTCGCACTATGTATTCTCCCAAACCGAGGTGGCTATTGAATTTTGCTTTTTGCTAAACTAGAAATTAGCTTATTTCCAAGCATTTGACATGTGCCTCAAGTGCTCTTCCTGTCAACTCGCATCTAGCATAGTCGTAGTCCGAATAGCCAATTAGCTTGAATCCACCTTTCTTTGGATACCATTAGCCAACTTCTTGCTTCCTTTCAAATATCTCAAAATCCTCTTAGCTGCAGTCATATGGCTCTCTTTTGGAGCAGATTGAAATCTCACACATACACCTACAACAAAGGTGATGTCCGCCCGCTTGCCGTGAGATAAAGCAATGATCTAATAAGTGCTCAGATCTTGTTTGATCTACGTGCTTGCCATCCGCATCCATGTCCATTTTGACGACGTATTCATTGGTATTTTCACGTAGACTTCTCCTCCATACCAAATTTCTTCATTAAATCTCTCGGTGTATTTTGTTTGACTTATGAAGGTTCCATCCTTCACCTATTTTACTTGGAGTCCAAGAAAGAATGTCGCCTCTCCCATCATGCTCATTTCAAATTTTCTTTGCATGAGGTTTGAAATTTTTTCACATAGCTCTTTGTTTGTGGATCCAAAAATGATGTCATCCACATATACTTGAACAAGCAAAGATGTTCTTCTTGTCTTGAATTACAAAAGTGTTCTATCTACTTTTCCTTTTGTGAATCCATTCTCGCTTAGGAATTGTGACAAAGTATCATACCATGCTCTGGTGCCTGTTTCAATCCATACAAAGCTTTCTTGAGTTTGAATACCTTATCTCCAAGAGTCTTCCGCTCAAATCCTGGAGGTTGTTCAACATACACTTCTTCTTCCAATAAACCATTTAGGAATGCACTTTTTACATCCATCTGATATACAATAAAATTCTTGTGAGCTGCATAGGCAAGAAACATCCTTATAGCTTCTAATCTTGCTACAGGAGCAAATGTTTCATCAAAATCTATTCCTTCTTCTTGGCAATATCCTTTTGCTACTAGTCTTGCTTTGTTTCTTACCACGAACCCTCCTCGTTCATCTTGTTTCAAACACCCATTTAGTGCCAATAACATTTTGATGGGTGGGTCTTTGAACTAACTCCCATACTTTATTTCTTTCAAACTCGATTCACTCTTCTTGCATAGCTTGAATCCAATGTGTGTCATCCAATGCTTGTAACACATCTTTAGGCTCTATTTGTGAGATAAAGCATGTGAGCATAGCTTCTTGTTAAGTTCGATCTTGTTTTGACACCTTCTCTTATATCTCCAATGACAAGTTCGTGGATGGTCTTTCAACCATCTTACATCAAAGTTGAAGTAAGTTAGCCGGATTCGATTGTCTAGCAACATTGTGTTGCTTTGATCAGCTCTCTCTCTCAATCACTTAGCCGCAAATTTTCCAAGATTTTATGAGACTCACTATCTCATCTTCATCCGAGTTTATAATTCAAGTCAACTTGATAGGGACTTTTCAGATGGTTGGATGATTCAAACTTATCACTCTTCAATATCTTCTCCATTTACATTTGGCTCATCGAATACCACATGAATGGATTCCTCTCGCAACCATAGTCCTTTTGTTGAGTACTCAGTAGGCTTTGCTTTCACCGAGTATCCCAAGAAGATACCTTCATCGCTTTAGCATCGAAAGCCTTTAGATTGTCTTTGCCATTGTTATGGATGAAGCATTACATCCAAATATTCTAAAATATGCAACATTTGGTTTTCTCCTGTCCAAATCTCATAGGAGTCTTTGTCACCGTCTGTTTATCATACATCTATTTTTGAGTGTAGCAAGTCGTGTTGATTGCTTCACCCCAAAATCTCTTTGGTAACCCCGCTTGACTAACATGGTCCTTCTTTCTTTGAGTGTTATATTCCTTCTTTCTCGCAACTCCATTCTGTTGTGGAGTCCTTTGCCGCAGATAATTCATGACCAATGCCATTTTCAAGACAATATTGAGTTATTATACCATTGACAAACTCGGTTCCTCTGTCGATCTTATTTTGATAATGGTTTGGCTCTTCTCATTTTGAATTCTCTTCATCACCGTGGTAGTTTCGTAGAGAGTTTCTTTCTTCTTACACATGAATATTGTCCATGTATATCTTGAGTAGTCATCTACTACCACCAAGGTATATTTCTTCCCACTTATGCTAGTCTGGTTCAATTGGACCAAATAGATCCATATGTAGCAGTGCAATATCCTTGTTGAGGATGGGCATGTCTTTTCTTTGAATGATGATTTGATCTGTTTTCCCTTCCGCATGCGTCACATATACTCTCCTTCTTGTATACTTGAGTTAGGAAGACCTACCACAAGATTACTTCGCAATCTTGTTAAGTGTTTTGAAATTCAGTGACTCAGCTTTTGTGCCACAACCAACTTGATTCAGATGTGCTCTTTGCTAATAGACAGTGTGTTTGGTATAGCGGTTGACCAATCTACTACATACATGTTCTTTTTGTCTCCGCATCCTTGCAACACAACTTCATTTGATTCAATATCCTTGATTTGGCATATACCCATGTTAAATCCAACATTATAGCCCTTGTCACAGAGTTGGTCGATGCTTAGCAAGTTGAAGTTGAGTCCTTCAACATATACAACATCTGTGATTTCTAATCCGTTCTTCTTGATGGATCCAATGCCTTTTATTTCTCCTGAGCTTCATTTCCTCCAAATATGACTTTTGCTCCTTTAACTTCCTTGAATTTTGACAGATTTTTCTTGTTTCTGTCATATGTCCGAACAACCACTATCCATGTACCAGGTTCCTTGGCACTCACTGTTCCTTGAACCCGCAATCAAGAAATTAAGTTTTAGGTACCCATACTTGTCAGGTCCCGAGGGGTTAGTATTGTAAGATGATCCAACCAGCCTATAACCAAATGATCTGCTCTAAGGGGTTGCCATCTATCGATTGCCATAATCATAATTAATTTTGGAAAATTGCTTGGGGATTCTAGGTTCATACAATCGTCTCTTTTGTCTGTCAGTATGCCAGATATGTGTTTTAGCAATTGCCTTCTTTGGGTAATTGTGGTGTCTGAGTGTAGTGCCTAGGTGCATATGTGTGTTTGATGAAGGCTCTTATACTT
Organism: Rehmannia glutinosa; assembly: GCA_016081115.2. Lineage (NCBI taxonomy): Eukaryota > Viridiplantae > Streptophyta > Magnoliopsida > Lamiales > Orobanchaceae > Rehmannia > Rehmannia glutinosa. The sequence continues at coordinate 25,370 of JABTTQ020001694.1, read as the reverse complement.
TTGGAATGGCCTTTCTTGAGTTCTAGGCCTTTGCCATTTGGGCTTATATTCCATAAGTCTATCTTTGATAGTTCACATCGTTCCAATAAGCTTGGCTTGGATGTTTTCTACCATTCCCATCATATGTGTTTCTTTGATAGAACTTTTGGGGTTTTTGGTAGCTCTGTTTCTTCTTTCTGAGTAATTTACATTTGGAGTTTGCTTTGAGAACTTGGTCAATTTTTCTCACTGCCCTCTCAATGCACCCAATCGATTTTTTCCTTTTCCTTTATAAATTAAAGGCCAGCTTTGCTTGTAATTGTGCTTTGGAGTGAATGTGTGTGCACCATTTGGAGTTTTGGATTTTGAGACACTTCATTGCTTGAAGATCCTTTTTCCAAAATTACTTTTGGAGTTTGACATAACACGAGAGGAATTAAATACTAAGCTGTCTTGTCTCCACATTCTCTTTGACTCATAATAAGATCATCCAATGATTTAGATGCCTTAGTGAATGAGGCAATCACATTTTTGAGGTCATTCTCCCTTTTCTATGGCAGCTATTTCTCGCTATTAGCTTGGCATTTTCAAATTTTAAACTTTTATTCTCATCACTATTCGACTTAGAGTACTCGGCTCTTTAGTCACCGTGAGTTTTGGCTCTTAGTAGGCTGTTTTCCTAATTTAGTAGTGTGTGAGGATTTAATGTGTTCAAAATCTTTCATCATTTTGCCTAATGAATCATAAAGATCGAGTGGGTGATGAAGTGTGTGTGTCACAATCACTATCACTAGAATCGAGTTTGATGAGTTAGAGTGTACCTCATCTTCTTGATCAGGTTGATCTTGTTCCTTGGCCATCAAACGGATCGGGGCTTCTTCTTCAGAGTCACTTGAGTAGTCGGCTTCACTTGCTCTCAATCAACTGTCTCTCTTGACTTGCTTGTTTGTCTCGGCGAGCTCTCTGCGACCAACATTGCATTTTTCTTTTCTTGTCTTCTTTCTCTCAAGACCTTTCTTTCTTCTTCATTCCTGTATTTGTTGACTACAGGATATGGACAATCAATGGCATAGTGACCTGGTTGCCTACAGTTCCAAAGATAGATATTCAACCTTTTGATCACTCTTTCCATTCTTGGATTGTCGGTCCTTTGATATCCACTTCTTGATGATCTGTTCTCTTGGTTGGCCCATCTTCCCTTGACTTGGAGGGAGCTGAGTGTCTTCTCGGAAGATTCGCCCTTGCTTCTCTTGTAGTTCTTATTGAAGAACTTGTTGAACCTTTAACCATCGTGGCTATTTCTTCGGATCAATGACTTCCTTTGACCTCGCTCTCTTTCCATCCTTAACAATTAGAGCAAATTGTTTTGGGTACAACTGTCTCTTCCTGATCTTTTTTCTCACTCAAATTCGTAGGCTTTGAGATCTCGAGAATAGTTCATGGTTGGAGGTCTTCGATAGGTCCATGGAATGTCTCGATGCCATGACCTTCATTTCCCATTCAAATTTGGGAGACTTTTTAGGATCTTCATACACATTTCCTTCTGTGTATATTCCTTTCCAAGTGCAGATAGCTCGTTGGTGATTTCTGTGAACCGAGCATCCAGTTGATCCAGGTTTTCTCCTGCGATCATTTTGAAATTCTCAAATTTTTGTACAACCACTAATAATTTATTTTCCTTGATTTGCTCACGAGCCTTCACCAATCAATGTTAGCTGTCCCAGATTTCTTTAGCCGTTTTGCATGATTTGACTTTATTGAACATGGCTTTGTCCAAGGTTTTGTAAAGGATGTCCTTGGCTACATTGTCCAGGTTGTATCTTTTTCTGTCATCATTTGTCCATTCAGTTCTTGGTTTTTCAACCATAGTTGGTCTAGGGGCAACATCCTCTTCACCTTCAACTGTAGCTCTTCTTACAACTGTGTTCACTTTTAAGATTTGCAGTGGCCCATCCTCTATCACTATCCACATCTCATCATGTAATGCTGATAGATGAGCATGCATACGAATTTTCCAATCATCAAATTCTTCAATTGTGAACATAGGGATGCGTGTCGATTTGCTTCCATGATAATAACTTTTAATGATAAAAGGAGTTTTGAAAGCTTAAGTACTAAAACTGACTTTGAAAAGTTTGGAGATCTAGTTCAAGAACTGGCAGTGCGGAAGGCTCAATGAACCAACCGCTCTGATACCACTTGTAGGTCCCAAGGGGTGTGAGTGTAAGGTTTAGAAGGGGGGTTGAATAAACCTTACCAACTTTTCACTTTTGGTCCTTTTTTAAAATTCAGAGTTGACACTATATCTGTTTGTGTCCTTGGTGGACACCAATTTAGTTAATCAAGAGTTAGTCACTCAAATGACTGACTGAGCCGTTGATAGAATAACTCAAATTTGTTAAGACCAATTAGCTCAACTATGGTTTGTTTTCAGCGGAAGACTTAACACCCTTAATTTTGGTTTAGTTATGATTTAATACTTGGTTTTAGTACTTAGAGATTATCAGTTGGATAGCAAATATGTCAGCAGAATTAAACAAATAAGATGCAGGATTTAAAGTGCTGAAATGTAAATGACACGATAAGTTTTTATAGAGGTTCAAGATGGGGTAATTCTTCTACTCCTCTCTTCTCCAACTCCTTGAGGAATCCACTAAGTATTGATCAAGATATCAGAGTGGTAATGTCCGGATACACAAGTCTTGATCACACAATGACTTGATCCTTTGGGACTCGATGAGATGCCTTGGTCACTCACCGGTGGCTTTCGTCCGACTCGGCTTCTTCTTCACAGGGCAATCGCTTTGCTACTACATCTCACTTGCTCAAGCTCTTACGATTTGATCACGAAACCCTCCAAAAACTCGAGACCGGTTCAACCTTAAACCTTCCTACAATCCTTCGAGGAATGTAGACCCCTTGATTCTTCAAATGTTTCATCTTCAACTCGATTGAAGTTGTCTTTCCTTCACAGTGAGTGTTGGATTGATTTCCTTCAAATGTAGACTTGAGGATTGAACTTGAATAACTTGAGAGTAATTTTTGGTTACATTCGAATGTTAGCTTGAATGTTCGTGGTTCAGTTACCTTCTCTCGTGAGTGATTCCTCGGCCTTTTATAGTGATCTTTCAAAAATTTGCCCGTTGAAGAGATAGGCTTATTTTTGAAAGTCACTTGTGGTTGTTGGCTTGTCTTGTTGCGATCCTTGGAATTGCCACTTCCTCGTATGAATTTTTCTTTAGCTTTTCGAGCCCGACACGGTGTAGTGCTTCCCATTGGTTTATTTCCCTTGCACGCTTCGTGGATCGAGCACTCAGAAAGGTAGGATGGAGATATTACTTGTTTAAGTAATTTTCTTGATTTACGTGCAACGGATCTCTTTTAGTTATCTCGACTTGATCGCATTTTCTTGCTTTCCCCAGGTGACTTAGAGTCGACTTCCAATCATTAAATGACTCTTCCGTCACTTCAACTAGAGACTTGACTATCTTGAGTTGACTTGATGATGCTTTACTCAACAGCATCTCACCGCACCTTCATCGAGTTCCGTCTTCTCTTTTGCCAAACTCACCAAATTGTCTTGCAAATGAGTCTTCCTACTATCTCGATTGTCTTCTTGCATGTTTGGGCATAGGCTGACTTAACTCGGCTTGACCAAATTTTTATTTGTTACAATGCGCTTTACAACAAAAATGGGGTGCCAACTTCCTATTCTAAGTTTTACATGGCATTCATCAAAATCTAAACAATAAATTTCCCAACACTGGACATGGACCAGGACCAGACGATGGTGATATATGTGATTGATGATCTGAGTCCCAATCCCAAAGCTGATATTCATTATGTTCTCCCCCTGAATTTCGGTTTTGGGATAATAAGATTGTGTTCAAAAAAATGTGACATCCATAGAGTGATACATTTTTCTTGTGACAGGAGAGAGTAGCATCTATATCCCCTCGATTTGGAGAGTACCCAAGAAAAAATACATTTTATGGATTTTGGGTCTAACTTGCTACGATGTTGGTGATGTATATGGACGAAGGCCGAGCATCCAAATACTTTTAGTGGAAGTGAGGAAATGAATCGGTGTGTGGAAAAAAATTGAGGAGAGTCGATAAGGAGTTTGGAACTTTAGGACTCGAAGGCATTCGATTGATGAGATATGTTCTTTGTAAGAATGCTTTCTCCCCAAAAATATTTTGGAACATGAGTAGAGAACATGAGGATCGAGCAACTTCTAAATGATGTATATTTTTTTTTTACTCAATCCCGTTTTGTTGGGGAGTGTTAACACATGAGCTCAAGTGAATAATTCCCCGATCAAGGAGATACGAACTAAGGACAGATTTGAAATATTCCTTGGCATTGTCGATTTTCAAAACTTGGATCTTGGTTCGAATTGGGTTTGTATCATGGAGTTGAAATTCTGAAAAATTTGTCCAACTTCTCATTTTTCTTTCATGAGAAATACCCAAGTTAATCTAGTGTGGTCATCAACAAAAGAGATGAACCATCGGGTTCTGACACATTTTTAACCCTTGAGGGCCCCACATCACTATGGAAAATGGATGAGATGGTTTATATGGGAGATTGGGATAATTGCTACGAGTATGTTTGGCAATCGACAAATTTCACAACTAAAAAACTTTGAACTTTTATTGATAAATAAGGAAGGCAAATTTTTTTCAAGATACATGAAATTTGGATGACCAAAACGATAATGCCATAACATGATTTCACTATCTTTATTGACGCTAGAATTTAAAGCTAATCGACTTTAGATCGACACACAACTTGTACTTTGACCATGTCTTCTTAGAGAAATATTGTCTTTGAGGAGATAGAGTCCGAACATGTCTCAAAGATCGCCAATCGTCCTCCCGAATCCATTTCTGAAATTCACACAAGTTGGGAAAAAACTTAGCCATACAATTAAGATCACGAGTCAATTTCTTGATTGAGAGCAAATTACAATCCAATGTAGGAACATGAATAACAAAATTAAGAGTCGATTCTTTGATATTTTGATGGAACCCGTTCCTGCAACTTTAGATAGAGAACCATCGGCAATTCGGACATTGTGATTCCCATTGTAATGACTATACTCATTGAAGAGGGTTGCATCTCCCCGTCATGTGATCTGAAGCTCCAGTCTATTATCCATGGATTTGAATGTCCTTGAACTAAAAAGGCATTTGAGGAGTTACCTTTTTGTGCTAACATACTAGTTCCAAGCACATGAGTGTTACGAGGTATGAAATTCTGATGAACAACTTTTGTAGGGCTTCAAGTTGTGCTTTGGTGAATGGATTGCTCTTGGTTGAATCATGAGTTTCCTCTATGGTCACAACACCATTTGCACGGACTTCTCTATTATTTTGGGCTCGATATGGTTTCCAATCACCGGTGGCTTACCGTGGATTTTCCAAAATTATCAATGACATGTCGGGCGATGGCGGTGTTCACACCACAACCTTCTTTTCCTCGATTATTGTTTCCGGGTAGTTTACGAATTGCTAGGGCGAACCTTCAAGTGTTGGAGTCGAATTTTTGATCCCATCATCACCTTTTCCCGCTTTCCTCACGTCGAACTTGAGAGAGAAGGCCTCTCGGATTCCTGGAAGTGGTTTGCTTCCCATAACCCTTCCTCTCGACTTCGTCCGATTTTTGTTGAGGCCAAGAAGGAATTTGAAGGTTCGTTTTTGCTCAACAATGTTGTTGTATAAAATCGTGTCTTAATGCACTTCCATGCGTGGGTTTCAAACATGTCAAGATGTTGCCAATACCGGTGAGAGTATTGAAATATTGTGTAACATGATATCTCCTTGGCGAAGATCGTGAAGGGTCGATTCAATTTCAAACAATTACAACGGTATTGTCGGAACTTGAGTAAGTTTCTCTCATAGCATCCCAAATTTCTTTTGTCGTCCCGTAGAGAGAGAAAATTTTCTCTTATGTCATTATTCATTGAATTGATAAGCCATGACATTACCATATGATTGTCGATTTTCCGGACCTTGAATTTGGGATCGCTTTTCTCTCCGGAGCGATGATTTCTCGGTGAGGTAATTGTCTTTTCCTTCCCACAAATGAACATCATTACGGATTTGAGACCATTGAAGAAAATTGTGTCCGTTAAGTTTGTGTCGATGATGAGAAGTGATGGACCTTGATTCCCCCATGATTGCTCGCGTGCCGCAGAAGAGCATCGGATTCGAGTTCACGCTAGGGATGATGGGTTTTGTCTCTCGGTCGCCATGCCGTATTTTGCCATGGGAGAAATGAGAATTATGGTTTTGGGTGGCTCGGTACCATGTGAGATTCTCGAGAATTACTCGGTTTCATTTTCTACTCAAAACATAAACGTACAACTATATATACATAATAGTTGGGCTCAACCTAATAGGAAGAACATCCTCCCTAAAATAGAAAAGGAAAAGAAATAACAATGAGATCTTATTTGGATCTCTTTATTGACAAATATCTAACAAATCCCTAAATCTCTCACTAACTTTAAATAGAATTCCACAAACTCCTCGATATATAAAGTGTGTTTCATAATATTTAAAGTTAATCAATTTCATTTGTCATATATAGATTTAAAAATCGAAAAAAAGATTAGCACATAATCTTTCTCTTTCATTTTGCTCCAAACCAATTTTTACCTTCAACGGTGCATTTCCTGTCAGCCACAACATCTAAAATCTCCCATTCTCTCGCCGCTTCTATTTTTGTTTCAGCTTTTCCTTTTGAATTAAAATTGGACGGTTTTGTTAACATGGTGTTTTCATACTCTATTGTTCATGTTTATATGTGGACCGAATTTATGTAAACCTTCTTGTTTAAGTACCAAAATTCGTGGAGGTTTCTGATGCACCTTTCACCACTTAGTTTTATAAATCTGTATCTATGATTAGAATTGAACTTATGCATATATAAGCTGTACTTATTTTGTTCCTCATTAAAGTTTTCTCAATAGAAGCATTTTTAAGATCAATCGTTTGAAGATGTTTGGTTGGAATGGACAATCTCCAATTATCAACTTTTAGAAGCTACTTTTGCCTTTTAAGGATGTTGGATTATTTAGCATGAAATTGTAACAAGATCTTTGCTAGAAAAAGCACTTTTCGGCACTTTTAGCTTTTAGACTCAACTTTGTTTTGTTGGATTTTATTTATAATATATTGCGATTGCTATGTTATGATGTGGATCGAATTTTTGGGTATTATATGGGCTGCGATGTTGAAGCTACTTAGAATGGGTGAATATGGGCCGAAAATCGACCACGAAGTGGGCTTAATATTTTGTGTGCAATTTGAAGGATGAATGGGTTGCTTTTGGGCTGAAAAATGTGGCGGGGTGGGCTGAAAAATTGGATTGAATTAGTCGATTTTTTTTTTTTGGGCGGTTGAGTTGGTTAACTTTTAGTCCCAGTTTTTGGGATTTTTTTTGTTTTTAATGATCAACCCGCATGTGGGGTTTTTTTCGATTTGATGCGTAATTTGTAATAAAATCTAAAATGAGCCCAATAGTGGAAACCCCCGATATCCCCGCTTCATGGCCTCCTCTTACGTAGATGGTGGATGCTTTAGATTTCCTTTGTCTTTTCTTTGCGTGGATTTAATCTCTAGATTTTTTGTAATTATGAAAATGCGGGATTCTTTTTTTTTTTTTATGGGACTGCTGGAGTAGCTTTTAGCGTATTTTAAGTTTAAAAGATGCTCCAAGTAGTTGATTAAAATTGGGTGTTTTGGTTTTGCCTTGGTAATTAAAGCATTTTGGCTCCATTCTGTGAGAAAAGGAGAAAACATTGGTTCGTTTGAAGCAAAATGGGGCGGAGCTTCATGGGTGGTTTTCACTTTTCAAAAAGAGCTTTTTAAGATCAATGGTTTGAAGAAGTTTGATAGGAATGGAAAATCTCCAATTGTCAACTTTTAGAAGTCGCTTTAGCCTTTTAAGGATGTTGGATTGTTTAGCAAAAGTTTGAAATTGTCATAAGATAATGTTAGAAAAAGCGCTTTGGAAGCAGATTTTAGCTTTTAGACTTAATCTGTTTGATTTGATTTTATTTATAGTCTTTGAAGCTTCGATGTTAATCAATTTGAAATTGGGGCCGGTTTCTTATAACACTTTTAGTTGTAGTTTTAATCGTGTAGTTGAATAGCACGTTCGGCTAAAAAAACACCATAACAAATTGCTCGATTTTTGTGTGCAAGTTGAAGCATCAATGAGCTGCTTTTGGGCTGAAAATTGGGCCTAAAATGGGGAATGTGGGCACTTTCGGCTAACAAAAAACCGTAACAAATGGGCTCGGTTTTGTGTGCAAGTTGAGGGATCAATGGGTGCTTTTGGGCTGAAAATTGGGCTTAAATTAGGGGAATGTGGGCTAAAAATTTTGTTAATTGAGAAGTATTAAATATATCCTAAACCCTAAACCCTAAAACCAAACCTAAAAACCTAAACCCTAAAACCTAAACCTAAAAACCCTAAACCCTAATCCCTAAAAACCTTAAACCCTAAAACCTAAACCTAAAACCCTAAACCCTAAACCCTAATCCCTAAAAACCTTAAACCCTAAACCCTAAATCCTAAAATCCCTAAACCCTAAAACCGTAGTGATAGGCGTTTTGCTTTTTGATTCTTCCTTTATGAACGGACATGACATATATGATACTTTGTTTATTTGATATACGGGTAGGGGATCACGCCTCATCCCCCACCCTCCCGGTGTTATTTTGTTTAAAAAAACTCTAAACCCTTTAACCCTAAACCCTAAAAATACAATGATAACTAAAATCTAAAACTCGGATATTCTAGCTGTCCATCCGAATAAGAGATAGTAGATGGTGGGATACCGTGCCCTCATAAATAATGTGACTACCAAGGGCATCGGCTCCCAACTCCATTTGGATGATCTGTTGGTCGATTCCCCTCTCGTGTATGTGGGAAATCGAATCTCAAGACATAGAAAACCCGCCATGAGAGGTCGGCATCCACCGCATGATATCCTCGGACCCAGGCGAATGGAACCCTGGATATATCCTCAATGAGACCCTTAAAAGCCCACAACCGGAGACCACGACTGATACAATCTATCCCGATCCCACACATCATCACGAATGAACCAATCCAGGTTCATGGTATAAGGTTCGGGGTTCGGGGTTTAGGGTTTAGGGTTTAGGGTTCGGGTATTTGTTTTAAGCAAAATAACACCCAGGGGATGGGGGATTGAGGCAATTAAACAAACATCTAACATAATTTCCCTAATTTGCAGCCAAAAAGTGCTGCAAAATATATCAAAGCCTAAATGCTAAAAGCCTTATTACTAATTACGTGAAAGATAAAATACAAAATTCAAATTCCTTGCAAGGCTGTACTTGATAAAGCCCAAAGATAGTTCCAGCCCATTTGCTTCCACAATGATTCAAGGGTCAAAATTGCAATTCCCCAACTTCTTCTATGTTGATCCACTGCCAATCTCAATTAAGCCCAAAGTTCAAAGCCCAATATCCTAAAATTCTATATGACAGCCTAATACAACATCTAACCTATCTAACCCATCATCCAACCGTCCAACTCTAATTAATCAAATACCAAACTCATCACATTCTTAAATTTATCCTCAAATAAAGCCCAATCTAACCACTCAACCCCACGAACATTCCATCCCAGCACCTAAAACATATTATCAAAAGCTGAAAACAGCTTTTGTTCCAAAAAAAGCTGAGACAGCTTTTGCTCCAAAAAAAAAACTCAAAAACTGAGAGCAAAAAACAGAGAGCCCTGCCCCTAACATTCATACCAGATAACAACAAATCAAACAATGATAACTCAAATATCCAAGACTAAGAACCACATAACCAGTGGTTTAGGGTTTAGGAGTTTAGGGTTTAGGGTTTAGGGTTCGGGGTTTAGGATTCGGGTTGAGGTTCGGGGTTCGAGGATTCGGGGTTGAGGGTTTAGGGTTCTAGGGTTCTAGGGTTTAGGGTTTAGGGTTTCGTTTAGGGTTTAGGGTTTAGGGTTTCGTTTAGGGTTTAGGGTTCGGGGTTTAGGGTTTAGGGTTCGAGATTCGGGGTTCGAGTTTAGAGTTTAGGGTTCGGGGTTTAGGGTTCGGGGTTTAGGGTTTTTTTAAGCAAACACCCGAAGGTGGAATTTTATTGAACATCAAAAATATGTACAAACTATTCGCGATAGCCAAAAGTGCTATCCGAGATTCAAAAATTACAACTCGTATTTATCTAAACATTCTACAAAATGTTAACAGAATACGTCTAATGAAAACAATGAAATATAAACAATTTTCCTGAAGTCCGCAGCACGTTCCAAATTTCCAGCAATCAAGTCCATAATTTTCCAATCTTCCAATATTCCAAATGTTCAGCAAATTAAAACCCATAATCAGCCAAGGAGAGATATCCATTAAAATAGACCAATATCTTAATCTTCAAAGCCCAAAACCATTAATTCTAAATTTCCTTATGTCAGCCCATAACAAGAAGATGCCTTATCCAAACCCAACAAGCTCTAATCCAATCCTCAAAGCCCAAATCCAATATCCCAAATACCCTTAAAACAGCCCATATCGAATAAAATCACCCAAACCCAACAAAACCAATCCTAACTCTAATAGCCCACTTATCCACAAAACGTAAACACCCAGCAAATGAGGCTGGAAATTATCAATGAAAAGCTGGAAGCAGCTTTTAATCCAAAAAAAGCTGAAAACAGCTTTTTCAAAAAAAACTGAAAAACTGAGGGCATGAAAACAGAGCAAAACAGAGAAACCATCCCCAATTATTACACACCAAAACACCTCAGCAATTCCAATCAAAGACAACTTAATCTCCAACAAGCACAAAGCAGCCCAACCATCTCCAACAACACAAACCACAGCAGCCAGCAACACCTCAATTCTATACAAGCCCGATCAACAACTAAATTCCACATCTCACATTTTCTAGCAGCAAAATCATCAAATAAAATAGTAAAAAAACCAGCAGCAGTCAGCAAAAAAAGAAAACAGCAGACTCAGCTCAACACAACAGCACACCTATTACATATGTACCAGCATCATCAAGCACAACCCTCCTTAAAATTCATCAACCAATAACCAACCTCAGTACTACACAGAATTTAGCAGCATTCAGCAAATAAACCATAATAGCCACACAAGCCCATCCATTCTCAACACAGCAGCAAGCACATTAATTTCTAAAGGCAGGAATTCTCATTTTATCAACTCGAATTAATCCTTTCAATTTACCTGGGAGATTTGAAGGAGTAAACTCAAGAGTTCTTTGTTCATCACAGCCCAAATTAGCCAAGTAATCCGCCGGAGCATTCCCTTCTCTAAAGTTGTGTGTGATAACCACATCTTTATCTTTAAACTTATGTTTAATTCTCAAAAAATCATGCTGAAGTCTCCAATGTCCTATCTTCCTATTTTTGATCATCCACACCAATGCCATTGAATCCACTTCAATCCACCACCTAACCTCCGCTCCAATCCGAGATAAAATATCAATGCCCATAGCCAATGCCTTCACTTCAGCTTCCAGACTATTTTCAGCAGCAAAATGAGCTTGAAATGCCCGCACAACCTCCCCTCTATCATTTCGAATCACTCCACCTCCACCAGCTATAATTCCCTTGAAAGATCCATCAGTGTTGAGCTTCAAGCAACCCACAGGAGGCTTGTCCCAAAACACTAATATAGCTTTTTTCATTGATCTCTTAGACACCAGAAAATTAAGATGAGTTGCAATATGTGAAAAACCTTTCCAAATAGAAAAATCAAACTTGTTACTCAATGACAATTTAGATAAATATTGATGCACACTCCAAATGATCCTTTCCCCTTTGAAACCCAACCCCCTATGCTTACAATCATTCCGCTCAACCCATGTAAACCAAAAAATAAGACAAGGTATGAGAATGCTAACATGAGAAGCATGAGAAAAAGGTGAAGATAATTTCCAGAATTGAAACATGAGCCTAACACTAACAGTTTGAGGGAGAGTAAATTTAAAAAGATGTGAAAAATGAATCCATACAAGCTTTACTTGATCACTTTCAAGAAAAAGGTGCGTCACAGTTTCTATAAAATAAATTTGATCTTTTGAAAGCCTTTGAGAATTTGATGCATTTAAGTTCAAAGTTGAGTTAGAGTGAGTAGACCTGTTACAACAATAACATTGAGAGGCTAAGCTGATGCCTTTGCTTTGAATTTTGGTGTCCACTGGTATCCGGTTCTGGAAAAGCCTCCAAAGAAAAATGGAAATTGTGGGAATGAAGCAAGGGTTCCAAAGATTAGTGAAGATTTTTTGGATAGTTTTCCCTTTTCTGAGACTGAGCCAAGCTGAGGTAGTAGTGAATTGGCCATTAGAGGAAAGTTTCCAATGCATGGTATCCCTTTGATTCTCATTTATGGGAATGCTGCAAATCTTTTCAACCCAAAAGCCATCAAGCACTTTTCCAAGCTTGTAGGGATCCCATTGGCCATTAGTCCAAAAGTGATTCACATGATAGACACCCCATTTATCCTTTTCAGCCCCAAAAATCTGTATCAATGGCTGATCTCCCATCCAGTGCTCATGCCAAAAGCTGAATTTACCATTTCCAAGAGTCCAAAACATGTTGGCTTGAACCATGTCCCTTACCTTGCACATTCTTTTCCATATAGGACTATCATGAATTGAAACCTTCACAATCCCCGGGAAACTCTTTTTGCAATACTTAGCCTTCAGAAATCTAGCCCAAAGAGAATTTTGTAACCGAAATCTCCACCAAAGCTTATATGAAAAGGCCATCACCCCTTCCAACATAGATCGAATTCCAAGACCCCCTTCCTCAAATTTTTTACAAATGGAATCCCATGAGATCCAGTGCATAGCTTTCCTACTACCATAGGTCCCCCAAAAGAATCTTGCCATTATTTGTTCCAATTCATGCAAAATGGTCTTGGGCGGTTGCAGCACATGAAATAAATGACAAGTCATTGAAGCAAGAACACTCTTTATCAACAAGAGTCTCCCCCCAAAAGTTAAGTTTCTAGTTTCCCATCCTTGAATTTTGCTCTTGAATTTCTGAATCATCTCAAAAAATAATTCCCCCTTAAGCATCCCTTTGTATAAAGGGGCTCCAAGGTATATAACTGGAAGATACTTCAAATTAAAGCCAGTGATATCATGGATTCTTTGAACTCTTGCAGCTTGCCATTTTCTACTGACAATGAAAGAACTTTTGTGTTGATTGATTAATTGACCAGAAACAGCTACATAATGCTGTAGAAAGTCCATGAGCTTCTTCAGGCCAACCTCCTTACTATTGGTGAAAATGAGAATGTCATCCGCATATGATAAGTGAGAAACCAAAAAAACCCCCCTGCTGTGATATTGCATGCTTCTATTCACCATTAATAAAGAGTCCAAACCCCTAGAAAGGTAGTCAACAGCCAATACAAAAAGAGTAGGTGAGATGGGATCACCTTGTCTCAATCCTCTGGTAGATCTGAATGCCTCAGACTGCTCACCATTAATCAACACTGTGTACCAGCAATGCTCAATGCAATGTTTCATGAACTCAATCCACCGTTCTGGAAATCCCATCTTTTCAAGAACTTGATATAGAAATTTCCATTGGACCCTGTCATATGCCTTAGCCATGTCCAGCTTAAGAGCAACATTCATGTGAGTCCAATCCTGATCAGCATCATGCATCAGTTCTTGAGCTAGTAAAATGTTATCACTAATCCACCTGTCCTTCACAAATCCACTCTGAGTAGAAGCAATCAGATGAGGGAGTAGCTTGGCAAGTCTATCATTTAAGATCTTGGAGATGAGCTTATCAATAACGTTGCATAAGCTTATTGGCCTGAAATCAGTCCAAGCCTTGGGGTGAGTCACCTTAGGAATAAGCACAATTGTAGTAGTTGTGAAGCTTTGAGGCATAGTATTACCATCAAAAAAATCCAAGACAGCCTCAACCACATCTAACTGAACAATTGACCAACATTTCTGATAAAATGAAGCTGAATATCCATCAGGGCCTGCAGTGCTTTCAGCATTCGTGGCAAAAAGTGTTTTTTTGATGTCTTCAGGAGATGGATAGTCACACAACTCATATAAATTCACCTCTGGGGGTAAAGGTTTTAGCTCATTTAAATCAGTATGATCCAATTGATCCACATCATTAGAGAAAAGCTTGGCAAAAAACCTGCTTCCAGATTCTTTAAGAGCTTGGGGTTCAGTTAACACATCTCCATTGTCTTCAATACTAAAAATTCTGCCTTTGCTTCTTTTTTTCTGAACCAGAGAATGAAAATATTTTGTGTTTCTTTCCCCTTCATTAACCCATCTTATTGCAGCCTTTTGTCTCCAAAATTCTTCCTCAATTTTCTGAGCTTGAGTCAAATCTGCAATGCACTTTTTGAGATATATTGTATGCACCTGGGTAGGATTTTGATCCCAATCTTTCTGGGCTTGAGCAACAGCAACTTCAGTTCTCTTAACATTGTTAAAAACATTCCCAAACACAAATTTATTCCACCATTGAAGCCTTCTAGCAAACCTTGAAAGTTTGACTTGCAGATTTTGCATGCCAGTTAAACCAGTCTCAAGCTTCCAATTTTCTTGTACAACATCCATAAAAGCATGATGCTTAGTCCACATATCAAAAAATCTGAAACTAATAGCAGCCCTGATTCTATCATTTTTTATTTTGATCAACATAGGGAATGATTAGACCAAATCCGAGGTAGATGTTCCACAGTTGTAGAAGGTAGTAATTCAGCCCATTTCCCAGAAAAAGAACTCTATTCAACCTTTCCTTGAGACTTTGTCTGACCCAAGTAAAAGGTTCTCCAATGAAACCAGCATCAATTAAACCACATTCATCAATCATATCACCAAATTCAATCATTTCAATAATTCTATTAGAATTACTTCCAACCCTCTCATGAAAATGAAGAATTGTGTTGAAGTCCCCACCAATCAACCAAGGTTTCACCCCAACAACGTCAGCAATATTTTTCAAATCTTCCCACAAATCCCTTCTAATCACCCTATCATTTTTAGCATAAATGAATGAAAAGAACAAAGGCTCCATAATAGTAAGAGAATTCACCTTGACATGAAGAAGTTGTTCAGTGCTTTGTAACACCTCCATTTGAAAAGGATCTTTGATAAAACACCAGATTTTATTATTGTTGTTGCAAGTGGCCTTAGTAAACCCAAGCCTTCTACAGAAAAAGTGATCATCAAATGCAACCATTGGTTCAATAACAGAGAGAATGCTTATCTTGTGATTTTTGCATAAGTGGTGAAGATGCCTTTGAGTAGGGGGATTACCAACTCCCCTGGCATTCCAAATTAATGAGTTAAAACTCATTTGAGGAGGGATCGAGTGACCCTAGAGGAGCTCCCCTTTCTTCCCGCTTTTTTGTTTCCAACAGGTTTTTCCAAAATCACTTTTTCTGTCAGCTTTTCTGTCATTTTTCTTTTTCAATCTGCTTATCAACTACTGTGTCAGGAGGTTTACTAACATTCAAGAATTCAGCCTGCTTATCAATAGCCACTTTAGCAGCATTCATGTCCAAAATCACTTTTTCAAACAGCTTCTCAGTCTGCTTTTCATCCACCTTTGCAGCCTCCTTTTCAGCATTCTTATCAGGGGTTTTGCAGCAATTTTTTTCTTGATATTTTTCTATACCTGCACCAGCAGACAAAACTCTTCTGTGTGTGGCTTGAATTTTGTTATCATTTATCTCTTCCCTACTCTCAAACTGAACAACTTCAGGTTTATCTTCAGGCAACTTTTTAGATGAATAGGTATCAGCCACAAGTTCCTTTTCCTTTTCTAAAGCTGACATAAATTCCTCCACTAATTCCATATTAGCAGCTTGAGGAGAATAATCCTCACATTCAGAGTCATTCTCATCCTTTTCCAATACAGAGAAAAATTCAGCAACATAGAAGCTTGACATTTATTATATTCAACAACATCTGAGACTTCTTCAGTTGCATCCAGACCTTCATTCCTAACAACCACAGGAATCTCAACATTATCAGTAGCAGCAGCTAAAAGGTTTGCAGTCACCTTTGCTTCTTTCAAAGACTGGGGATCTGCAGCTGTAACAACATCAGACACATCTGCTGCCACCTGCACTCCATCCAAATTCTGAACAGCTTTAATATTGTTAGGAACAACCTCCACATTTTTATCACCAGGCTTACACACAACCAAAACTTCCTGCTCCCCCTGAATTTGTGATTGCTCTCCCACGCATATATCAGCAAGAACTGAAAACCTATTAGTTTGAGGACTTTTAACAAGCACTTTCTCTCACGTGAACTTGAGACGGAGCAGGGGAGGATGCAGAATGAGATGGACCAGCCCCTGCATCTATCCCTTTACTCACACCTTGCTGAACCATTTTTCCAGCTTTTTTTTCAACCCATGCCTGCTAAGAATCATTCTTAGAGACACCCACATCAACCTTATCAACTCTAGGAGGCAATCTAATTGGTTTAGGAGCATTACCATTAATATAACACACAGATTTTTCATGACCAAGATGTTTGCAATCAACACAATACTTTGGTAAATTCTCATAAACCACCCTCTGTGTAATTATTTCAGAATTAATACCCAATAAGATTTTCTCTTTTCGTTCCTCAGTCAAATCAATTTCCACACAAATTCTAGCAAAACTGGGCTCTAGTTTGTGAAATCAGAAACCTCATCAACTTGAAGAGGCTTGCCTATTATTTTAGCAATCATCATCAATGCAACTTTATCATATAAATGAATTGGAAGGCCAGGAAGTCTTACCCACACCGGAGCCAACGGGATTCGGTTCTGTGTTGAAGCGAGGCGACCATCTCGGGTACCGCATTGGCATGCCTTATATCCGCGAAATAGGGCGCAACCATAGCCTCGAGAAATCCCTTTCATTCGAGAGCACTATCGAATGTCTCTGGTTTAGAAATCGAGTTTGAACTCCCGACCAAATGGAGACTATCCAACACTTTTTCAACCATATGTAGGCGAGGGATGCCATGCGAAAACTTCCCTACTAACGCCCACTTCAATGGCTCGCCTAATTGCTCGATCTCAATATCCGAAAATTCCAAAAAATCCACACCATCTCTTTTAGAAAGTTTTCCGATAGGAGTGAATAATGTTTCATCAAAAATCTGGTGTTCGAGGATTGGTTTACGAAACAATTGCACATAAGAAGGTTTGTTGGGTTTAGGCGGAGGTGAAGATGAAGACGAAGGGATTTGAGAAGGGGATTTAGGGTTCAAAGAAAAACCAGCCGGCGATGGAATTTTTGAAGGGGGCCTCCAAATTCGAATCATCCATTACACACCAAAATCAAAGCAAGCACCGCAAATACGCGCAATATCACTCCCCGCAACAAATCAACAACACAAAATCAAAGATTATCAAGAAAAATACGATAATCGCGTGCGCACGGTATTTTTGTGGGTTAGGGCTCGGGGTTTAGGGTTTAGGGTTTAGGGTTTAGGGTTCGGGGTTTACTGATTCGGGTTTAGGGTTTAGGGTTTAGGGTTTAGGGTTTAGGGTTTAGGGTTTAGGGTTTAGGGTTTAGGGTTTTAGGGTTTAGGGTTTAGGGTTTAGGGTTTAGGGTTTAGGGTTTAGGGTTAGGGTTTAGGGTTTAGGGTTTAGGGTTTTTTTTTTAATCAAAATAACACCCCGGGGGATGGGGGATTGAGGCGTGATCCCCTACCTGTATATCAAATAATCAAAGTATCATACAATGTTATGTCCCGTTATGGCGGGGAGAAAATCAAAAACAACAAAACAACCTATCACTACGATATCTAGAAAGACTATCATAATGAATATCTAAAAATACTAGGAGAGCCAATGATCTATGAAAATCAAGCTCGGATATCTCACCGTCCATCCGAATGAGCGCAAGGAGGTGGTGAGAAGCCGTGCTCTCCTCAACAAAATGACTGCCAAGGGCAGCCGCTCCCAAAGCCGCTAGGTGATCTGCTGGTCGATTCCCCTCTCTGTGTATGTGGGAAATCGAATCATCGAAGGTCCCTCAACATGTTCGAATGCGGGTCAATGTATCTTGAACTGCCAAGAGCGAGGCCACCGAGGAAGTGATCGTGGTGACCACCGCGCCTGCGTCCAACTCGATCCAAATCTGAAGTGAGATCTGTCGGGCATGCCGCAATCCCATCTCAAGCGCTAGTAGCTCGACATGAAAACTAGACACCGCCGGAAGGAATCGTGAAATGCCACATGAGTCTGCCCGAATGATCTCGAATCAATCCCCTCCGCGGCAATCAAGAATCAGTGTCCGATCAAATGAACCATCCGTGTTCGACTGATCCGAGGAGACCGAGGGGGTCGCCAAATCACAATCCTCGACCTACGTGGAACTCCGTGGTGGGCACTCCCCAAAAAAACCAACAAAAGTAGGAAGCATCCGGACCAATAACTGATGGGCTCGAGACGCGACCAAACAAGGATCCGGAGATACCGCTCCACCTGCCAAATAATGTGAGATGCCAAGAAAGGAATTTGTCGATGCTTGACACTATTCCTTTCTCGTCCGCATAAAACCATAAAATCAAGCGGGGAACCAAGAAACTCAAGTGCCTCGTGTGTGATCCATGTGTGCGGTTCCTCCCGAATGAAAGGAACAATATCATATCGGTGGTGTGTGGAAGTGTAGTGTCAAACCAAGGAATAAAGTGATTCCACACGGACTGAACAATATCATTCAACAAAAAGAGGTGTGGATAGATTCAACCTGAGGAAATGAATGTGGATTATTCAAGCAACACCCGAGCAACGTGAGGCGAGGAAGTGCCACGTGCACGAAGCTTGATATCCACGGAAGACGATTACGAAGGAGGCGCGAAGGAATATAGAGATAGTAGGAATAAGAGCATCGTTCCAAATGGCACCATATAGAAGGTTCGAGCATTTCTACCCCTAGAGAATCCAGCGGAAAGACATAGAGAACCCACCATAAGAGGTAAACATCCACCGCATGATATCCTCGGACCTAAGCAGAATCGAAACCCGGAAATATCCTCAATGAGACTCTCGGGAAGCCCACATCCGGAAGCGAAGACGATACAATCTATCCCGATCCCACACACCATCGCGAATAAACCAATCAATCACACGTGTCATGTCCCAAAGTCGATCCAAACAATGATCCAAGCGGCCTGTGACTAAACCAAATATCATCCCAGTGAGCTGACCCGCTACCACTTTGCAAATAGATCAAAAATCCGCTCCTGGGCCCGAATACCGACCCGCCAAACGCCTCCACCGATGACTATCATTATGTGTTTCAGGGGGCTCTACAGGGAGACAGAAGCCCATTGTAACAAAGATCTTGCGATCGGAATGGGCCCAAAGAGAATGACCCTCACGTAACCTCCACCACACTTATGGCGAATCGTCGGCAATATCGGAAGAAAGTCGGTGCAACCCCAAACCACCCTCGAGAAATAGGGTGGCGGATATCATCCCAATCGATCCGGTGAGTCTTCTTCTATCCCGTAGGAGCCCCGGAAGAATCTAGCCATGATCTGCTCGGTGATGAAGAATCGTCTTTGGCGGCTGCATGACCGAAGAATATGCAACGGAGTGGCCATTAGCGTGCTCCGGATAATAGCAAGCCTACCTCCAAAGGACCCAGTGCGTCGACCACCCCGCAAATCTATCCAACATCCTCAATAACGAGGAGGAAGAGCTCTTTTTCGTCATTTGCCCCTTGAACAAAGGGTCACCCAAATAAGTCATCGGCAAGTCATCGCGACGGTAGCCAGCTCATGCCACGCAAGTGCTCCCACCCGTCAATGTAACGTGGGGCCAAAAAGAAACTACTTTCTTACATGTCTAACCAATTTGCCGAAGTAGCGAGTAGTGCTCCGAGAAAGTGTGTCAACGTGACCAAACCATCCTTAGATGCCCTAGTGAAGATAACCACATCATCAAAGATAGGCCGGATGCGTCGTCACCGAAAAACCTCATCGCGTCCGGGATAAATCATATCTCGGTGTCGTCTAATAGTGGAATCAATCCGGGATAAATACTCCGCCACGAGAACAAACAAGGCGGAGATAGAGGATCCCCTGCCGCATCCCCGAGTCGAAGGAAAATATCCGGAAGGGATACCATTAACCGAAACGGCTCGAAGCCGCAGTGCTCAATACAATCGCCAACCATATCAATCCACCGAACGGAAAGCCCATGAATCATAGCGATATACGAAATCCCATGCGCACCCTATCATAAGCTTTAGCCATATCCAGCTTCATCACCACATTAGGAATCTCTGTGGCTAAGCGATATCATGGATAAGCTCTGTGCGAGCAAAATGTTATCCGAGATGACACGACCGGGTGTGAAACCACTCGATTCGGCGACACAATCAAAGGCAAAATCGAGACCAACCGCGCGTTCATAATCTTAGAGATAATCTTATTCGTCACGTTGCACAAGCTAATCGGCGAAACCCACCCACTTCCGAGGGTGAGGAACCCGGAATGAGAACTATAGATGTAGCCGTGAACGTGGATGGCATGAGATTACCCGAAAAAAGTCAACCACCGCATCCTCGACATCCGGCCCGGACGAAATCCCAATAGTCTTTGAAAAACAATGATGAGAATCCATCCTACCCCAAAACACTGGACGGATCAATCCCAAACACCGCATTGCGAACCTCCTCGAGGCGTCGGCATAACACAAAGTCCATCAAGATCAATCAATCGGGAAGTCGGGAAAGAACTCATCGACGGGGAGTCGGATACTCCAAGTCAGAAGTCAATAAGGATCGAAAGAATCAATCTGCTGACTTCCGATCTCGAAATCTGTGTAATCGTCACCCCATCCTCGTCAATCGAGTGGATCTAGCGCGACACCGCTTCGCTTAACAAATCCGTGAAAAAACTTAGTGTTGCGCTCCCCCTCGATTGCCCACTTAATCTGCAGCTTTCGGTGCCAAAAATCCTCATATCTTTGAAATCGGAAAGAAGAACGAGGCACATGCGGAACAAACTGACAAGATATGAGTAAAGGAGCATGATCGGAGCGAACACGAGATAAATGCGTAACAACGAGAAAAGAAACACATCACCCAAAGTTCATTATACAAAGCCCTATCAAGTCTCTCCTGAAGCCCACCTCTAGCCCACGTAAAGATAGGCCCTCACACCCGCATCAAATAATTCACATCCAAAAATCATATAGGCAAAATCAAGCATCTCATCCGACCTATCGGTGATACTACCAATCCTCTCGTGATCATGCAAAAAAATGTTAAAGTCACCACTAACAAGCCAGGGTAACCCCTCCATACTAATCGCAATCTCACGCAGGTATCCCACAAAACATATCTAGCTACTCTATCACATTTAGCATACACAAAAGTCAAATAAATAGGTGAGGCAACAAAGCGGATGTCAACCTCAATGTAATAATTGTGCATGATCAACAAGAATGTCAAAATGCAAGTGAAGCGTGACTTAATCCAAATATGATTAGAACAATTAGATAAGCCACCATCAAAGCCAAATCTATGATAATAGAAACTAAACTCGTGCAAAGTCATAGGTTCTAAAAGCGCAACAAAAGGCAATTTATGACGAGAAATTAATGCGTGCAAATGACGTTGACTACCCGGATTAACAATACCCCTCACATTCCACGTTAAAAATTAATCGACATAATTAACAAGTAGGATGAGAAGAGGATTTAGAAACACCGATCGATTCTCGGCGCGTTGCCTTTCTCCGATAAAATTATGAACGAATTTTCCCTTCTTGGAATTTTTTTTGAAGATTTTGAAGACTTGTCAATCCCGATTTTTTAGTTTTTCCGGCATACTCATCTTTATGCGATTGAGAATCATATTTACCCGGGATGATTGCAATGAACTCGGAGCCAAGGATACCACATGTTCCTATTTATCAAGTGGCCCCTTCAAATTGCCATCGTCCGTTAGATATTTTGGTGGGCTAATGGGCACGTGGACTTGCACTATTGAACCACTGGAAGACGCTAAACAAATATTGTTCGGATCAATGACTTGGAGGGGATCAATTTGGGTGAAAATTGTCTAATGTGCCATTGGTAATATCTTTGAGGTCGGGCAGCCTCAATATGTGATTGGGCGGCGGACACGTGAGGGATGGCTTATGAGGATGGTGGTCAAGATCCAATTGGAGAAGCATTAAAGGACATGGGCCGGTCCACCGCAAACTCATAGGGGGTGGCCGAGCTCGAAATAGAGGTTGATGAGAACTCTTGGGCGTGGTTGGTGAAACATAGTGGGCTCGCGGGAAGGAAGGGGTTGAGCGGGTGGGTCGAAACCAAGAGTTGGGCTGTTTCAATTGGGCCACGTGAAAATGAGCTCGAGAGGGACTAGTTGGGCGTGAATACAAGCGTGATTGTGGGCCAACGTCGCACGCTTACCTGCTACCGAGTGGCGTGTCGGCCTGGCTGCAGGTGGTGAGGTGGTGGGTCCAGGTTGAGGAAAGAGGTGGTATGTTGGATGGAAAAAACATGTGGTCCTGGCACAGACATGATAGATGATGACGGCCGTGGGGTATGGGAAAGACCAAGTTTATTGGTTTTGTCAAAGTCCAAAGTGGGGGAATCTTCCCGCTTTTTAGCATATAAAGGAGAAGAGGTGGACCATTAAATGTCCCATTATTCCCATTATTAAGAGATTGGCCAATCAAACCTTCAAAAAGGTAGCAAATTTGAAGATAAAGGAGAGAATTATCGAGATAGTGCTCCACTATTATCACCTTTATTCACGCCGTCGCAAAATCGAAATAAAACCGAGCCATTACTAATATTGTCTCCCACTTTTTCGTCAAAGCGATTTTGGGAGAGGGACGAATTTGCCAATAATATCCAGTTTATCCGACGAATATGGGGCTCACTAGGAATGTTATCGTGGTTGTTGGGGTCATGCGTATTATTGTTCTTCTCAAAAGTAGACAATGGCGGAAGAGAGTGGGTGGGACCCATAGAGACCCATCAACTATAGGGGAATAAAACTCCATTATCGAGGCCAATCAATGCATGCTTCTCTTTTTAATAGCGAATATTTTATTGTATGAGTAGAATTGCCATATTCTAGGCCTGGCGGTATGACTTATCGGCCGTTGCCCACGTCTCCCGTGTGAGCTTTTTTCACGCTTGTAGGTCTATCTCGGCGTCCGGATGTAAGTCAGGAACCTGATTTGTACCGCGATTAGTAGAGACAGGGTATCCAATGGTTGAGAGTCATCATGATTCAAAATTGAAAACCGATTACTACCAAATTCATCAAAGAATTGGTGGCTATCTTCAAAGTAGGTGTGTTTTGAGTTTTACGCTAATTTCAAAAAACCTTAGAGACCGATCCGTTTCTCTAGTCCTTTCTTGCCGACCTTTATCCATTATTGATTCGAGCACCAACTCTATTGAAGACAGCTAGCGGGGTAACGATTATCTGTCGTGAAATTTCAAATACCCTTTGCACCCTCGACTTATCCATATTACCACGAAACCCCTTCAACTCGTATCCATCGAACTAGCTTTGGTTGAAGGGCGTCTCTCACGGTGGTGGTGGGCGCGTGACATTCCGTTAATGTAGCATCCTCGATAGAATGTCGATATGCTTGCAGTGAGTACAATAATCCGGAATCCGTTCATATCGATCTTTTGAACTGTGTAGTATCACCAAACTCAAGAGTAATCTCTTCATTCTCTCCCTCAATAAGTCCATTCAACACAAACCCGCCATAGATAATCGAGATCGAGAAGCTATCGAAGTCCACAAGAAGGCGTACCTATGATATTGCCAATAGCGAAAAGAGCATTATGATCAAAAAAATGTATTGGCAAGCCGAGAAGCGAATCAAATCAAGCGCTAGAGGAGCTTCCATTTTCTGATTAAACGAAGGTGTCCCACTTGAACACACGCGCATCGTGGCGAGTCCCCATGGGCAAAGAGTACCCATCCATAACTTATTAAAATCCACCTCGAAATGTAATTTGATAATAATATGTGAAGGATTTGCAAAGCTCCAGGAGAATGGCCCTTCAAATTCAATCGATAACCCGGAATCAATTCCTTTGGGATGAGGGATCGCGAAGGAGAATTTTCCAATCAAGGTGAGCTTCGAAGACGACTGCAAGATGATCATTCTCTCGAGGAAGAAAAACCCGAACCCGTTTTGCCATCTCTAACCTGGTGGGTGCCAACGAACGATTCTCTTGGATCAAAAGGCGGTTTAGAACGATAAGAGTTAGAAGCGATCACATTTGCATATGACCCAAGATTTGGGGCTTGGTATTCCTATGGACAAGAACTTAAGTCCGCCATTAATGGGTAATGAGAAACCTCGAGCCGCGATGAGGATGACAAGAAAACACGTGAGAAAAAGGAAAACAGAAGAGAAAATAAGCGAAAAAGGAAAACATAATCTAAAACTCCCTCGGAACGCAAGAATGCTTGAACAATCCGTGCAAAAATGACCCAAACGTGAAGAACAATGCATGTGTGTGTGAAAAAAGTGTGTGCTAGTGTGTGAAAGAGGGCGAGCATTTTGCCCCGCTAAGTTTTTTTTTTTGGGGTTTGGTTTAGGGTTCGGGGTTTAGGGTTCAGGGTTCAGGGTTCGGGGTTCAGGGTTCAGGGTTTAGGGTTTAGGGTTTAGGGTTTAGGGTTTAGGGTTTAGGGTTTTAGGGTTTAGGGTTTAGGGTTTAGGGTTTAGGGTTTAGGGTTAGGGTTTAGGGTTTAGGGTTTAGGGTTTTTTTAAAGAAAAATAACACCCAGGGAGTGGGGGATTGAGGCGTGATCCCCTACCCGTAGATCAAATAATCAAAGTATCATACACCGTCATGTCCCGTCACGGCGGAGAAAATCAAAAAGCAAGAAACCTATCACTACGACATCTATACGACTATCATAATGAGATATCGAAAGATTACAATGAGAACCAAAGGTCTATGAAAATCTAAAGCTCGGATATCCCAGCTGGTCCATCCGAATGAGCGCTAGAAGGTGGTGAGAAGCCGTGCCCTCATAAACAATGTGACTGCCAAGGGCAGCAGCTCCCAACTCCGCTAGATGATCTGCTGGTCGATTCCCCTCTCTGTGTATGTGGGAAATCGAATCCTGAAGGTCCCTCAGCATGTTCCGAATGCGAATCAGTGTATGCTGAACCTGCCAAGAGCCAAGGCAACCAGATGTGATCGTGTTGACCACCGCCGCTGCGTCCAACTCGATCCAAATATGCAATGAAAACTGTCGGGCATGCTGCAATCCCATCTCGATCTTTAAGTAGCTCGGTATGAAAGCTCGACACCACCGGAATGAACTATGAAATGCCAAC